>JAVSCE010015133.1:0-405211 GCA_032199065.1 Smutsia gigantea | reverse complement strand
GATGATTAGCGATGTGAAGCATCTTTTCATGTGCCTGCTGGCCACCTGAATTTCTTCTTTGGAGAAGTGTCTATTCATGTCTCTGCCCATTTCTTAATTGGATTATTTGCTTTTTGTTTGTTGAGGTGCATGAGTTCTTTATATATTTTGGATGTGAACCCCTTATTGGATATGTCATTTGTGAATATATTTTCCCATACTGTAGGATGTCTTTTTGTTCTACTGATGGTGTCCTTTGCTGTACAGAAGCTTTTCAGCTTGATATAGTCCCACTTGTTCATTTTTGCTTTTGTTTCCCTTCCCCGGGGAGATATGTTCATGAAGAACTTGCTCATGTTTATGTCCAAGAGATTTTTGCCTATGTTTTTTTCTAAGAGTTTTATGGTTTCATGTCTTACATTCAAGTCTTTGATCCACCTTGAGTTTACCTTTGTGTATGGGGCTAGACAGTAGTCCAGTTTCATTCTCTTACATGTAGCTGTCCAGTTTTTCCAACACCAGCTGCTGAAGAGGCTGTCATCTCCCATTGTATATCCAAGGCACTTTTATCAAATATTAATTGACTGTATATGTTTGGGTTAATGTTTGGATTTTCTATTCTGTTCCACTGGTCTGTGGGTCTGTTTTTGTGCCAATACCAAATTGTCTTGATTACTGTGGCTTTGTAGTAGAGCTTGAAGTCAGGGAGTGTAATTCCCCCTGTTTTATTCCTCCTTCTCAGGATTGCTTTGGCTATTCGGGGTCTTTTGTGGTTCCATATGAATTTTAGAATTATTTGTTCCAGTTCATTGAAGAAAGCTGTTGGTAGTTTGATAGGGATTGCATTGAATCTGTAGATTGCTTTAGGTAGTATAGCCATTTTGACAATATTTATTCTTCCTAGCCAAGAGCATGGGATGCATTTCCATTTGTTAGTGTCCTCTTTAATTTCTCTTAGGAGTGTCTTGTAGTTTTCAGAGTACAGGTCTTTCACTTCCTTCGTTAGGTTTATTCCTGGTATTTTATTCTTTTTGATGCAATTGTGAATGGAATTGTTTTTCTGATTTCTCTTTCTGTTAGTTCATCATTAGTGTATAGGAAAGCAACAGATTTCTGTGTGTTAATTTTGTATCCTGCAACTTTGCTGCATTCAGATATTAGTTCTAGTAGTTTTGGAATGGAATCTTTAGGGTTTTTTATGTACAGTATCATGTCATCTGCAAATAGTGACAATTTGACTTCTTCTTTACCAATCTGGATGCCTTGTATGTCTTTGTTTTGTCTGATTGCTGTGGCTAGGACCTCCAGTACTATGTTGAATAACAGTGGAGAGAGTGGGCATCCTTGTCTTGTTCCCGATCTTAGATGAAAAGCTTTCAGCGTCTCGCCGTTAAGTATGATGTTAGCTGTGGGTTTGTCATATATAGCCTTTATGATGTTGAGGTACTTGCCCTCTATACCCATTTTGTTGAGAGTTTTAATCAGGAATGGATGCTGAATTTTGTCAAATGCTTTTTCAGCATCTATGGAGATGATCATGTGGTTTTTGTTCTTCTTTTTGTTGATGTGGTGGATGATGTTGATGGATTTTCGAATGTTGTACCATCCTTGCATCCCTGGGATGAATCCCACTTGATCATGGTGTATGATCCTCTTGATGTATTTTTGAATTCGGTTTGCTAATATTTTGTTGAGTATTTTTGCATCTACGTTCATCAGGGATATTGGTCTGTAATTTTCTTTTTTGGTGAGGTCTTTGCCCGGTTTTGGTATTAGAGTGATGCTGGCTTCATAGAATGAGTTTGGAATTATTCCCTCCTCTTCTATTTTTTGGAAAACTTTAAGGAGAATCGGTGTTATTTCTTCTCTATATGTCTGGTAGAATTCAGAGGTGAATCCATCAGGCCCAGGGGTTTTGTTCTTGGGTAGTTTTTTGATTACCAATTCGATTTCGTCACTGGTGATTGGTCTGTCTAGTTTTTCTGTTTCTTGCTTGGTCAGTCTTGGAAGGTTGTATTTTTCTAAGAAGTTGTCCATTTCTTCTATGTTTTCCAGCTTGTTAGCATATAGATTCTCATAATATTCTCTTATGATTCTTTGTATTTCTGTGGGTCCGTCGTGATTTTTCCTTTCTCATTTCTGATTGTGTTTATGTGTGTAGATTCTCTTTTTCTCTTAATGAGTCTGGCTAGGGGTTTATCTATTTTGTTTATTTTTTCAAAGAACCAGCTCTTGGTTTCATTGATTTTTTCTATTGTTTTATTCTTCTCAATTTTATTTATTTCTTCTCTGATCTTTATTATGTCCCTCCTTCTGGTGACTTTGGGCCTCATTTGTTCTTCTTTTTCCAATTTCAGTAATTGTGTCTTTAGACTATTCATTTGGGAATGTTCTTCCTTCTTTAAATAGGCCTGGATTGCAATATACTTTCCTCTTAGAACTGCCTTTGCTGCGTCCCACAGAAGTTGTGGCTTTGTGTTGTTGTTGTCATTAGTCTCCATATATTCTTTGATTTCTGTTTTGATTTGGTCGTTAACCCATTGATTAATTAGGAGAGTGTTGTTAAGTCTCCATGTATTTGTGAGCCTTTTTGATTTCTTTCTAAAATTTATTTCTAGTTTTATACCTTGGTGATCTGAGAAGTTGGTTGGTAGGATTTCAATATTTTTGAAATTACTGAGGTTCTTTTTGTGGCCTAGTATGTGGTCTATTCTGGAAAATGTTCCATGTGCACTTGAGAAGAATGTGTATCCTGTTGCTTTTGGGTGTAGAGTTCTGTAGATGTCTGTTAGGTCCATCTGTTCTAGTGTGTTGTTCAGTGCCTCTGTGTCTTTACTTATTTTCTGTCTGGTTGATCTGTCCTCTGGAGTGAGTGGTGTGTTGAAGTCTCCTAAGATGAATGCATTGCTGTCTATTTCCTCCTTTAATTCTGTTAGTATTTGTCTCACATATGCTGGCGCTCCTGTGTTGGGTGCATATATATTTATAATGGTTATATCTTCTTGTTGGACTGACCCCTTTATCATTATGTAATGTCCTTCTTTATCTTTTGCTACTTTCTTCGTTTTGAAGTCTATTTTGTCTGATACAAGTACTGCAACACCTGCTTTTTTCTCTTTGTTTTTTGCATGAAATATCTTTTTCCATCCCTTCACTTTTAGTCTGTGTATATCTTTGGATTTGAGGTGAGTTTCTTGTAGGCAGCATATAGATGGGTCTTGCATTTTTATCCATTCTGTTACTCTGTGTCTTTTGATTGGTGCATTCAGTCCATTTACATTTAGGGTGATTATTGATAGGTATGTACTTATTGCCATTGCTGGCTTTAGATTCGTGGTTACCAAGGGTTCAAGGGTTGCTTCTTTACTATCTAACAATCTAACTTAACTTTCTTGTTAAGTTATTGTAAACACAGTCTGATGTTTCTTTATTTCTCTCCCTTCTTATTCCTCCTCCTCCATTCTTTCTATAATAGGTGTTTTATTCTTTGCCTTTAGTTAGTATTTGGATGGTCTGCTTTCTTTGCTATGATTTTATTTTCTCTGGTGACATCTTTTTAGCCTTAGGTGTGCTTCCATCTAGAGCAGTCCATTTAAGATATCCTGTAGTGGTGGTTTATGAGAGGCAAACTCTCTCAACTTTCGTTTATCTGGAAATTGTTTAATCCCTCCATCATATTTAAATGATAATCGTGTTGGATACAATATTCTTGGTTCGAGGCCCTTCTGTTTCATAACGTTAAATATATCATGCCATTCTCTTCTGGCCTGTAAGGTTTCTGTTGAGAAGTCTGATGATAGTCTGATGGGTTTTCCTTTGTAGGTGATCTTTTTTCTCTCTCTAGCTGCCTTTAATACCCTGTCTTTATCTTTGATCTTTGCCATCTTAATTATTATGTGTCTTGGTGTTGTCTTCCTTGGGTCCTTGTGTTGGGAGATCTATGAGCTTCGGTGGACTGCGAGACTACTTCCTTCCCCAGCGAGGGAAAGTTTTCAGCAATTATTTCTTCAAAGACACTTTCTATCCCTTTTTCTCTCTCTTCTTCCTCTGGTACTCCTATTAATGCGAATATTGTTCCGTTTGGATTGGTCACACAGTTCTCTTAATATTCTTTCATTCCTAGAAATCCTTTTATCTCTCTCTGCCTCAGCTGCTCTGTACTCCTGTTCTCTGTTTTCTATTCCATTAACAGTCTCTTGCATCTCATCCATTTTGCTGTTAAGCCCGTCGATCGCTTGTCTGATTTCTGTATTGTCTTTCCTCAGTTCCCTCACTTCCTCCCTCAGCTCTTGCACATTTCTCTGTAGGTCCATCAGCATGGTTATGACTTTTATTCTGAATTCTTTTTCAGGAAGACTGTGCATTTCCATCCCTTCAGAATCCCTCTCTGGGGTTGTCTGGTTGATTTTGGTCTGAACCATATTCCTCTGTCTTTTCATGGCTGTATAATTTGGTCACTGATAGTTGCCACGTATGTCAGCTGGGCTCTTTAAGACTTTAAAAAGAGAAGAAAAAAAAAGAGAAAAAAAGAAAAAAAGGAAAAAAAAGAAAGAAAGAAAAAAAGAAAAGAAAAACAAAAACAAAACAAAAAACAAAAAAAACAAAAAAAAAAGCCCACCGGACGTAGATTCTGTGGGAATGCTCTAGGTGGCGCTATTGCCCCACTATTCCACAGCTGTGACTGCGCCGCTCCGCAGGGCCCTTTATCGCTCTGGCAGGGGTGGGAACGAATAGGAGGCTGTTGATCTCAGTGAGAAGTGTTAAGTATGGCTACGCTTCCTCAGTCGCCAGCTAAGGCGTCTGAAACTCCCCAGGACTCCCAGCCTGCTGGGCTGAGTGTGCTGGGGCGATCCGGCTCCTCCGCTGGGCTCCTGTCTCTTTAAGACCGCTGAAGAAAGCGCGCGCTTTTTTTTTTCCTTCCCGGGAGCCGGCTGCAAGCCCCCTGGCGCGTTCCCCGCTCAGATCCTGCCCCTCTGTCTCTCCAATCTCCGCTGCACTGCACAATGTGGGTCAGCGCTCCCCACGCAGATCACCGGGGCTGGCTACTTCGCGGGGTGTACTTCCACTCCCTCCCGGCTCTGAATCCTCTCCTCCCGCCGGTGCGCTGGGGTGGGGGAGGGCTCGGGTCCTGCCGGGTCGTGGCTCCGTATCTTACCCGCCTCTTGGGGTGCCGAGTCCTCTCGGGTGTAGCTGCACGCTGTGCGCTTTCCTGTGTATTCTCGTCTCTCTTTTAGTAATAGATGTATTTTCTGTGTTTTCGTAGATAAATATAGTGTTGGGAGGAGATTTCTGCCGCCCTGCTCACACCGCCATCTTCCCGGAAGTCCTAATAGTAATATTTTAAAAGATCTTCTAAATAGTGTGATGCAGAGGTATATATGCATACCCAGATTTTTGCATTTGCTAGAGAATTTGCAGTGGAATCCTTTTTGGATCTTACTCATGCATTCATTTTAAATACTTCTGCCTATGTATATACATCTATTTTATGGGAAAATATGGTTGCAAAGCAGCAGGAAAAGTAGGATGTCCCTCTGTGAGGCAAACGAGGAGCTAAGCAGGGAAGCAGTAGTGGTCCCGCTCTCTCGGGGGACATCACAAACATTTATGACGATGCTGTGCCCATGTCCTTCGTAGACTTATCCATAGGCTCTGGAGTGCCTCCCAGGGCTTTGCGTTTATTGCATTTCCACATTTTTTATGTCACACTGTTTTAGAAGCAAGGTGGGGCTCAAGATACCTATTGCAAATGGGTCTAGCAGATGGAATAAACAGCCGAAGAAATAAAGTATAACCAAAAAGAGACACTGCCAACTCCACTATGCTCACAAAAGGAGGGGAGGAGCCCAGCTGAGTCACTGTGGCCGTTGATTTCTAAACGGCTTAGGTTTGATTTAGGGTTGCTTTTTTTTTTTTTTTTATCTTCACAAGCACAAAGTCTTGCCTAGCATTCTAAGAATTTAGTGCTTTAAACAAAACAGTAAGTCATGTTGAAAATTCATCTGGGAAGGAAAAGAAAAACTAGTTTGCCAGCTTCTCCCATTCATCCAGTTCGTTCTTGCTCTTCCTTTACTTCTCCTCCTCATAAGCCAACTTTCCCAAAAGCCCTGATGCTACGATCACTCCAGAGGAGGATGTCATCTAGAGGTGTCCATCAGACACAGCACAGATATTTTCATAGTGAAACATTCTCCCTGTAGTTCAAACAAAATGAAAGATTGAAGTATTGTGTTTATTATCAAATATCAGAGGAACCTTTGGAGAGAGAGAAGTTAGAAGTGCACATTAACACTCGTTTTCTTATAGCCCCTTAATCGCCAGAGCCGGTGGCAGGGAGGCATGTGAGAGATGGAGAAGAGGAGAGAAAAGCCTCTGTTGGCTCTCGTGTCAGAGCAAAGCTGGGGCCACAGTGATGCAGGGCCAGAGTTTCCCTCCCCAGAACCTCCCTGGGGTGCCGGGGGCTGGGAAGTGTATGTTCCAACACCCTGGAGGCCCTGGGGGCACCAAGGAAGGGATGCTGTGGTGTTCTCTGCAGAGCACACTGAGCCGCACGGCCAAAGGCTGCAGGCAGGACTGCAAGTTCAGGAGCTACGTGAGACCTGCAGCCAAATCTCAGGGAATGCCAGGCACTCAGAAGAGAGAGCATTCTCTGTTCACAGAATTTCACAGCCATACCCAGCAGAGCATGTGTGACCATGGGGGTCATGCAGCCCATCACTGCAGAGCCGGCAGTGACCCAGAGAGCAGCCCGAGATCTGCATATGCTCCAGGGCCACTTCCTCCCCACCACAGGGATGCGTACCAGCTACCCAGGAGCCGTCCTGCACAGGAGGAGAGAGGAGACAGATCTTTGAGCCAACACGTGCCTCAAAGGGCTGTTGCGAACTGAAGGAGACACTTGGAGCAGAAGAGGCAGAGATCGCCAAAGTGAGCATGCGAAACACCCTCTTTCAGTAGGAGGGCAGGGAGTGTCTTAGAGGAAGATTAAATCAGATATTGAAGACATTAAGAAGTTACATTTTTTCTACCCCAGAGTGTCACCTGTGAATTTGCCACCGGGACATACTGGGAGTGAGCTCGGCAGCCGTGTCTTAGGCCATTTCTTCTTTCTCCCTGACTCGCGCCTTTTCTCGTTTATGGGTGCTCAGCGAGGTCAGCTAGATCACAAGCTTTAAAGTTCTAAAAGACCAAACTGAAGTGGCCTGTCAGGCAGTGAATGCCCTGACTGCTTTCAAGCCTTCGCCCTCACCCGGGATGCAGGCATGGCCGTGTCCCCCGGAGTCGGAAGCCCAAGTGGAGATGTGCGGCACTGCATATAAACAGGAAGCACCGTACAGAACCATGTGGACAGTCATGCAGATTAGGCCTCCCCGCATCCCTGCCTTCCAAGATGACCACTCACTGGTGGAGAGCCCTCCTTGTGAGAAATGGAAGAGATGGATGAGGAAGGAGGAAAGTGGAGAACCTTTGCTGTAGATCAAACACATACTGTTCCAGGCTTGCTAAGAACTTGAAGATTTTTCGAAAAGATATTCAGGGTTGACTCTGTTTTAATCAAAACAATTTGCTTTTACTCTTTAATTTGTTAACACAAATGAATTGTAACAAAAATTCTCATGCCATGGCTTGGGTCCTTCAGATGTCCATGCATTAGGTCAACTAGTTCCTATCCTGAGCAAGAATTATGTGAACTTTGAAATTATAGCCATAAAATTGAAAGGAGTCCCCGTCCCAGAAATGCCAATGCAAAGTGAAAATTCACAGCCTCATGACTATTCCATCTGCACAATGATAAGCAACAGTGCTGGTTTCTTTGATTTTAGCCCCGAATTCTGTCCATCTTGCATTCTATATGATACCCACACAGACATTAAGTCCTGTCAAACAAATCAGTTCATTGACAGAAGCTACCAAATTTCATGTACAGCAATTTTCAGAATTTCTTACATTCATTCATTTTCCTGGGAATGCTAGTGAAGAAGCTATCTCAGGACAGTGGGCAGCACAGCACGGAGGTAAGGAGTGAAAGCCAGTGAGATCAATAGAAATATGACTCAAATAATTTTAAGTTGCCTAGTAGCCTAATTAAATGTGAAATTAATTTTAATAATATATTCAGTGTAAGTTAAAATATCCAAAATATTAATGTCAACATATAATCAACATAAAAATTATTAATGAGATATGTTATATTCTGTTTTTCACACTAAGTCTTCAAAATCCTATGGGTGTCCTGCATTTCATTACATCTCAGTTCAGTCCTCCCACTGAACCAGCCACCTGTGGCCGGTAGCTGCCACATTGGAGAATGGAGCCTCCACGTGGATATTCAGACACCCAAATTCAAGGCAAGGGTTACTCCTGCCCCATGGAAAGTATGGCTTATCCTCTCAGCCTCAGTTTCCTCACATAGAAAATTATAATAGTAATACTTCACAGGGTTATTATGAGGTTTCAATAAAATGGGACAAATTGCTTAAACTGGTGCAGGTAAGAACTCTATAGATAATAGCTATTGTTATATAAGTGGATATTGTCATTTTAGATTTTATAAATGAGAAGGTAATAGTCTAACAAACATCTATAGAGTTACTGAAAACAATGAGAAAAAAACTCCAGGTTTAACTGCAATTACCATGAAAATAGAGGAAAGTAAGGAAAGAAAATCAGCTTAAGTTAGAGTTTCTCTACAGTCTCTTAGTTCTTCTGGGCATCCAGACTGTGTCAACACTTTTTTTCTTAATGAAGACAGTTTTTGTGAAGTTTTGCTTTACAAGCTTGCTGAAAATTCCCATGCTAAAGACCATATGCCCCCCAGCACCATGCAATCTGTGTCATTGGTACCTTTCTAGAACTTTAAGTCTTTGTGTTATTAACAAAGCAACCTTTCAGACCTGGGGGATTCGGTGCCACTTCACACTCTACTGAGACTTTCCCTCTCCACCAAGGACAGAACTTCTGCTGCCCTCTGATGAAAACTGGTTCATTTGCTGTCACCTCCGATTTACCAGAACCAACTCAGAAACGAAGGTTAGTATGGAGTCAACATGGCAGCTCTCTGATGCCCACTGTGGTTCCTTGCCCTGTAGGCAGATAACAAGGAAGGGCTTTTGCTGGCAGCTGAAATCATCCTCAAAAAAAAATTTTTTTTTTATATCTTTAATTACACTTAGTAGAAGTAAGACAGGAGCAAAGTTTTAATCTTCTAAATGGTCTTGTGGATTAAAATTAGATTTATACATTTGCATAATAAAAGCAATGTTGTGAAAGAAAGCAGTTGGAGTGTGTGAGAGATAATCGCATCTGTATGAGCTGTCTTGGGGCGGCCCTTATTGGCTTGAGCTCAGCACTAGACATTACACCACCGAAGCATTTTGCATTTTTATGTGGCAGGGAAATAGAATTTAAATTTTATGCACAATTAGCCTGGTATTGATGTACGGTTTTAAGGTAGGCTTGAGAGTAAGCTGTTAGTGTAATTGTTTAGTATTTTTGAGAGGAGGGAAAAATAATAGAGAAAAGGAAAGGCTACAGAAAGATGTAGGCAAGTAAAAAAGTTGGACTTAGTTTTTAACCCTGAAAGAGGGTCAGTAGCATTCAAAGATGTCCATGGCTTTCCAGGTGGAGCACAAAATAGTACTTCCCTTGTGCATTTCTCATTGACGTTGTTCACATCCAAGGGCAACAAGGTGAGGAGAGGGAAAGGATCCTCAAACAAAATCACTTCTTTTTCTCAAAGCAGTGGTTGAAAAAGGGAGCCGTGCTCAGAGAATTAACGAGCGTGGTACATAAAATAGTGTTCCGCACAAAATGCTTCTTACACTAATAGGAAAAAAATATACGTTGCAGTTTGCTAGAACATATGTAGTAAAACCAAAGTAACATTACTTTAACAAATTATCATCAATATGGATTAGCTCTCTCATGGCAATATATAACTCCCCGCCAACGGGTGGAAGTAAAGGGCCCCAGCGCCCCTGCAGTGTTCCATACACTAGTACCATCAGCACAGATTTAGGGGAGCCGTAAGGATTTCACTTTCTCACAGTCTTCTTCCTTGGTTGCAATTCATTTATAAATGAATTGAAACATTTATTAGTGAACACAGAGTCCACAGATTTAACAAAGAGACAAACCTTTCTATTGGCTCTTCTTGCACTGACTTCCTGGGATTTTAACTCAGCTATAACACCTCATACCAGCCCATACGTGACCCACGCTTATGCTTCAAAATCATCATATGATCTACTAATTTGTTCAAGCCTGTCTGTGATGAAAACATAGCTAACAATAAACAAGAACAAATCTAAATACCATTTAGTCACCATGCAGAAGTTTGTAATTGCATCTCTCCTTAAAGACCCAGCAGCAGCTACAAAATGTGCATGTCTCTCTCCCCTGAAACAGAAATGCTGATTTTAAGATAATGTATTCTAAAATATTCATTAACATATTAAAGGTTTTAAGGAAATACAGATTGTAAATAATCATGCAAGAGAATTTTGGTCTCATCCACATTTTCCTGGTTTGCCAAGGACCTGCTAAAAATGTTTCTGGGTACAAAAAGAATGTGCTGGAAAAGGGGTGTGTACATCACTAGGGACAGTGCTTCATAGACTAATTTTCCCTTCAAGAGTTCAACACTAGTATAATGTTTAAAAGGGACAGGATAAGTTCCCTCCCCTCCCCTGGAGAGGAGACCCTGGGACAAACCTGTTGTGGTGTATCTCTCTCCCACACGGAGAACCTTTTGCTCCACACTGCAAAGGCCACTGAATCAAAGAAGCACACAGAGCTGTGTGCTCCTAAGTCAGGAGGGAGCTTAAGTCAGGAAAGCAGGAAAGGGAGACTAGACCAGTTGATAAGCCACAAGAGAGACCAGCAGTGTACCAGAGCTGATACATGAAGCCAGAGACAGAGGGGAGGGCTCCGAAGATGGAGGGGGGAGGAACAGAATGAAAAGAAGGCCCAAGGTATTCCTGGATAAGAGCTGAGTGTATGCGTTCATGCTATTTGGTGCCCTAAACAATGGAAAACCCTACTAGAGGTGCTTACACAAGTAGAGGATGATTTTCTCAAATCCCCAGAGGGTCAGGGATAAACGGTTCCCAGCACTGGTTCTTAGTGTTCCATCAGGGCAGATACCTCTGTGGTCCTCCCCACCTTTGTCTCGTAGTCAGATTGAGGCTGCCACTACTCCAACCATCAGTTCTCACTCCACAAAGGAGAAGAGGGAAAGGCAAGGTGTGGCCCCTGTATCAGGAAAGCAAAAGATTTCTTGAAAACCACTGCAGACTCCTGCTCTATGTCATTGGCCATGATTGTGTCATGTGCTCTGCCTCTGCTGAAGGATGGTAGGCATGGGAACTGGGGGTGCGCCCTTGGGCCTCCAACACTGCTGCCCTGCCTTCTGTGGGCTTTTATTTGCCCACAGTGGTGGTTATATTTATAACCTTGGACAAACTAATGGTTTGATAGTCACTCCAGTATCCCCATTCAGTTTTCCCTTGATCATGCTACTCTTGTCTCCTAGCTAAAATTTGGATCCAAGTTTTAGGCGATAACCCCAAAGCCCATTATTGAGGACAAACGAAAAGTTGTTGGAAATTTGTAGAGATTAAACTTATTTTTATTTCAGTGAGTTCTAAATACCTGACCTAGGAGAATATCCAGGGGAAGACCTTATAACATATGTGTTATATATATAATTAATCTGTTTTTGTGTTGATTAACATAATAAAATATATCGATTGTACAGTGTATGTGTTATATAATTATATATTAATAATTAATATAGTTATTCCATGGATATCCTCCTAAACCAGGTATTTAAAACTCACTGAGATAAAAATGTTTAATCTCCCCAAATTTCTACAAACTTCTCATTTTCTTTAATAAAAATATGCAATTTCACCCTGTTATCTCTCTTTTCTGTCTTTCTTCCCCAAAAGATAAAAATATGATGAGAAAGAGACAATACTATAAGGCCAACAAAGTCATCCATCTCCAAACATAACAGAATTCCCTGATTGCAACTTGACATTTTGAGATTGATTAAGGGTGGGGGCAGGGGAAGTGATATTAAGTGAGGATTTTGTTTGAAATTCTGTAAATGCCATTTGAATTTTGCCAGCTGTCAAAATCTCATCTGTTAGTGTCACCAAATGGATTTGTTTTTATAAAACTTGACATTTCCATTGTATCTTAACACCTGAGACATTGTTGTACAAATTTATGGGGTGTGCATGTTCTTAATAACTTAAGTTTTATACACTTCTGAAATAACATCAGTTATTTAGATATCTACATTAAATACCTTTAAAATGTCTCAGACATCTAAAATTCCAGGAATATTTTGAAATATAATCTGAATGTAGTTCAAATTTCAATCTGGTCATGCAACTAAATAAACATACTATACTCTTTTTAGTACAGTGGCAGGATTCTTACCCAGAGTCACCAGAAAGAAATGTGGGACTTTGGTGTTGGCCTTTAGGACTCCGAAGAGAAAAACAGGCAAGCCATCTGTAGCCTGGCTTCTGATTCATAGAAACAGAGAACAAATGGGTATCGTTTTCAACAGCAACAGAAAACTAACACCATAGTAGAGAAATAAGTTCCAGCCTCACAAATTTTGGGCAAAGCACACATTTGCCTTGAGCACACATACACAGACTCTCATTATTTGTATTCCTGGCTATTACATTGACCATCTTACCATCACATTTTTATTAACAGTCTTAATTAATAGATTTTATGTACTCAATTATTCACTGGGCTTAACCAAGTTGTAAAACCAGTCAAAAATCACTGTAGTACCCTCCTACACTGCTGGTGGGAATGAAAACTAGTTCAACCATTGTGGAAAACAGTATGGAGGTTCCTCAAAAAACACAAAATAGAAATACCATTTGATCCAGGAATTCCACTCCTAGGAATTTACCCTAAGAATGCAGCAGCCCAGTTTGAAAAAAACATAATGCACCCCTATGTTTATCGCAGCACTATTTACAATAGCCAAGAAATGGAAGCCACCTAAGTGTCCATCAGTAGATGAATGGATAAAGAGGATGTGGTACATATACACAATGGAATATTATTCAGCCATAAGAAGAAAACAAATCCTACCATTTGCAACAACATGGATGGAGCTAGAGGGTATTATGCTCAGTGAAATAAGCCAGGCAGAGAAAGACAAGTACCAAATGATTTCATTCATCTGTGGAGCATAAGAACAAAGCAAGAACTGAAGGAAAAAAACATCAGCAGTCTCACAGAACCCAAGAATGGACTAACAGTTGCCAAAGGGAAAGGGACTGGGGAGGATGGGTAGGAAGGGAAGGAGAAGGGGAATCGGGGGCATTACGATTAGCAGACATAACGTAGGAGCCAGGCATGGGGAAGGCAGTACAGCACAGAGAAGACAAGTAGTGATTCTATAGCATCTCACTACCCTGATGGACAGTGACTGTAATGGAGTATGTGGTGAGAACTTGATAATGGGGGGAGTCTAGTAACCACAGTGTTGCTTATGTGATTGTGTATTAATACCAAAAAAAAAGAAAAAGAATCACTGTAGTGGCTTGGATTGTTTTAGCCATGAAACACAACTTTGAACTCCTGTGGTAGTGTTATCAGTAGTTCTAAAATGCAACTGAGATTCTGTCCCTCCCCTTCAAAGGCTCTAGAGGCTGCCCTTTATAATTAGAATACAATCTAAACTCAGTCTAGAAGACCCCACGTTTGACCTAGCTGGTCCCTCTCTACCTTCGGTGACACCTTGGGACTGCCCTCTGCTGTCGCAGCCTCCGGCCACGTGGCCCTCCTCTCGACACAGCGCCAGGGGCCACTTCTAGGTACCAAAGCTCAGCTCTGACACTTACCACCTTTCCCGAAGCATGTGCACAGCCTTCCCTGGACTACTCTGGCCAAGCTGTCATCACCACCCTTGATGATTCTGTCCCTGTTTTGTTTCTCACGGCACTTATTATCCAATGGCATGTAGTTATTTGTTGTTTTTTGTGTTTAGTTTTTTCTCTTGTTTACTGCTCTATCCCCAGCACCCCAGATGGTGCCTGGCTCATAGAGGTTCTTATATATAAAGCTGTAAATTATATATTTATTAATATATATATTTAAGAAGTACATATGTTTGTTATATATTTAAAGAGAGAACAAACTGATAAATGTATGAGTTAATGAACAAGAATTTATTAAAGACCCACTCTGCTCGTTTGCCTGTTTTTAGAAATATGTATTTTGGCAGTGCTAAAATTCAAAAGGACTGCTCACCAAGAGAAATCAAAGTGGCAAGTCCAGAGAAACAGTGCCCCAGCATCTCTGTGCACAGTGCGGCTTCTGGGGTGGAACCCCTCCCCTGGCGCCTGCCCTGACTGTGCACAAGCGGCTTCTCCCCTTTGTCATACACTGTGGTGGTAGTCATTACTCCTTAGAGCTGCCGGCATGGTTTAATGAAATAGCTAAGTTTAAGTCCTCAGCATAGTGCTTGGCATGTCATAAAAGTCACTGTTATCTTTAAGTGAATAATGATAGTGATAATTTAAAATAGTCCTACGTTATGAGTCATTGATTAAAAAAAAACGTTTTTTCTTTTGCTTATTTTGTGTGAATCAAACAGTGACCTTAAGAAATGTATCAACAACTTTTCTTTCTAAACATATGGGGAACAATCCTTATTTCTAATTATTCAAGACAATATGGCTATTTTTGAAGTTATTTTTAAAATGTTATCGCTTTGCATGTTTGGGGCACTCGGTGGCAATGGCTGGCTGTCACTCCCAGAAATGTTACCTGGGCTTCCGCCAGCTCAACCCCCTCCCTGGGATCCATGTCCACAACACCTGCTTTTTGAGTAGATCTCACAGAACCTCCACTTCCAGTGTTTCCTCATATTTTTCTGTTCATTTTTGAGGGAACAAAGTGAAATATACTTCTATTAAGGAAACGTGAGTGTATCTAAAACCTCAGGCCCAAATCATCTACTCCATACTCCTTCTCCTGCTTTTTTTCTTTATTTAATTTCAGGATTTTATCTTAAGAAACACTTATTTGTAGCTTAAAACATTAAAAGGCCCCAAACTACCCACTTCCCTTTTTAAAGTAGAATCATTTGTGCTCTTCGGAAGTTTCACTGAATATTTACTAAGATGTCATTAATATAAAAACCAACGTTATTTTTTTATAATTTATTTTGGTATCATTAATCCACAATTACGTGTGCAATATTATGGTTATTAAACTACCCCCTTCATCAGGTCCCCCCCACCAACCCCATTACATTCACTGTCCATCAGCGTAGGAAGATGCTATAGAATCATTACTTGTCTTCTCTGAGTTGTACAGCCCCCCCGTGCCCCCCCAACATTATATCTGCTAATCGTACTGCCCCTTTTTCCACCTTCTCCCTCCCTTCCCACCCATCTTCTCCAGTCCCTTTCCCTTTGGTAACTATTAGTCCGCTCTTGGGTTCTGTAAGTTTGCTGCTGTTTTCTTTCTTCAGTTCTTTTCTTTGTTCTTATACTCCACATATGAGTGAGATCATTTGATATTTGTCTTTTTCCACTTGGCTTATTTCCCTGAGCATAATACCCTCTAGCTCCATCCATGTTGTTGCAAATGGTAGGATTTGTTTTCTTCTCATGGCTGAATAATATTCCATTGTGTATATGTACCACCTCTTCTTTATCCATTCATCTGCTGATGGACACTTAAGTTGCTTCCATTTCTTGGCTATTGTAAATAGTGCTGTGGTAAACATAGGGGTGCATACGTCTTTTTCAAACTGGGCTGCTGCATTCTTAGGGTAAATTCCTAGGAGTGGGATTCCTGGGTCAAATGGTATTTCTATTTTGAGATTTTTTGAGGAACCTCCATACTGCTTTCCACAATGGTTGAACTAATTTGCATTCCCACCAGCAGTGTAGAAGGGTTCCCCTTTCTCCACATCCTTGCCAACATTTGTTGTTGTTTGTGTTTTGGATGTTGGCCATCCTCACTGGTGTGAGGTGATACCTCATTGTGGCTTTAATTTGCATTTCTCTAATGATTAGCGATGTGGAGCATCTTTTCATGTGCCTGTTGGCCATCTGAATGTCTTCTTTAGAGAAGTGTCTATTCATGTCCTCTGCCCATTTCTTAATTGGATTATTTGCTTTTTGTTTGTTGAGGTGCGTGAGTTCTTTATATATTTTGGATATCAACCCCTTATCAGATACATCATTTATGAATATATTCTCCCATACTGTAGGATGTCTTTTTGTTCTACTGATGGTGTCCTTTGCTGTACAGAAGCTTTTCAGCTTGATATAGTCCCAGTTGTTCATTTTTGCTTTTGTTTCCCTTGCCCGGGGAGATATGTTCATGAAGAAGTCGCTCATGTTTATGTTCAAGAGATTTTTGCCTATGTTTTTTTCTAAGAGATTTATGTTTTCATGACTTACATTCAAGTCTTTGATCCACCTTGAGTTTACCTTTGTGTATGGGGCTAGACAGTAGTCCAGTTTCATTCTCTTACATGTAGCTGTCCAGTTTTGCCAACACCAGCTGTTGAAGAGGCTGTCATCTCCTCATTGTATATCCAAGGCTCCTTTATCGTATATTAATTGACTGTGTATGTGTGGGTTAATGTTTGGATTTTCTATTCTGTTCCACTGGTCTGTGGTTCTGTTTTTGTGCCAATACCAAATTGTCTTGATTACTGTGGCTTTGTAGTAGAGCTTGAAGTCACGGAGCGTAACTCCCCGTTTTACTCCTCCTTCTCAGGATTGCTTTGGCTTTTCGGGGTCTTTTGTGGTTCCATATGAATTTTAGAATTATTTGTTCCAGTTCTTTGAAGAAGGCTGTTGGTGTTTTGATAGGGATTGCATTGAATCTGTAGATTGCTTTAGGTAGTATAGCCATTTTGACAATATTTATTCATCCTAGCCAAAAGCATGGGATGCATTTCCATTTGTTAGTGTCCTCTTTAATTTCTCTTAGGAGTGTCTTGTAGTTTTCAGAGTACAGGTCTTTCACTTCCTTCGTTAGGTTTATTCCTAGGTATTGTATTCTTTTTGATGCAATTGTGAATGGAAATGTTTTTCTGATTTCTCTTTCTGTTAGTTCATCATTAGTGTATAGGAAAGCAACAGATTTCTATGTGTTAATTTTGTATCCTGCAACTTTGCTGAATTCAGATATCAGTTCTAGTAGTTTTGGAGTGGAGTCTTTAGGGTTTTTTTTTGTACAATATCATGCCATCTGCAAATAGTGACAATTTGACTTCTTCTTTACCAATCTGGATGCCTTGTATGTCTTTGTTTTGTCTGATTGCCATGGCTAGGACCTCCAGTATTATGTTGAATAACAGTGGAGAGAGGGAGCATCCCTGTCTTGTTCACGATGTTAGATGAAAAGCTTTCAGCTTCTTGCTGTTAAGTATGATGTTAGCTGTGGGTTTGTCATATATGGCCTTTATGATGTTGAGGTACTTGCCGTCTATACCCATTTTGTTGAGAGTTTTAATCAGGAATGGATGCTGAATTTTGTCAAATGCTTTTTCAGCATCTATGGAGATGATCATGTGGTTTTTGTTCTTCTTTTTGTTGATGTGGTGGATGATGTTGATGGGTTTTCGAATGTTGTACCATCCTTGCATCCCTGGGATGAATCCCACTTGATCATGGTGTATGATCCTCTTGATGTATTTTTGAATTCGGTTTGCTAATATTTTGTTGAGTATTTTTGCATCTACGTTCATCAGGGATATTGGTCTGTAATTTTCTTTTTTGGTGAGGTCTTTGCCCGGTTTTGGTATTAGAGTGATGCTGGCTTTATAGAATGAGTTTGGAAGTATTCCCTCCTCTTCTATTTTTTGGAAAACTTTAAGGAGAATGGGTGTTATTTCTTCTCTATATGTCTGGTAGAATTCAGAGGTGAATCCATCTGGCCTGGGGGTTTTGTTCTTGGGTAATTTTTTGATTACCGATTCATTTCATTGCTGGTGATTGATCTGTTTAATTTTTCTGTTTCTTGCTTGATCAGTCTTGGAAGGTTGTATTTTTCTAAGAAGTTGTCCATTTCTTCTAGGTTTTCCAGCTTGTTAGCATATAGATTCTCATAATATTCTCTTATAATTCTTTGTATTTCTGTGGGGTCTGTCCTGATTTTTCCTTTCTCATTTCTGATTCTGTTTATGTGTGTAGATTCTCTTTTTCTCTTAATGAGTCTGGCTAGGGGTTTATCTATTTTGTTTATTTTTTCAAAGGACCAGCTCTTGGTTTCATTGATTTTTTTTCTATTGTTTTATTCTTCTGAATTTTATTTATTTCTTCTCTGATCTTTATTATGTCCCTCCTTCTGGTGACTTTGGGCCTCATTTGTTCTTCTTTTTCCAATTTCGGTAATTGTGTCTTTAGACTATTCATTTGGGAATGTTCTTTCTTTAGATAGGCCTGGATTGCAATATACTTTCCTCTTAGAAGTGCCTTTGCTGCGTCCCACAGAAGTTGTGGCTTTGTGTTGTTGTTGTCATTTGTCTCCATATACTCTTTAATTTCTGTTTTGATTTGGTCGTTAACCCATTGATTAATTAGGAGAATGTTATTAAGTGTCCATGTATTTGTGAGCCTTTTTGTTTTCTTTCTAAAATTTAATTCTAGTTTAATACCTTTATGATCTGAGAAGTTGGTTGGTAGAATTTCAATATTTTCGACTTTACTGAGCTTCTTCTTGTGGCTTAGTATGTGGTCTATTCTGGAAAATGTTCCATGTGCACTTGAGAAGAATGTGTATCCTGTTGCTTTTGGGTGTAGAGTTCTGTAGATGTCTGTTAGGTCCATCTGTTCTAGTGTGTTGTTCAGTGCCTCTGTGTCTTTACTTATTTTCTGTCTGGTTGATCTGTCCTTTGGAGTGAGTGGTGTGTTGAAGTCTCCTAAAATGAATGCTTTGCTCTCTATTTCCTCCTTTAATTCTGTTAGTATTTGTTTCACATATGCGGCGCTCCTGTGTTGGGTGCATATATATTTATAATGGTTATATCCTCTTGTTGGACTGACCCCTTTATCATTATGTAATGTCCTTCTTTATCTCTTGCTACTTTCTTTGTTTTGAAGTCTATTTTGCCTGATACAAGTACTGCAACACCTGCTTTTTTCTCCTTGTTGTTTGCATGAAATATCTTTTCCATCCCTTCACCTTTAGTCTGTGTATATCTTTGGGTTTGAGGTGAGTCTCTTGTAAGCAGCATACAGATGGGTCTTGCTTTTTTATCCATTCTATTACTCCGTGTCTTTTGATTGATGCATTCAGTCCATTTACATTTAGGGTGATTATTGATAGATATGTACTTATTGCCATTACTGGCTTTAGATTCGTGGTTACCAAAGGTTCAAGGGTTGCTTCTTTACTATCTAACAATCTAACTGAACTTTCTTGTTAAGTAATTGTAAACACTGTCTGATGTTTCTTTATTTCTCTCCCTTCTTATTCTTCCTTCTCCATTCTTTATATTCTAGGTGTTTTATTCTTTGCCTTTAGTTAGTATTTGGATGTTCTGCTTTCTTTGCTGTGATTTTATTTTCTCTGGTGACATCTTTTTAGCCTTAGGGGTGCTTCCTTCTAGAGCAATGCGTTTAAGATATCCTGTAGTGGTGGCTTATGAGAGGTAAACTCTCTCAACTTTCGTTTTTCTGGAAATTGTTTAATCCCTCCGTCATATTTAAATGATAATTGTGCTGGATACAATATTCTTGGTTCGAGGCCCTTCTGTTTCATTATGTTAAATATATCATGCCATTCTCTTCTAGCCTGTAAGGTTTCTGTTATGAAGTCTGATGATAGTCTGATAGGTTTTCCTTTGTAGGTGATATTTTTTCTCTCTCTAGCTGCCTTTAATACTCTTTCCTTATCTTTGATCTTTGCCAATTTAATTATTTTGTGTCTTGGTGTTGTCTTCCTTGGGTCCCTTGTGTTGGTAGATCTGTGGGCTTCCGTGGACTGCAAGACTATTTCCTTCCCCAGCATGGCGAAGTTTTCAGCAATTATTTCTTCAAAGACACTTTCTATCCCTTTTTCTCTCTCTTCTTCCTCTGGTACTCCTATAATGCGAATATTGTTCCGTTTGGATTGGTCACACAGTTCTCTTAATATTCTTTCATTCCTAGAGATCCTTTTATGTCTCTCTGCTTCAGCTTCTCTGTATTCCTGTTCTCTGATTTCTATTCCATTAACAGTCTCTTGCATCTTGTCCAGTCTGCTGGTACGCCCGTCGATTGCTTATCTCATTTCCGCATTGTCTTTCTTCAGTTCCCTCACTTCCTCCCTCAGCTCTTGCATATTTCTCTGTAGATCCATTAGCATGGTTATGACTTTTATTCTGAATTCTTTTTCAGGAAGTTTGTGCATTTCCATCCCATCAGGTTCCCTCTCTTGTGTTGTCTGGATCTGGAGCTTTGTTTGTACCATATTCCTCTGTCTTTTCATGGCGATAGAAGTGGTCGCTGGTGCATGCCATGTATGTCAGCTGGGCTCTTTAAGACTTTTAAAAAGAAAAAATAAAGAAGGTGAAACAAAAAAGAAAGAAAAGAGAAAAGAAAAAAAAGAAAGAAAAGAAAAGTAAGAAAGGAAGAAAAACAAACAAAAAAACGTCCACCGGGAGTGGATTCTGTGAGGATGCTGTAGGTGGCGCTGCTGCTCCACTATTCCACAGCCACGGCCACGCAGCTCCGCAGGGCCCTTTGTAGCTCTGGCCAGGTGGAACGAATGGGAGGCTGCTGATCTCTGTGTGAAGTCTCAGTGTGGCTACTTTTTCCCAGTCACCAGCCAAGGTGTCTGAAAAACCCCAGGACTCCCATCCTGCTGGGATGATCCTGCTCCTCCATTGGGCCCCTGTCTCTTTAAGACTGCTAAAAAAGCACGCACGTTTCTTTTTTCCCGGGGAGCTGGCTGCGAGGACCCAGTGTGTTCCCAGGCTCAAATCCTGCACCCTCTGTCTCTCCTCTCTCCAATCTCTGATACACCACGCAATGTGTGTCAGTGCTCCCGGCGCAGATCACCAGGGATGGTTATTTCGTGGGCCTGTTCTTCCCCTTTGCCCCACTCTGAATCCTCTTCTCCAACTGGTGTGCTGGGTTGGGGGAGTGCTCGGGTCCCGCCAGATCGCAGTTCCGTATCTTACCTGCTTCGCGGGGTGCCGAGTCCTCTCAGGTGTAGCTGCAGGCTGGGTGCCATCCTATATCTTCTGGTCTCTCTTTTAGGAATAGTTGTATTTGTTTTATTTTCATAAATATGTATGGTTTTGGGTAGAGATTTCTGCCGCCCTGCTCACACCGACATCTTCCAGGAACTCAAACCAACCTTATTTTATTTATCACCAAGAAAAACTAAAATATACTGTCAGTTAACTATGAGATATTCTTAGTCACTTGAAATTTCTCCAAATTTTATTTTATCCTTATCAAAAGTGCTCTTAGAGACTTATCAGATATTTCTCATTATTTATGCCCCTCATACAGGTATAAAAAATTAAAAGTAAAATAGATTAAGCTATTTCTACTGCTTCTAAACATTCAGAACCCAGCTCTCCTAGATCAGTCTTCATCTCAGGATCATCCTGTGGTTTTTGAAACAGTAGTTTCCTCTGGACAATCAAAAGCATTGAAGATGCAGCATTTCTTTAAAGACTGACCAGCTGTTGTCTTCTAGATTTTCTTCTAAGCTGCACCTGCTGTTTTGCAGTTTTTGGTGAGTGTGTGCAAGCAATGACAGCTGTAACCCCTGGGTGACAATTATTCCAAGATTCAGCCTCATTTTAGCAATTAAAAAATCAGTGTAAGATCCAAAGGTGAAACTTAAGGTAAAAAATTTCCCATAGCATATCTTCTTTCTTTCATTTTAATTGCTATCTACTAAAGTATTGCTATAAAAGATGGGTTGAAAGCACTGTCCACACACACGTACACATACATACCTATCTTCTCCCTCCATCTTCCTCATGTATGAAAGCATCAGGGTGGAGAGTTATAAATACCTTCCTTATATACTATTTTGCTTTCTTGAACTGAGTGATTGGCTTGATTTTTTTGTTTGTTTGCTTATTTGCTTGGTTTTCTGTGTACTTATCACTACAGTTCCAAACTTTCTAATAGGATTATTTGTAAATCTCTTAATGTGGTCAAGAAAAATCCAAGTATCAGTCTCTCCCCCATTGTCCCAAAGGAAGACCTGCATTCTGGAGCCTTCTCTCCTCCCAAGCCTGTCAGGACACTCAGCAAGCTATCATCTTGAGAATTCTTGGGAAAACCGCCCCAGGGACTTCTCTTTAACTCTTACTTGGACTCTCCACTTTTTTCCTGAGTCCTGTGCTGCCTCTGAATTAATTTGCCCTCTCTGCTTCTCCACTTGATCAATAGCATGGGCATGTGAAGCCCGGAAATGATTTTCCTCCAGCATGTTGAAGCATCTTTGTAAGCCGAAGTCTGGTGCCCTCCAGCGACCTCACTGTTTATGTGCAAACCCCTTTATGCTCTCCAGGTGTTTGAGCTCTGTGTGCTTGGGAGTTGATGGTCTTCCTTGATGGACTTGTCCCCATGATTTATGCTGGGCCCTTTTAGACAATGGGCTCTTTGAATCTGGAAACCCATTTCTTTCAGTTCTGGGAGATGTTTGTGTATTTAATTTTTGGATCACTTTTTCTTCTGCATTTTTAAAAATTTCTTTCTGTAATTTCCATTTGTCAGCCATTAAGCCTCGTGGGTCAATCCTTTGGTGTTTTCTTCTTTCTTTAAATCTTCCATCTGCTATTTCCCTTTCCTTTACCTCTTTGTTCTACTTTCCTAGAAATTTCCCCAAACTGGTTTTCAAAATCAGGTTGAAATGGTGAATTTGTCTGCCGCTACCATTTCAATGTTCAAGACCTCTTCTTTGCCCTCTAAATATTTCTTTTCTTTCAAACATCTTCTTAGCTCTTTGAGGACAGTAATTATAAGTAGGTATTTTCTTTTGAAGTTTCTTCTTCTTCCCAAATTGTTTTCTCTGTGTTTCCCTCTTAGTTTCTTTTGGTCTCTCACCTTTCATTTGAAAGCTTTCTTTCAGATGGCTTGACTTCCTTTGCTTTGGTTCATATTGAAAAAAACAAACAAACAAGCAAAAGAAAAAAGAAAAAAAAGCAGGAAAGCTGACTGGGAACTCTATGGCCAGAATGGGGCTTGTTAAACGCAGGGTTTCCCTCTAGGGTGAGCACAGTGGGCACACCCCAGTGTCCGAACACTTCTGTCAGGGAGAGAGGACTGGTCAGTTTTTCCAGAGAAACTCTCCAATAGTTGCCTGCTAGGTGGGAGGGGAAGGAGGATCGTGTTATATCTAGATGCCACCAGTCTAGGACACAGGCAGGGGAAAGCAGAGGACACGCTGCCCATTCCTGTAACTCCCCTGATTTTACTGTCGCCCCACCTCACTTTCTGGGCTGCACAGGTGGCCCCAAGTCCTGATCCCCCTGCATCATCGTCTTTGGAAAATAAAGTTGTCCTCAGCCCGGGCAGGGCCGGGAGCCAGTGTAGTCCAGCTCCTCCTTAGGTCAGATTTTCACACAGTGTCCTCTGCCCCAGCCTTCACTCCAAACTTCCCAAGTCCCTCTGTTTCCAGTTCCTGGGCCTTCCTGGGCGTCTGCAGCGTGAACAGGCTCATTTGTTGTCGACCCTTCCTCCTGCAGTCAGCCAGCTTTCAGCCCTCTCTATGTTGCCAACGGTTCCCACTCTTCCCTGTGTGTTCTGTGGTTGATCGCCATCTGTCCACTGACTGCGCCTCCTCTCTCGGGCTGCCCGGCTGGGGATGGACACTCCCTTTCTGTTCCTTTTTGTCATTCTGACGGCGCTTGGGGAGGTAACAGCTTCAGACACATTGGTTCGATCGGCCACGTGGGGCTGGAAGACTTTGTACTTCTTTTCCCAGTGCATGTCACCACCTTCCACCCCCAGTTAAGATGGAACCCGAATACATCCCAGACTCCTTCTCCCGCCACCCCCAGTTAGCCCCCGGCTTGTCAGTGCTCTCTGCAGTGAGCTTTGCCCCGTGTCCCAGCATCCTCACCCCGGTGCTGTCATGAGGCGACCATCACGACACCTGTGCGCAGAATGCAGCGCAGCTCTGCAGCTCATGTCCCAGCCACGGCTGCTTTTCACACGCATCCTGCAGTCATGACTCTACCTGGAATGTATGTCACTCTCCTTAAAATGATGTTGTGACTCCTCAGGCCTTGAGGATAAACTTCAAGGTCTTTATCATAATAGAAAGCACTTCTCTACACGCAAGGCCTTTCCTCATTTCCTCTTGCCCCCACGGCTCGCCCAGCCCCCGACAGGCCTCTAAAGCTCAAGGCCCCCAGAGAGCTGGCGCTTCCTCAGGTGGTCTCCGAGCTCAGGGCCTTGAACCTGGGTCTGCACCTGCCTGATCCTGTGGGACTGTTTCCCTCCACCACACCCCTCGCTCATCAAAAAGTTGTCATTTCTGTTTGGCGTTCTCCCCTAGAGAGGAGAGGCCCCTGCCCCATTCACTACCACCTCAGATGGTCTGCCTGACGTGCCATGACAATATAGAGTGTGTGTATATATATACTATATATAAATGCATATGTGTATGTATAAATATGCATGTGTACACATGCTTGTATCTATACATATGTATACATTTACACTAGTATAAGATATATGTTCTTATACTAGTATTTAAGAATACATATATTAGTATAAATATGTACATATATACATGTATAATATACTTTTTTCTCACAGAAGAAAGTGAACTATTGAATGTTACTGCATTTTTCTACTGTTGTTTAATCACCTAATGTGAAATTCTAACCTTTAAAACAGGGTGGATGGTATGCTTATCTCTTTCTCGCAGTTATATCTGAAAATTTGCTTCACAGAAACTGTATGAGAAAGCAGACATAGTTGATTCTGAGGAACTCAAATATGTTACTTTAGAATGCAAAATAAGGTGGCCCATAAATTCAAGTCTAAAGTTTATTCTTATTTAAATAATTATATTTTTATCAGTCAGAGAGAAAAAAATCTACCCTACGAGTACTGGCTTCAGTCTCAAGTAAATCCCTTCCCAGGGTCTCTTCCACATGTGCCCCAATCACTGCCCAACACTCTGCAATCAGAAACGCACCCCGATCCCTGTAAAATAGGACCGAGCCTGTGAGGAGAGTGAGCGTGAGTCATGCCTGCCGGTTCTTCCTCCAGCTGAATAAACCCCATTCGCCTTGGATTCTCTCCACCCAAATGGCCCCTAAAGGTGGACGCCAGCCTAGGGAGCTGATGGCAGAGTTAAACTGGGTGTGGAATTGCTGTTCACCCCCCACCTTACTGCTTTGCTGGAGCCTCTCTGAGTGTGTTATGTAAATATCACGTCTTCCCAAATACAGCTTTATAAAGCCTACTGGGAAAACGTGACTGGAGCTGAAAGCTCAAAGTATGTCTCTAACAAAATGGTCTTGATTGTCTCGGTGTTTTTAAAGCTTTTTTAATTTATAAGAACTTGTGCAGTTTCAGGTGCTGGGCCCCTTGTTGAGTCTCAACACACAAAAAAGTGAGGCCACGATCTATGTGACATCGTGTAGCTCATCCCACGGGTGTAGACGTGTCCTACTTTGCCTCCCTCTCCTGGGCTTCACTCTCGGCTCAGTGGCCCACTCTGTCTCACTCATTTTTTAAAACTCAGGTCAGATTTGGCCTCCTCTAATAGGGCTTCCCAGAGCTAATGGCTGGAAATAATTTCATTCCACATTGGTCCCTAAAGAAGTTCCAGGGGTTTATATCAGCCACCTGCCCAAACCTCACCAAAATGATGCTGAGGGCATAAAAACAGGATAAATCCACAAGAACAAAGAGTTTGAGAAAGGAGAAAAATAAGATGAGAGATGTCAACAAAATTTCAGAACACAGAGGGAAGAGTGCGTGAGACAGAAGTTAATCAGTAAGGTGCCAAGGAAAGAGTTGTGCATTTCACCATTGGCACTCCTCTCTTACAAATGCGGGCTCCAGTCCTCATTCTCCACACTTCTACACCTGAGCTGATGATTTCACTTGCTTGGCATACCTCAAATGTTAATTGTGCCCATCAAGTGAGGTCATGTGTGTAAAGAGCTCTGAAAACCATGGAGACCTTCACAATAAACAGCAGTCTTTATTAGCACCATTATCATTCTGCCTTTTATTGTATTTATTTGTTTACATATTTCCTCAAACTATGGGCTCTTTGAAGGCAAGGATTATGTCTTGTTTATATTCCCTAGAGTCTCTAGTTTTCTCAAAATTAGCACTCATTTGTTGAGCTTCATTAATATAGACATCATAAATTAATAATACATTCTTAAAACTCCCTGAAAATGTAGATCTAAGTGTTAAGTGAAAGAAAGAAAAGTTATGCTAAATTTGTAAACATGGAGAAAGAAACCTTGTCTTCTGAGCAATAACTTTGTGCTGGAGACGGTTGATTATCATCTGGAAATCCACAGAGAGCAAAGTTCTTAGCAATTCTAGCCTTGACATTTCTGTCTCACACTAAAATAATCCATAAGGGACAACTCAGTGTTAACATTTTCTGCGGGAATGTGGCATGTCTAACAGGGTTTGAGCAACAAACAGAAGTTAAGCCCAAATGAATGAATGTTTTCATATTCTCAGTAAATCATATTGAAGATGCTAAGGCTCCTGGAAGACAAGCCAGTATTGAATTTAACTTGTACCTGGTTTTATGCTAGCAAATTACTTGTATGGGAGGTCTTTTGTACTGCTTTAGCAATTGATGTCAAAATGCACTGTTTTAGTGCTTGGAAATGACATGAAGTCTAATAGTGTCTGGACAGTCACTTTGGGAGACAGATGACAGGCAGACAAAATGGACACATAGATCTCGCCCAAAAGCACTTAGATCAAAATGTGGTAACTGGAGAACCAATTTAGCCACAGAGGAGTGGCAAGTAATGTGAATTATTTTATTTCATGTTGAATTCACTTCTTTTCATATTTACATTAATATTCTAAGCACTTTATTAGAAAACCAAAACCTTTAGTTTTGACAGATATATCATATTTTAAATAATGATGACTCTAAAATCCATTATACTTTTTGTGTCTGTTTCACTTTTGTTCCTAAACAGAAAAACAGATATATTTGATATGAAATCAAATGGTAAATACTTAGAAATGTAATACTGAATAACTTGAGACACAGCCTAATGATTTAGAAAAGATTCATGTAGTGTAGGAGACTTTATTGTGAATTGCCACTTAGGAGTTCCCATTAAGAAATGCACTACTGAATTATGAATGAATGAAAAAAAAGACTGATTCCCAAGGGTAGCTGCAATTAATTTTCTAATAGGAGTTTGATTTGGGTTTTTTATCTAGGGACTGGGGACTAGTGGCTCTGAATTATTTTCTGAATTCTTGCCCTGACCTATAAAATTATAACTTAGCTGTTTTAATAATGTATGCTGAGAAGACAGAGTGAGAAAGGGAAGGGAAAGGGGAAAAAGAAGGAAGGAAGGAAATTTTCCTAATTAGGAGACCTTGGTCATTTGTTTACTTTTGAAAATGCATTAGCTCTTTCAAGGATTTAGATTACTATTTCCTAAATTAAGCTTTTAATATACTCTTTAACTATTGATGTCTGGTGAGTAGTTCATTATCAATACTTTGTCCATAATAAATACTCAATAAATTCTGAGATTAAAAATAATATACTTCTGATTATTATAATTAAAATATTTCCTTTATCATCGCCTAATACAAAAAATGTTAATCTATAATAGGACCTGGATTAGCTATTTCAGTGTGTGTGTGTGTGAATGTTATCTTTACTATAATACTTTGATATGATTTGTTTTTCACGTGAACCAGGAACCTTAATACCACAGTGGAAATCCGTATTGGACATTCATATTTATTTTATAGTAAATTGCCTGTTCTTGTTCTTAACCCTCATCTTACTGGGTATTCTTCCTTTTTATTGACTTGTGGTAACTATTTATTTAGGACAGAAAGTCTTTGTTTATCAAATCCTTATACCTTTTTTGTTTGAATATTTAACTTGATTTATGCTCTTTTTTATATAGAACTTTTAAACTTTTACATAGAATATCCTCACCAATCTTTACTTTAGATTCATTTTCCCAGGTTTCCAAAATAATACTTTCGAGATTTGGTAAGAATTTTTAAGTATGAAATAATTTTCAGAAGAATAAAATCTTTACAGAATTACATTTGAATTCAGGAACATATGTGATCATATATGTACATTTTTTGCTTTCAGTAAAGCTTTGTGTGTTTTTCTTGCTATTGTTATTGTTGTTATTAATTTAGGATCTACATATTTCCCATTGAAGTTTTCCTAGACATTTTGTATTCCCTTTGGTAACGTGAAATCATTTATTTTCACCAGATTTTCTGGGTTTTGTCTGTCTGAGGTTTGAGATTTTTCTATAGTGAATTTGTACACAGCCAGCTCTTTTGGTCACATCTCCTAGTTTACTGAGGTTTCAGATAACTTTCTTGGATTTTTTAAAATAATTCATGAATAATGGTATTTTCCTCATTTCCTTTCAGTATTTATTTACCTACATCTTTTTCTTCTTTTATTCCATTTGCTATAATTTTTAGAACAGATTTGAGCACAGATGATGACAGGTTTCATGGAAGTTCATCTATGCTACATTCCCAAATTGTATTTTATGACACAATAGAGGGGACCTGGGAGGTCTAAATCAGAAATATAAATTAACATTTACTCAAAGAGCATAGGATTTCTCTGCCACAAACTTGAAAAATACTACATTTACTGTGCCATCCCCAGTGTTTCCCTTTTTACTAGAAATTTGCTATATACACTTCTTTGTGTGGATGGGAGGGCAGGAGGGCAGGAGGGCAGGAGAAGGTTGAGAGGACAGGAATACACAGCCTGCAGGATGACTCATGGACTGCTGTGGGCTTCCTTAACATTGGAGGGAGAGATAATAAAAATGGCCAATTGATAGGAATGTCCCTAGCTCTGTTATTAAAAGTAATACTTGGAAAGAGTGTGTTATAATGACAGTTGATGGATCTTTATGCTATCCATCATTTAATAACATATATTCTAAAATAACCCCATATCTTAGGCTTTGAAAAAGAAAAACACATTATGTGGAATGCAAGCTAATGAATTAGCTATTGAGCTAATAAATTAGAGAAAAATAATCAAATTTTACATAGAATTCATATAATGTAAAAATCTTAAACATGTTTATGTTTTGGAATCCAGCCTCTCATTGCTAAACAAGCCAATTAAAATTCTTAAAATTCAAGGCACATAATGCAAAATGAATGTTTATTGTGCATACGCCAAATCTTAAACAGACACACCAGTCTCACTGATCTCTCCTTTCTCTCTCCGTTTGTAGTTCTGGTCTCTCCTTCACAACTGTATATGTTTCCTAATATAGAACCTTATTAGAATGTTAGGATGACAAATACAACTTTGTCTTGTATACACCTAATTTTTTTTGAGTATATGGCTCATGGTTTATATTTATATGTCATACACTAGTTTCATTCACCCAGAATGTGTATGAAAGGCAAAACAAGTCATTTATCTGTTCATTTAACTAACAAACTTTTGAGCATTTATAGTATGTCACTGTGTGAGGCCCTGCAGGTACAAAAACATATAAGTCTCTATTTTCTTCCCTCAAGACATTATAGCCTAGTAACTTATAGAACAGTGGTCAATAATATGCTTTTCTGTATCATTTTATTTTGTTTTGATGACTGACTCTGAGAACCTGATGAAAACTATAGGATCTTCCACCTTTCGCTATAAGGAAAACACACACAGAATTTTGCATGTTTTTAAGTAGGTACATGAGCTACTTTGTGTCCGTGGGGGCAAGAGTAGAAACCTTTGCCAGGGAATATAGACAAATACTCTCTGAAGAAAGGATAGAAAAGCCCCTGGGTTTTTTACCTTTAGGAGGTAAATGAATAGCTCCAGAGGAGATAAGCCTTCAAATGTCTGAGGAATGATTTGCCATCTCTAATTTTCAAGGCAGGTTTACCATTCCATCATCCTTTCACACTAGTTGCCAACAGTCTTTGCTCAGTAAACCCTAACTGAGCAGAAATGTGAGATATGATGTTATTCATGGAGCATGGTCTCCTTCCGCAAGAAATGCCTTCAGCTACAATAACAGAAAACCTAACCAACTGAGACTTAAAATATAAGGACATTTATTTCTTACTTATAAGGAGTCCAGAGGTAGGTGAGGTGAGGGTTCCACTTAGGAACTCACCAGTTTTGTCAAAGGCAAGAGCTCTTTGTGTCCTTGAGTGTGTGTGTGCCCACCACCTCATGATCACCGCTGCCGCAACTCAGCATACCACCTCATCACTGCCAAAAAAATCAAATCGGAGGAAAGTTTTTTTTGTCCTGAATTAGTCTTTTGGAATCAGGGAAGAAAATATTCCCCAGAAGCCTTCCCCGTGCTTTTCGTTGTCTGGGACTAGGTCACATGAACACTCCTGAGCTAGTCCCTGCACATAAACAGGAGTGGGATTCCTGTGACAAGTTGAAACTAGTCAAAATAAATTCTCTGAGTCAGAGCAGCCTACTGCCAAGAGATGAAAGGCTCTCAGCCTGCATTCTGACCTATATCTTTAGTAGAGAAAAAAAGAGGTAGATGACTGCTGTGTAGATACAGAACACTACCTGCCAAAACTTTCACAGAAATAGGAACATTGTTTCAGTAAAAGGTTACTAGCTCTTAAATGATCAAGAAAATAATCTGGTACAACCACTTCCAGGCAAAGATCACCCACATGCTCAAGAGGATAAGAACCACTAGGAGATTATTCTGCAGACGTTTTTTGTGCCAGATACTCCTGTGGTTCTCTGTGAATATTGCTGGGACCTCTGGTAGAGGTAAGGCAAAGCAGATGCAAAAGGAGACTGCATAGGAGGAAAACAAGTGTAGGGAGAGAGGAGAAAAAAGAACCAGAAAACTGAAGATCAAAAACAGACAAAGAGAACTGTACTGTCTGAAGAGTAGAATGTCAATGGTAGAGTTGCTTTTCTATATAAGTACTATTACAGATAAACATCTTCAGCATATGTGAATCTCTGACTTTCCAATGTAAATTCTTTTAGTGTTTCAAACTTTTATTTCCAGAAAGTTCTTTTTTTACTACCAACCATAGTAGCACTTTTCTCTCCTCTTGTTCTGCCTTTTCCAGAGGAAAAGAACAACTTGGCAATCATTTTCTAGATAATACTAGTGAAGATGGTTGCTGTTCCACCTCATGCCCAAGGTGAATGTACCAAAAATGGGTTGAAGGGCGAAAATAGGGCACCAGTCGTGCCGGGTACTGCAAGCCTTGTGCCGCTGGCAGTTCTGATGCTGTGGGGATCTGTGACCCCAAGTCTAGACATCTCCTGTCCCTCTGCTGTGCCTCTCAGCCACCCCCTGCCCCGACCACTCCACATGAGTTGCAGGTGTTTCTTGGTGCTTCATTTCAAATGCAACTACTTATGTGGATTCAAAGTTGTCATTGGAGGTCAGACAGTCTAAAAACGTGGTCCAGGGAAGTTCTTTCTTTTTCCACTTTCCCTCCATAAGTCAGATACCATCTCTTTCCTTTTTGCATGATAAATACCTACATTACCATATGAGAAATCAATCCTGTGACCACAACTTCTTTGACGCCCCTCCCATGAAGAGGGGGCTGCCCTTCCCCTGCCCCTTGGATCTGGGCTGGCCCACAACTGCTTTGACCAGTAGAGTACAGTGGAAAGTACAGTGTGCCAAGCCTAGCCTTTAAGAGGATTGCCAGCTTCCATCTCTGTCTTTAGGAGGATCCTAGGCTGTCAGGTTAGAGATCCAGATCTGCTAAGGCCACCATGTTGTGAAGAAGTCCAAGCTACCCACTGGGAGTGGCTGTGAGGAAAGAGAAAGAGAAAGAATAACTAAAAGAAGTGGGTGGCTCCTTTGCTTCATAATAGAAAACCAGGCCAAACCCACTGGTATAACGTAAATCTTTCCTTTTCACTTGAGCTCACATAACACAGCTCCTCTGTTTCTTGTCTGTGTGTGTGGATTCATACAAGCCCCACCACACTCAAGGTTCCTTTGGAATTCCTGTATGTCGGTGGTTTGTCAAGTGCGAGATGACCACCATGGATTCCTCTCGAAAGTTTCTACAGTATTTGCAGCTGACAACATAGTCTTTGATGCTCATGTAATATACGAGTGCAAGAATCTGTGCTATTTTATCTGACACAGAATAGGAATATATGCATAATTATTTTGTCACTGCTTTATAACTAAAGTTGCAACATGGAGTCAACAGTTATAAGGTAAGTTTAGAGTTCTCACAGCATTGTTCGTCCTTTTGAGCAGCACAAAGGAGATTCATTCAGTGCTGTATGTTCCATTCAATTATATGCTCTCTGGGCCCTTTCTATTTCAATTTGCTCATGTAGATAAATCAGTTTTATCGATCCGTGCTCATTTAGTTATCTCCCAATTTCTCACCATATCTTTTTCACTGTTTTCCTCTCTGGAGCTTATCATTTCATAACCTATTTACTAACTTTATTTTTGTATTTCCTATTAATAATTTTTTTGTCTTCTTCCCTAACTAAAATTTTTTTATCTTTAATTTTCTTTTACATCTACTCACACTTCCAAAGTATAAAAAAGGTATTAATTATTCAAGTTACTCAGTAGATCTGAAATTTCATAACTCCCATGCAAAAATATTCATACATTTTAACTTTATAAAGGTTATGCTGGAAATAACTGAATTGGTCATGTTACAAATCAAATATGTGGCCATGCAATAAAATGCCTGAGCAGATAATAGATTCCAAAGCAGACAATTTGACTGAGTTCTAATAAAAATCTGAGAGAGAAAATACATTGTTGTCCTTTATAGGTATCTTAATATTGGAAAGAAATGAGATGGCGTATTAGGTTGGAAGAGAAGGCAGAGGGGTGGGAGGCGGCTCTTCCTGGAGGGCTGGCCTCTCTTTGCCTTTGGGTTCCCTGCTGTCTTCCCCCATGACGCCCCACCTCCTTCCTTTCCTTTTTTCTCTCCCTCCCTCTTTCTTCATCCCTCTCCTGATAGACAGGGCCGGGATAAATCTGGGGGAGTGAGCCAGGCTGAGGGCATAAGACTAGTGAACTAAATCCTGTTATTTTTCACATCTTGGAAAGTTTTCAGCTGATTTGTGTATATACTTGGAGTGAAATCCAAAGGTCCATCCCACCCCTTTGACTTGTTGGACCTCTTGCAGTGTGATCTGCTTTATCACCCTGAGTCCTTCAGGCACTCACTCTCTTGGCTCTGCAGACTACTCCAGCTTCGCATGTCCAAGCAGGACCCTACTCCCCTACAACCTGCCCTTCCCCTGGGCTTTCCCCTCAGTAAAAGGCACTGCCCATCAGCCAGCTACTCAGAATAGGAAGGTAAGGGTTACCTTGATTCTTGCTTTTCCCTACTCCCCAGTGTGCAGTGCATCAGCAAGCCCTGGTAGCCTATCTTCCATCTCCCTAGATGCCACCATCTCTCACCTGACCACGATAGTACCTTCCCAACTGGTGACCCCGCTACTAATTTTGTTCCTCAAGGCTCTTCCAGAGCCCAGGCTTTGGGGCCACACACTGTGAGTTTGAACACCAGCCTTTTCCCTGATTAGTTGTCTGAGCCTGGGCAAGTTCACTCACCTCTCCATGGCTCAGAATCCTCATCTGAGAAATGGGGACAATAACAGTGCCTCCCTCATACTCAGTGATTTGGGGAGGACTGAGGAGCTAATACAAGTAAAGCACTTGGAATAGCTTCTGGGACACGCTGAACACTTGGTAAATAAACATCGACCACTATTATGAATTCATAATTATTTTCTATACCTTAAGGACATGGAGTCCTTCTAAAACATAAAGGATCATGAAAATATAGCATGGTTGTGTAAGATGTTAACATTAGAGGAGGCCCAGTGAGAGGTATCTGAGAACTCTGTACCATCTTTGCAAACTTTCTATAAATCTAAAATTATTTAAAAGAAAAATGTTTCCTAAAATAGAAAGTGTATCACATCACTGCCATGTGTATGATCCCCCAATACCTTCTCCTTACTCTTGGAGTTGAACTTGAACCCTTTAGCCTGGCCTATGAAGTCCACCATGATCTACCTCCCAGCCCACACCGCTCGCCTGCAGAGGTTTTGCCTGCCCTCCTCTCCCCACATCTCTGAGGCATCAAGCTAGCCTCTCAGCGAGGCCTTTGCTGACGCTCTGGTTCCTCCGCTCTCCCCACACATTCCCTGCTTTTTCTTTCTCTGTAGCACTTAGCATTATCTGGAAGGGGTTTTTCCTTTTAATCGATTTACTTCAGTATTATCTGACTGCCCAGTAGAATGCAAACTTCATGAGGACAGGCCCTTTGTCTTAAACATCTCCATTCCTCATATCAAATCCAGGTATTTGGTAGTTGTTCAATGTATATTTGTTGAAGGAATAAGTGAATAATCAATACTAAATGATATTCATATTCTTTCTATATCAGTTTTCTTTTATTACTGGTCTGACACTATATGGTCATAAGAGAATGCTAAAATTAATCAATTTAACAAATGTGTTATTCAATGAAAATTAATGTATTGTTTCTTTATATATTAGTCATTAATCTTTAAGGTAGAAATTAGTCTCTGCATGTCCAAAATAAACCTACCTACAACAATCACAAAATGTTATCTCAATGTAAAGGCAAGGCTTTGATCACTTTTTAAATTCATATTCAATATTCTTTTGGAAAATACGAAAGTACCTTGTCTTGTGTTAAAAAACAAAATTCAACTGAGTAAATTTAAAGATGTAATTGGCTTTATTCAATGAATCATGAATCAGGCAATATCCCATCTAGCAAACAGAAGGGAGCTCTAAGGAGCTGTACAAAATAGAGGGATTTTATGGGCAGAAACAGGGCAGGACAAGGAGGTTATTAGCCAAAGAAAAGAAAGAAATGTTTCAGGCCAACTCCTTTTCCTCAGCAGAAGGGCTGGGGGTCTTTTCCTGAAGACTACCTCGCTAGTACTGATCATAAAATTCCAGACTGATTGGCTTAAAAATCCACTCCTAAGAGACACTAATGAGGTTAGGTCCTAAGGCTAGGTAGGGATTAGCAAATGTGACTCCATTTGGGACCTTTTGTTTCTTTTCCCCCTTTTGATCAAACTCTCAGCCTCACTGAGGGATGTTATCAACATTTAAGGCACTGGCGCCAGTCACAGCTTTTGTTGATCTCTGCTTTTCTGATGAATCTCTTTGCTGTTTACAGGTCATGACTCCAGGCTCACGATTTTTAGCTGATGGTTCTCTTTGTTCCTTTTTCAGTGTTCCAGGCTTAGGGAGATCATTTGCTTGGTGGTTAGCAGCAGCAAATGTATATTTGAAGCTTCAGAGAGAACAGACAGCAGGGAGAGAGTTACACTTTCAAAAGCAGGATAATTCCCTGTGTTTGGAATGCACTTAGGAGACATGGTTCCTCACAACGCAAATCAATCAAAGAAAGACCCCACTGAAGAAGTCACCATTTTAAGCCAAGTGGCTTGCTCTGTAATCTTATGTAACTGAGTTTCAGCTTCCCTAGAAGTGTTAATCCGGGTACACAGACATCTCTTTGCTCAGCTAAAGATAATCAAGGGATATTGTTTTATCAAAACAATTTTGCACAGAAAGCCTAAGGATTTTTGTTAGGCAACTATTGCTCTATCAGTGAATTCTGCAATATTTTCAGGAGTTAAGGAGAGAGTCCTGGTTATAACCTCATTTATATTTACTACTAACCAGGGCAGTAGGGCCCTACCAAACAAAATGAACCCTGAATCATGAATGCGTCCAGTAATTCTCCTTTGAATCTATGGCTCAGGACTAGAAAGGTGACAAATACAGGGGCCAGTAAAATTTTAAGCGTCTGTTCACACACAGGCAGTTTTATTCTGGTTACCTTTTCCTTGTGTCCTCTCCTTTGCATAAAGCCTGGATGCAAAGTTCTCCATGTTTGGGGTGTTAAACAAAGAGAGAAATAGACCAGGCATCTCTAGCATCATGGACAGATCAGAGGTTCTCATGACAAATCCAGCAGTCTGAAAGGTTAGCCACCTTAGCACTGGCTTGGAGGATACAAATGATGGCATTATATTTCCAGGCCAATGCCAAAGTAAAGAAAAGGAAGAAATGAAGAAGGAGTTCATGCTTTGTTAAACTAAGAAGTCTTGACCCATTGCCTTGGGAGGAAGCAGTCTACCTTGATGTCAACTACTCCAGTATTGGCACAGGACCAGATGTCAGGTCGAGCCTTCTTCAGTTGTGAGATATGCCCCCAAAGTTCAAGTCCCTGAAAGTTGGCTGCCATCCTGTTAATGAAGAAGACCTGGTATAGTCTCTTCCAAGGAGATTCAGAGAAGTCTTTGTTATTAGTGATTCCAAATCAGAAGGGTAGGAGAAACTGGCAATATTAGTTTGGAAATTTGTAGCCAAATATTTGAGGCAACTAGAAAAATTCAGAATGTAGTCCAGTTTACAAGTATGTAACAAAACCTCAACGATGATTAACAGGATTTGAATTAATATAGACAAAAGTAGAGCCACAATTTTTCTCTCTACAGTTATCCCCATTTTTTTTATCAAAGGTAATCACAGTAAAACTAATTTGTTTAAATTAAACTTGGCTTGGTTATTTTTGTAAGTGTAGCAAGAATTGACCATGTAAGCTCTTTTTAAGATTGCATTGCTGGAACTTTGTAAGCCAGATACCAGCTGAATTTTAAAGTCAACCTTAGTTCCTTAAAACTGTCCTATCTGAGTCTACTCACATTTCTTTCATATATGACATTCTAGTCAAAGCCTTAGTAATACAGCCAATATTTCCAGTTGTGACCTGTTATAAGGGAGAGAGAGTCCCATGTGAACTTATGCCAATAACTAACTGTATTGGCATCAAAAGAATAGTCGAGTTTCTGAATTCTGGAGGCATCAGGTAGGGAGAAAAAGTTAATGTTTCATCTTACAAAGGGATACTTTACCAATTTGCTAGAAGTCATAGATAGCTTAAGAAAAGCATTTCCTTAAATCTGGAAAAACAAAGCATAAAGAACCAGAAATGTTTTAAACCAAGAGCCATGAAAACTATAATCATCCTCCTTAGTTAAATCAGTCCCATGTAATTAATACTTGCTCTGCTTGAATCCAGTTTTCCACTAGCTCTGGAAATTCTTACCCAGTTCAGTATTGTGATCTTAAAGTCATCAGAAACCTGTATTTGTCAAAATTCCTTTCCATAAATACCCCTGAAAATAAGTCTCTTTTGAAAGATCTGATGAGTTCTGTATAATATAATTGACAAGGGCTTTTAAAAAATTTTATGACAAACAGCACTTTATAATTAAAAATTGGAAGTGTGACTAATAACATTATACCAAAACATGTAAGAATTTTAGGAAATTTATATAATTTCTAGAACACTCATATTCATGATGTTTATCCCTACAATATAACTTAAGAAGGCTTATCACTTATCTGGCTTCCCATGCAGTTTAACATATCAAAATAGCCTAATTCGTTTAACATCACCCTTTTTGTAAAATGAGAGAGAAAAAATCTTTTGAGATGTTCCAGAAATCCTATTCAAAATCCTAAAGTTAGTTTGAGGTCAGAGGAACTTCATTTTGAATTTGATTTGGGGAAAATTTGTCAAAAATATCAAAAGGTTTAAAACACTTGGTCAAATAGGATCATAGGTCACTGTGAAACTGATGCCGGGGTTCTTGTTTGCCGAGTCGAAGAATGAACTTAGCAAACACCCACGGTAGGAGATCCAGGGAGAAGCTTTTATTGAGAGATACAGTGAGAGGACAGAGCTCCTGGCTCATGCCGGAGGGGACAAGAGAGTTTATGGTGGTGCCTTGTAGGCAATTCAGGATTTTGGGGAACCAGATAAAGGCTTAAGGGTGTGGACTTGTTAAGTGGTCCCTGAATATTTAGAATTAACTTAACACAAGCAACTTCCTGCTCTGATGATTTCTCCCTGAGATACCAGCATCTTGGTCTGGGAGCATATCAAACAAGGCCACCTGCCCAGCCCCCAAGGTGGGCTGAGGTATTGTTTGCTAAAGAGTAGGTTAAGAATCTTACTTCTTAATTTCTTGTGTGTTAAAATGCAATCTTATCTTTAAGGTGGAATCCTTCCTGCCTTTGACTATGTTGTTTACAGCTGGGTCTGCATGCTAAATTAGTTGCCCAGTTTGCAAAATCACCTCATCAGATCTGAAGGAGGAAAGACAGCACATAGGCCTGGGCCTTTCAGCATGCTAAGGTGAATCTTACACATGATTACAAATGATTAGCATAATAAAAACATGTGCTACTCTTCTTTATCTGGGTAATATTAACTGATCTCACTGAAGAATGACTCTAGAGCTTAATGTTTAACACAGAGTTTTGGTAGGGGGTTTCCTTACATGTAGTTACATTGCTCTGACTGTAAATATCCTGCCTTGATTTTTCCAGAGGCTCTCACCCTACTCTGACTACACCCACAGTCCCTGTCTCAAAACAATACTTAGTAATGTATTTAAGGAAAGTGACAAAGACTTCACAGGCAAATATAGAAGGTTACATAGTTATGAGCAAAACTTGGCTCTTTTAATATCAAGAAGATTAGATTTACTTAGTAATCAAAGACTTAATTATGACAACATGAAGTGCAGAATATTATAAAACAGCTTTTTGTTTTCTAGGCAGGTTACTTTTAGGGCAAAGAAAAGTCCTTCACAATTATTATCAAGAGGACACCAATAACCAAGAAAATTTTGTCCATTTAATAGAAAACCAAATTTTAATTTTGCACCAGTCTACTTTTGACATTAAAGCTCATTCACTTATTTAAATTCATTCCAATCTTAGCCAGCCCTTAACACATTTAAAAAACTCCTTTCCAAAGATTCCTGTTCCACAAACTTTTTACAGCTTTCTTTTTCCTCAACAAAACATTTTATTTCCTTGCATATGGAGATGTTTCCCTTATTATTTCTAGTAGCTTTCATTAAATATATTAAAGTTCTTAATCCTTAGAAACCTTAATTTCTAGTGAAAACTAAGAAGTAATTATGAAATGATATTCCAACATTCTTTAAATTGGAAAATGTACGAATGAATACATGGCATAATTTCTAGAAGCATGTCTTTTTCAATTTTCCAGTGTAGCACTACCATTTCCAAATATCTTTTAGTTTCTCTGAAATAAGGTAAGCCTTTGTTCAGTAATTAATGTTTTGGCTTTTTAACTTATTTGGCCATTATCTGGATATTTAATGACTACTCACTGTCTAATTTAACTTAGCAAAACTCTAAGGTTTAAGATTCCAAAAAGACTTGGGGAACTACTTAAGTAGACGTGAATATTGCTGAAAAGTATAAATTTTTATCTTACATCTATTTAATTTACTTGTTCTTTATCATTATGTTTAGATTAATCATGAAATTTTCATGAGACTTTAAACAGCTCATCATCTTAAATTATTATTTTTTTTGCTGACAAATTTTATGTTAACATGAACTCATTCAACTTTTAATAACCATACACAGATTAAAAGTGGTATATTTAATGCTGATAACTCTGAAGACATGCATGCTTTAATTAAACCAACAAAATTTAACGAGCTTTAGTGCTGAAATTTTCCCAGATCACGGAAATTGAACTTCATCTGGATTAGGTTTCTATATGGTTTCTGAGAATTTAATATATAAAAGCATTTAATATTCTTTAAGCCAATTAAATAGAGCTCTTTTACAAATTAATTTTGGCAATTCCGTCCAGAGGTGGAAAATACTACACATCTACACTGTTTATATAGACAAACATGAGCAGACAGACAGACACAGAGACCTTATAGCTTCCTTTTTTAAAAATTACTGACATGAATTAGATGCAGTAATAGAAAACTCACTGGTTGTAAAATAATTTGGATCTAAGTTATTTTCCTGGTAGATAGAATAAGTTAAGGCTTCCTGCTCAGATGGCTAAAGCTTTTCCTAATATTTGTAGAGAGGACACTTAAAATGTTTGTCCTTGATAAGTCAAATTCCCTCTGACATTCCCCTTTTTTTAAAGAGTTACCTGCCATAAGTTTGCATATCAAAGACATGGTTTAGATAAGAGTTCTGGAGAAGACCCTGGGCAGAACATTTGCATCTCAAAGGCACAGGGAAAGACTACAAGCTCCTTCTATAAGGACCTTTGTTTCCTTAAGGCCAGAATTTTTATAGTACTTACAAGACTATTGAGATAAATGCGAGAGGTTTTGGGATTGGTAAAATGCAATGGTGGATGATAAATTATTTCTGGAGCTATACCTCTGATTCTGAAAAAGCTGTTTAATTCCTCAAAGAATAGGGTTGCCAACTAAATGAAATCAAGGGCTGACACACCCATCCACCAATGTTGGAATGTTTTTCTTTTCCTGTGGATACATTTAGCTAAAGGGTGAAGGCCTACAAAAATTATCAGGCTCTGAATATTGGTTTCCAGTTTAGCCAAATTCCCAATCATATAGTTATCAAATCCTTTCAAATATTTATCACGTTTCAGCCAGGACAAGGAGTAAATATTCCTGCAATATTAAACAACTTCATGGACCCAAGAGGCATCCTCAGAGAAGGTGAGAAAGATACTATCTTCACAAGATCTAGAATCACTCCCAAAGACAGCCAAAAGAAAGAATTGACCCGGTGCATGTCCCCAGGCAGGCATAAAGCCAAACCAAGTTCTTAGGATATAAAACCAGGCAAGCAAGAAGGCAGTCACTTTCCCTGGGAGATAGAGGATCAATAACCAATTGGTCTGAACTTGGAAAGGAAGGAACAATGTAAATTTTATTTCCCTCTCTCAACTGGGCTCAGGAGGCATTCTGTTTACAAAAACTTTTGCACATCCTCTCTGGGTTTCAGAAATTCTTCAACTATGACCCTGAGTTCAGTTTTTGACCCAGAAGTGAAAGATACATGAAGATCATCGCTTGTAGTTTTGGGTGGTTTTATTTTAAAAGGTAACTGTTTAAGGGTGGAAAGGCCATCAGACAGAGAACTACTAAACTAAATATTCAAATAAATAAAGAAGCACAGAGAGGAGCAGTAGGAGTCACTTCACGCTTCAGAATCAGTCTGTAGTCTTTTTTTACAGCTTTTATCTCTTTATCATTAGCTTTTTGCAAAGAATGTTTCAATGAAACTATTATGGAATTTTGAAAAATGTGGAAGCTTCTGCATGCCAATTAAAATAGGTGCATCATTCTGTTTGATTTGTAACATTTACTTTTCAAGTTCACTTTTTAAATGATCTTATCTAATTGAAACATTCCTCACATTGGCCATCATAATTCTAGGTTGTCTCTAGCAAGATTTTGCCATTTTTGTAAACATCTACATCTTCCAGGACCACAGATCCATACATAAAATAATCAGGTGTGCCAGAAAGTGGCATTCTCAACTCTTTGGATATAAAAGATCCCGTTTCCTTTAGCTAGGCCTTTGTGTTTCTTGGAGTTAAACTAATACCTAAGAGGGATGCACTGGGGGTTTGGGAATTGTGGGATGCTTTACAGTGTGCCTTTTTGCACGGAGATTTCTTGAGGTTGACAGGTGACCTAGTCAATGTGATGTGTTCTGTGACCAGCTTATCCTATCATGAGCATCTTCTTGAAATGGCAAGCACTCTAATCTCCTCTAAATGCTTAACCCATGCCCACCAATTTTTGGAGCTTTCTGGCTTCTGAGATCCCCATTGACAATAGCCTTTAATAGACTCATTCTAGCTCAAGTTAGACCCAGTCTGACCCCCAGACCCAGTCTGGTCTTTAAATCTGACCCGAGCCAATCCTAGACCCAGTCTGGTTTCCAAGTCAGACCCAGTCCAACTCCAGCCAGTAACCAATAACAATTCCCATGGAACTCTGGGGAAAAGGATTGAGCCAGCAGACCTCAGCAAATGGGAATCGTGGGCTATTTACAAAGGGAGAGCTGCAGCTTGCACCAGCAATTCCCAACATGGAATCTAGCGAAGGATTCCAAACGAATGGGGAACTGTAGACTAAACCACAAGCAGGTCCCAACATAGAATCTGGGGATAGAATCAAGGCTCAGGTTTTCCACTCAAAGTGGGAATTGCTGTCTGAACTACTAGTAGTTCCTAATGTGAAATCTGAGGGTTGAGGAGAGGCAGACCCCTAAAAATGGAGACTGTGGACTGATTCCAAACAAATGGGGAACTGGAGCTGCCACCTATAGTTCCTAGCATGGAATCCATGGATTTGGGGACAAAACAAAGGGCTCGGGTTTCATATCAAATGGGAAACTGACTGGAAAACCAACTAAATTGGGAGCTCAATACAGAGAGCAGAGCTCAGAACTGAGAGGACTTACCCACAACCCTCAGAAGCCATGAGAAAGACAGTGAACTCAAAGGGTTCGCAAGGTATGCCTGTGTTTCTCATTGTCCCTGCGTATGGCGGGAAGTTCACGTCAGATCCCACTGCTGCCCCCAAATCTCCTAAAAACAAAATTAAGCTGAGTAAATTTAAAGACCTAATCGGTTTTGTCCAACAGTTCATGAATCAGACAGCATCTCGCATAGCAAATAGAAGGGAACCCTGAGGCACTGTACAAATGGAAGGATTTTTGGCAGAAATGGGGCAGGATGAGGAGGTTATTAGCAAAAGATAAGAAAGGATTTTTTTCAGGCAAGGTGAAGGAATCTTAGGGGGAGGCTGGGGGTCTTCTCATGCAGATACCTCACGTGCTGATCAGGAAATTCCACACTGATTGGTTTAAAATTCCACTCCTGGGAGAGGTGGGAGACTGCAATTAAGTTAGATGTTAAGTCTTGGTGGGACTTGGCAAAAGTGACTCCACTAGGGGCCTGTTTCTTTTTAACACTTATAAAAAGTCAAGTTAAAATATGCATTATTCCTTTTCTTGTTCTCCAGTAGAATATTTTATAGTTAGAGAAAAATGATATGGAATAGAATGTACAGAATCATTGGAGTTCCTTGATTTAGTACGCTATTTGAGTCAATTCAGAGCACTATTAGATTAGATTCCATAGCAATCACAAGAGAGAACTAGCCTTACGTTTAGATATTTGAGTCATTGCACAGACTTGATAGGATATAGTCCAAATTATCTGTAGATGTTAAACTCAGACTTTCTCAGCTGTAAAAAGCAAAACACAAGCATGCTGTGAGCATTCTGAGAACTGAAGTCTCTAGGGAGCCATCCCATGCACGACCCCAGGGGATGGTGAGGTTGGCTAATGGGTTTGGCTGTTACATCTGAACGTCATTTTCTTCAGGTCTGGTAAACTTGAAAATAAAGCAGACTTTTCGCCTAATGACATTGGATTACTTCTTACCAAAGGCAATGTTTTTGTTTTAACTGTTTATTTTGACCTAATTTCAGACTTAGAGAAAGTTACAAGGCTAGGTGAAGGAATTTTCCTATACTCTTCAGCTAGATCCCAAAAGGTTAATAGTTACATTTATTTCTCTCTCCCTTTCCATGTACCTGAATACATTGACATATGACTTTCCCGGCTGTTTGAGAGTAGGTTGACAGTATGATGCCTCTTTACTGCTGAAGACTTTAGAATGTTTTCTCAATATAACAGTAAACTGCTACATTTCCACAATACAATTACCAAAAGGACATTAGCAATAATACCATACTCTTATCTAATATACAGATCTTATTTAGATTCACAAACTTGTCCTAAGTATGTACCTTCCAGCTCATATATTGCATTTAGCCACTCCATTGATTCTGTCCCCCCATCTCATCCCTTCTTTCCTTTTATGTCATTCACATTTTCAAGCAGACCAGGCCAGTTACTTTGTAGAATGCCCCTCAGTTTGGGTTTGTCTGATGTTCCTCATGTTTAGACTCAAACTCCATTTCTGGCAACAGTGTTGTGGGAATGATGTCGTATACTTCCCAGTACATCGTATCAGTCGGGGCACACAAGGTGAGGTTGCCCATTGCCGGGGATGTTACCTTTGATCACTTGCTGGTGCCAGATTTCTTACCTATTAAACTAATATTAGAATGTTTATTTAATTAGACATAGAATGAAGCCTGAATAAATCACAATTGCTTTTCAGAAGCTAGTCCTCTGCAACAGAGTTATAGTTTCAGGAAAACTCAACAGAAAACATACATATGAGTAAAGAACAAAAAAGCTTATCAGTGTCTGATAATCAGACAAAAATATCTCTAGGCATCTCAAAATGCATCTGTACTCCCACAGTCACTGCAGCATTATTCACAATAACCAAGATATGGAAGCAACTCACATGTTTTGAAACCCAAAGATATGGAAAAAAAACCCGTCTATTAATGTATGAATAAATAAAGATTACTGTATACATAATGAAATATTATTCGTTCATGAGAAAGAAAGAAATCCTGTCATTTGTAGCAACATGGATGAAGCTGGAGTATATTATGCTAAGTGAATTCAGCCACACAAAGACAAATACTGTATGATCTCACTTACATATGGATTCTTAAAAAAAAGTTAAACTCATGGAAGCAGAGAGTAGAACTGTGCTAATTGGGGGCAGGGAGTAGGCTCAATGGGCAGTGGGGAGATGGTCAAAGGGCACAAAGTTGCAGTTATGCAGAATGAATAGGTCTAGAAATCTAAAGCCGAGGATGATGACTGTAATTAGTAATAGTGCATTGAACACGAATATGCTAAGAGAGTAGATCTCAGGTCCTGATCACGCACAAAACTGGTAACTATGTGAGGAGATGATATGATAACTAGCTTGACTTTAATAATCATTTCACTGTATCAAATCATCATGTTATACACCTGAAATATGTCCAATTTTTATTTCAAAATATATGAATAAAAAATAATAAAGTAAATTTTGCAAATCTGCAGGTAGTTCTCTCCAAGAAGCAAAATCTTTAACATTTCTTTTACACCAATTAGATGATTTGGTACATGCTCCTCCTCTTTCTGACATGTAAAAGTTTTTGAAAACTGAGGCCATGAGTTGTCTACCTGAAGTGGAAAATGAAAAGTTAACAAGCTCTTTGGAAGAAAAATATCTCTATTTCCTTTCAAACTTCTACCGTTGAAATAGAGACAATCCTCACAACTTTGATTGGGTTTATTTTATATACTGGGTTGTACGCTGGATTTATCTGAAGTAAACTTTGTTTTTCCCTAAGTTCTTAGTCTAGAGCGAGATGCAAACTTCTGGGGAGGAAGGATTTAAGATAAAACGCTTCCTCTGTGCCCATCCTGCAGGAGACCGTCTTGCAGGATGCCAGTAGGTGCTCCCTGCAAGGCGCCAACCTCCTCACCCTACTGCTTTTGTGTTACTCCTGCTAAATTCTGCAGTTGTATTTCAGAAGCAGTTTTTTGATGACAAACAGTATACTCTGTCTTCATGTTGGTGAAATGAGAGGCATTCCCTTCTAGGGAATACACTTTTGCCCATTCTGTTCATTCTAGACATTCCATAAGAAATCAAGATGTAAAACTCTGTGCTACAAATGACTTTCTGTGACAAATGTTGTATCTAAGTTATGGCTCGATAGGATTGCTAAATAAATCCAGAATGCCCAGCTAACTTTGAATTTCAGATTAACAAAAATATCTGGGACATATGCTAAAAAAAAAATTCTTTGTTTATCTGAAATCAAATTTAACTAGGTATCTTGTCTTTTTATTTGCTAAATCTGAGAGTCCTGGGCTTCTACCAGAAAAGTCCTGTGCTACATCCAGAAGTTATTTTGGTTTTATTTTATAGGGATTAGGGTGTCCCTCTCTTGGTTCTGATTGCTGGGAAGAGGAGAAACAAATGTGTGGCCCACACGGAGCAGTATCATAGGCCTTCAGGGTTACACTTAGCAGTCCAACCCCACCTTCCAACATGCTCTTTTTTAAAATTGCTACCATTTTCCCTTCACTGCCCTTCCCTTAAGGAACAACATAAAGAAATCATCTTGTATGTTGCAAATACCCCTAAACTGCCTTCTCTCCTTTTATTGAATGAGTCATAGGATGGGTTAAAACAACTACATACATACTTATTATTGACATTCATAGAATAAATAATGTTTAATACTAATAATTATTAATAGTTTACATAAATTATATTAATTAATAAACTATTAATAATTTCTAGTAGTGCAGTCTTAGTAAGCCTTATAGAATATTTCTATATCAGTCCCAAGAACTGAAATTTTACTTTGAGTTTTAAATCTAAAATTTGAAATCCAGGCTGTAATATTACATACTTCTAGTAATATTAGGACTAATTCTCAAGGACTGAAATGAAGAGATTTTTAAGAGCTTAATAGATGTTGCTACTAGAATCCAACACTGGGGATATTCTCCATATACAGGAGGTTCACGTATTTAAAACATCTTTAAAAAAAATCCAAGAAGGCATGTTCTTTGAATAGCATGCATATTACCATAAGAATGTCCAAAAGTTTTTTGTCATTCTTAAACTCAGGTTAGCATTGAGTACTCAGAGTAATTTCTATTTGAAATATGTTTTGTTTTATTTTAGAGTTGTTTTAGAGTTTTATTTTAACAAAACTTGATTTTTTTTTCCTTTTGTCAGTGAGGTAGGATTTTTTAAATTTAATTTGAGGAGGAGCTTTAACTTTTTATTTGGAAATAATTTCAAAATTACAGAGAAGCGAATAATGCAAAGGACATCTGTATGCCCTTTACCCCAAATTTACCTGTTAAAACTACTTTCTCTCTCTATGTATAGTTTATACATGTGAACAAATCTTGATTTTTGTTTCTGAATGGATCTCCATTACACAGACACATAATGATGCCTTAATATTCAAGTTAATTACTAGCATCCTTAAAACGCCCCCCTCGAGTTTCCTACACTCTATTTTAGAGGAAATTTAGGAATTGCTCAATTGTATCCTCACTGCTTGCTCTTTATAGTCTTTCCTCACCGGCTGCCACACCCCAGTAATGAGGAGTCCCTCTCCTCTGGCCCACACTGTGGGGAACAGACAGCAGAGCCGCCTTTTTGCTTGTCTTCCATCTAAATTACATGAGTATGGGATTCATGCAAACTATAAATCCAGTCCGAATAAAGCCTTTAAGTGGTAGCCAATTTTGTGGTGTGTAAGTGTCATTGATCAGTTAACCTGAGAGTGTTTTCGTAAACTGACTTGGATTAGTGAGCTCTGACGGCAGAGCTATCATAGGCCCTTGCACAGTGGTGAGCGCAGTGAACAAGGCAGTGAAAATTAACCCATAGGCCCCACCTGTTAATTTAAAACACAGCCTTTGAAACAAGGCAGCAACCTCGTTACATGTAGTTTGCTCATGTGCATGCTATACTATCTCAGCCGTGGAGACCATTTTTTTCATAATTGGTATTGTTGCTCTAGATCCAGGAGGCCAAGGTGTCATGAAGAGCTACAGGGATGGCAGGCTTTGTGAGGAGAAATCCTCAGGCTGCATGAGACACTTTGCAGAAAGGCCAACCTAGCTAATTCTCCAAAGAGTTTTTGTATAATCCTGTTAAGATGAATTTAGATTTAATTTAGGGAGTTATAGTTCTCTGTTATAAAATATAATGAGAAAGATGCCTTATTTTCTCTAAAATTTCACATCTAGAGAATACTGGAACTATGCTGTTTCAAACCTAAAAGATGCAAGGATATTCTACTCAGAAATACAACATAAATTTTTTTTTCCAGTGGAGATAGCAGTGGGAAAAAGGAAAATGAAAGAAATAGATTTCAGTTCTTTTTTTTTCCCCAAAAATCTCCTTTAGACACAGAGCTTAAGGTGTTAGCACAGAATATGTGCTTGCACCCTAAGGACAGGGTGATTTCATTTCTCCATGAGCATGTCATCAAGGTAACTCAGGAACATGGCACACAGAGAAGAAAACCAAAGCTCAGTTCTCCTCAAGTTCTAATAACTTATATTTTATTGTGTCAAAAACCCAACATACAAATTAGGCATAGAATTGTGTGTTGAGGGCAATAATTCAAGGGCGCCTTCCTTACAAATCTGCCTATGGGAAACAAGAACATGATTTGTAAAAAATGGGAGAGTCATAGACCCACATAGAGGAGTCACTGAGATTTCAGATGTGTGTTGGATTTGTTACCTGGCATGGATGACTTCTACTGTGTTGAGGCCTTAGAGCTATAGCCAGAGCCACCTTGCAGGGGTGGAGGGGAGGAGGAGCTACCACCTCCTTAGTCTGGTTTCAGGATTGCTAGGGAAGGCCAAATGTCTGTCCAACCTCCTGCAACAAATCCTGAAATGCCACCTTCCTTTTGTGTCTTGAAATGTTGTCTATATACATATGTCCGTATCTGGAGACAAGAAATTCTTAGCTCATTTGAGCTACAATTTTATACCTATTTAATTGAAAACCATCTGGGCGAAAGTTTCCATTCCAGGTTGATACCTGGACTTCAAAAAAAATTAGCCATGGATTGGATGACTTTTAAAACCTTATTGATATATTCACAAAACTCAAGAGACCAATGTAGCAGACTCTATGTTGGCTTCAGAAAAGAATCTTTGGTTTTAATTTTTCCTTTTGGTAGAGCACATCTGTCTGCAAAAGAGGGTTGACTTCTGTTTCCTAACAGCTCATCTACTAATACTGATAATTCTTTATTTGAAATTACTCTGACATAGCTGTGTTGATTTCCAAAGCAAAACTCAACCATCCATCACCAAACGCTATGATGCAGGGCTAAGCCAGTAGAGGGCTATTTTTCACGATTATGAGAAAACCCAGGCTCACATATATGAATCTAATATATCAACAAAACCTTCTTCTACAATGTGCATCTTGTAGATAGTGTTTTCTCTAGGCTGTCGGTGAGCATGGAACGGTGCTCGTGTGTTTCAGAGGGAGGGTATTAGTGCTTAACTCACACTCTGAGGCTTCCTCGCTAATGCCAACCTGGACAGGAATTCAGACTACCAAAAAACCAGAAAGATGAAATAGCCTGGATTTTTTTTGCTTCCAGTTTAAATGTTGGGAAGAAAAGGCATGGGATTCTGAAGGGTTCTCTTCGGTTCTTCTCCAAATAACAAATTGGGTTTCACACAAATGGAAAAGCCATTGTTGACACTCATAGACAGAGCTGAAGCAATACTTTCTTTATGAAATAACACTGCATGGCTAATAAAGCAATCCCAGAAGTCAAGCTTATGCTGTTTTAATTTGTTTCCATGGTGTGATAGTGTAGTTCTGACATGCTGAAGAATTGCTGCATAGAGACCCACCGTGATTGTTGCTGAGCGCATTTTCCATAGAGCATTTGTTACTGCACAGCTTGGGCTGTCTTCTGAGAAGCAATATCCTAAATGAAGCTGGGTGCAGAATCCTCCGAATGTAGACTAGAACTGTATATCCAGCTTCAGCTTATCTCAAACCTATTTAAATAGGTATTCATTGAGCATTATCTACTGGATAGGACAGCTATTGTCTTACAATAAAACCAGGGAATCCTCCACATTCTTTCTTTCTCCCTTCACATGGCATTGTTAGGGGGATATGTTAAAGGATATTCTCATACTAACAGGCCAGCCATGGGGTTTGCAGTATTTTTTTTTTCCTTTTGGCATGTAAAAATTTTAATAGAAGCACTATTACTGTGTTAAATTAGCTAATCTAATCAATACAGATACCCATGCTTTTTAGACTATATTTAATGTCAGATTTTGCATCACCATTATACCCAGAGCGTGTGGGGGATTACTTTGTGAGTCAACAGCTAAAAGTAGGAAGGTTGATCTCTGGTGTCCTATTTGATTGGAAGCTGGCAGGACAGCCTGTATTCAGCACACACATTTTTCATAATTATGTTGCCTACAGGGTTGTCACCTGTCCTAATTTGATCTGATTAAAGTAAAATGCAAAACCCGTCCTCATTTCTCTCCGCGTGGAGTGGTGCCAAGCTTCATCTTAGAAAGGAAGTAGAGGTGAATATATGTAAAACCAAGGAGGCAGGAGGGAAATGATAAAGCATCAGGCAGTCTCTACTCTGGGAAGGTGGGAGAAATGGGCCTCACTGCTATTGGGTATGAAAGCTTGGGGACACCTGAAGAGGGTTTTAACAGGCACTGTCAAAATGTTCAATGCGATAATACCTTACCAGGGGTTGCACTTTGGAGAATGTATCCTATTTGATCATCTGAATGGTCTGCACGTATACATGTACAGGTGACTCACTGACACACGCATCATTCAGGCTTTGGTTAAAGGATACTGCATATGATAGAAAGGTGAGCCACTGTGAAAGGTGATGATGTATGTCTATATTATTTGACATGGAAAGATATCCATTCATATTATTAGGTAAAAAGAACAAGATACAGAATTTCATGCATAGTATGATGTCACATATTTTAAATTGTGTGTGTGTGTGCATGAATGCAGTAAGAGAGTTTTCAAGAAGAATGTTCACAAAAACATTAATGGTGATGGTTTCTGGGTAGTGGAATTGCTAATTTTCATTTTGTCTACTATTTTAATACTTTAAGTGAGCAGGAAAAAAAACTGTTGAAAAATGCTCTTTTAAAAATAGGGAATTGTAAACATTAAACATTTCCTTAATCTCTCTTAAGTAGGGGGAAAAAATCTGTGGAAATGATCCTCTGACACCAACATTTCTAGGAAAAATACATACACCTTGTTGCTATATCCCTGCTGGCACTGAGCCATTATGTGACCCAATTTTCTTTAATGTCTTGTGCCAAGATGCTGCTTTAAACGTTCTCTTTTGAGACTAGCATAATATCATTTGTCCTAATAGCTACCTAGTTGTGTACCTATATAGCTATTTTTCTCATTTGCCCTGAGAATTTATGGAGGATATAACAATGGTGTATATATTCAAGGAACTAGATATAACCCGTACCCTCTGCTCAGGGAAGCATGGCATCCCCAGACTGATGAGAGTCAAACAGAAAAGGTCTCAGATTTTCTGAAACACTTTACAGTTTGTCACCTCAGAATTAATCAGTAAACTGTGAATCTATTTTGGTTCAGGGCATTCAAGATCTTGCAGAGTTACTTTTTGTGTTTTGAAATAAAGCATCTAAGTAAAAAGTTGGTGGTTGGAATGTCACCATGGGCCTCCAAGTTGTTCCTGAGTCTTTGTCCCGGCACCAGGCCTGTGCTGGGCCGGCCTCCACTGACACGGCTGTTGAGTTCACCCCAGCCTGGGGTGGCTGTGGATCTGAGTCGTTAGACGCAGTTCTGAGCTCAGCTCAAATGTTCATGACGCCTATGAAGGCTTCGTTTTATCTTATTATGAGTTAATAACCATGTACAAACATAGTGTTTTCCAGTTTTGATTATGTCTGCTTTACCCAACATTGTGATGTGTAGACCTTCAAGGAGTGCTTTCAACTCAGGACATTCTAACTTGTTTTATGATAATCTCAATATTTTAATCAGATTGCTGGTATTTTCACACAGGAGTATTTCTATTATAAAATAAGATGGATTATCAAAAGAATTGGGTTGTCATTGCAAATTCTGCCTTTTAAAATATGTCTTTTAAAATAGTTTTTCCTGGGAGCCAGAGTGCCTTTTAGAAAAGGGACTTTGCACTTTAGCAAAAACCAGTACATGAAAGTGACGGTACTATGCGACCTAATTCGACCTTTGGCAGGGGGTGTGGAGTACTGCACAAAACAGTCGGGAAAACTCCTCCCATGATCTTGAAGAGTGTAGACTATAAAACAGATAAAAACTGGATACATTCGAATATGAGTGAAGCCTGCTGAGAGCCCCATAAGCAGGAGATGACCTCATTAAGATGTGTGTGCTCAGTTCTCTGATCAGTGACTACCAGTGAGTGAGCTAACGCATGCTACTGTTCAGCCCCTCTTCTGTCCCAGCCCCAACCTTAAGAAGGCAGAGGACCTGTGGGGGATTGGGGAGCAAGTCAAAATTTCTTAAGGGTCTTTTCAATCCACACAGCCCTCCCATCCAGACCCAAGCCCCCACCATCACATCAACCATGTCAGGCCCCCAAGAGGTGGAAGCCTGTGTAGCCTGGAATGTTTCCTTACCATTCTTTCACCTCATTTGCCCACAGAATGTACCCTCACTCCTGGGTTCTTGAAAATCATTACATAACAGAACGGATGTATAGCTGTGAAATGGAAATGAAGGAATGGATACAGGGGCCCCAGTACACCAAAATACGAGTTACAGTTGTGGAGCTCTTGAATCTACTCATGGTCGAGCAGATGGATGTGTCTCTGGTAGAGTGTGGAAGGGCTGAGTGCCTGGCCATGGACAGTGAGTGGTGCCCAGTGCCTGAGGGACCGCCAGACCCCTTCTGCATAGAAGGACACCTGTATATAAAATAGTGCATGTATATAAATAGATACATACATATATAATAGCATGTTCACTTGTCATCTGTATTCTTTTAAAACCTCTTCATCATGAAAGTTTTCCAACAAAGAAAGTAAAGACAATAACTACAATGAACATCTACACACACTACTTGGCTGCAATTATCACCACTTACAGCCACTTTTTCAAACCTCTTTCACTCACTGGATTATTTTGAAGCAAATGCCAGAGACCATATCATTTCATTCAGAGTTACCAACTGATAAAGATCTATTTATTAAACATCATCATGATATCAGTGCCATAGCTCAACTAAACTTAAAATTCCTTAATATTATTAAATATCAGGCCACTGTTTAAATTTTGTTTATAATCTCATGGTTTTTTACAATTCTTTTCAAGTCAAGAGCCAAAAGAAGTCCATACATTGCATCTGATAACTTGTCTGATGGATCTCTTAAGTCTCTCTCTCTAAATTCTTGTGATGTATTTGTTGAAGAAACTAGGCCATTTGCCCTAGAGAGAGTTACCCATATCTTGAATTATGTTTCTCCCCAGTGAGAGTTATATAAAGAGGTGGTTTGTAAACTGAGCCTACACTTAATATCATGGAGACGGCTGTGAAAATTCAGTTTGCTGGCCCCAGCCCATAGTTCCTGACACCGTGGGTCCGGGGCAGGGCCTAGACTCTGCAGCTCTAATAAGTTCCCAGGCGATACTGAGGGTTCTGGTCGGCACCACACTTTCAGAGTCACTGCTGGAAGAAACTCTCTGCCCCACGTGTCACCTTTAAATTAGTATCTCTGTCCAAAGGTTTGATCTAGTAAGGGCTTTTATTTTTTATAAGAATCTCCAAAAGCCATATGATGTACTCTTAACAGGAGGCACAGATGTCCTTTGTCCATCTACATGGGACTAGCAGCCATTGGTGATTACTACGTAATTTCATTTGGCTTTATGAATTATTTAAATTACAATTGTTCTGTCATTCCTTTTTAATTGATTAGCTGGAGTCATTTATGGAAAGAAGGTTTCCTTCATCCACTATTTCATTATTCAGGGGTGCGATTTATATTTTAAAGGCAGATTAAATGCTTAATTTTTCTGCCTTTCACTTACCAGTTTTAAGGATAATGAATTGTTTTCCTAGTATCTTTTAGAGGTGAAAATGAGGGGTTTTTTTTAATTAAGACTTCATGAATTTTAACATTTCTGATGCATTTGATATATTATAGTTCTTATTTTTGCCAGTGCTCAAACTGTCCTTTATTCAGTGTGAGCCCTCTCTCTCAGCCCTTGAGTCCTTTTGACATGACCTAGTAGTTTTTTTTAATTGAGGCATATTGATATATATATACCATTATATTGGCTTCAGGTGTACAACCCAATGATTCTGTATTTGAATATACAGTGAAATGACCTCCACAATAAGTCTAGTTAACATCCATTACCATACATAGTCACAATTTCTTTTTCTTATGAAGAGAATTTTTAATACCTACTTTCTTAGGAACGTTCAAATATACAATAAAATATTATTAACTATAGTCACCATGCTGTATATTACAACTTATACCTGGAAGTTTGTACCTTTTGACCCCTTCACCCATTTTGCCCAAATGGGCAAGCCTCTGGTAACCGCCGATCTGTTCTCTGTAGCTGTGAGCTCATATTTTTGTTTTTTGTTCTTTAGTTTATACATGTAAGTGAGCTCATACGTTTCTTGTCTTCCTCTGGCTTATTTCACTTACCATAATGCCCTCAAGGTCATCCATGTTGTCACAAATGGCAGGAATTTCTCCTTTTTATGGTTGAATAATATTCCATTCTGTATATATACTACGGTTTCTTTGTCCATCATTGGGCACTGAGGTTGCTTCCATGTCTTGGCTGCTGTAAATAATGCTGCTGTGAACATAAGGGTACAGAGATCTTTTTGAGTTAGTGTTTTTGTTTCCTTCAGAAAAATACCCAGGAGTAGAATTGCTGGTTCATGACCCCAGTGGTTTTTGACATATTTCCTGCTTTCTAATATGGCAAGGTGTTCCAAGCTCATCCTGTACATTTCCTGCCCCAAGGCTGAGAAAAAAATTAACTACAGATAAATAGATAAAGAAAGATATGTATAGATATAGATGTGATACGATGAACCTCCACATATACACCATTCAGCTTCATGTGTGTGTGTGTGTGTGTGTATGTGTGTGTGTGTGTGTGTGTGTGTGTGTGTGTGTGTGTACCTTTTAAAGGATAAATATATCATGATATTATACTGATCTTGTCAAGGTCAAGACATGCCAGTAGGTGAAGGCCAGGCTACTTGGTCAGAAGAAATGAAGCAGACACAAAGCCTTGACTCCCTGACCCAAAGTCTCTGTGTGGCTCCATAAGGGAGAGAATCTTGCCTTCTCCACTACTGCCAGACCCCCAGCACCTTCAACACATATATGCACAACAAATATTTGAATGGATATATGGTTCTCCTCAACACTAATTCTCTAGGGAACATCACCCGAACCCAGGTGCTTGAAGACTGCTACAGTGGAAAAACGCGTCATATCTGGCAGATCCTAAGAAATGGGTTGAAGGTTTAGACAACATCAGAAATTGTCTATAATAAAAAGAAAAGAGCTTGAGAGACCATTTAAAGAAAATAGCCTGGATCTATGCAGCCAGAGCTGATGTGGGAATTTGACAGCCATTTGGTTAGTGTGATTAACATCAACAGTACATTTTGAAAAGTCAGGCCAATGCACAATAGAGAAAATCTAATTCAGGGTCTGATTTATCTGTCCATGTTCTCTGCACCAACCACATCAACCAGGTGATCACCCAGTAGCTGCTTCTCTTACAGTGACAAGGGGTCTCAATTTGCTAGACAGTCTGGCGACATTGGTCTGACTGGAGAGGCCATAGCCAGCTCTGCCTGCTGGGGTGGGTCTTAGGCCAGGGGCAGAAGCTTCCCCAGAGAGCGCTGGCCTCCAGTGGAGGAGCCCACAGAGCTGGGGGCTGTGGTAGGGACCCATAGGCCCTGTCTGCCTGGGGCATCAGGCCTCAGGGGACAAACTTGCAAAGTGAGTACCAAAATGATAGTCACAGGTTTTAAATCAATTTATTTTGTACATACGTATTACCCAGTTGGAACAAGTTCTAATCATGATGCATGATGACTATAATCCCTATATATTGTGAGTGTTTTATAGCCACTCAGAAGTTTCATGGTGATTTTAGTAGTGTGTTGGGGATTTAAGAGACTATTAGATGTCCCCCATGCATCACTCGGAGAGGAATGGGCACCCATCCCCAGAGTGGCACCACACTGGAGTGATGGGGGATGACTTGTGGGTACAGAGGGACATCTGTTTAGGTCACAGGATGCCCCTTGTCCAAGCCACAGAGGCCAGAGGGAGGGGCTTGGCTTGGCCGACTGGGACAACTGTCAGAGCTAAAGAGAGGGCCGTCTGCTCCGAAAGCTGAGTATCTCCTGCGACACAGCCACTGAAGCAAGGCCCCGAGAAGAAAGCCACAGCATACGGACTCTGGTTAAGCACAGTTTGAGAACTTTAAATAGAGATCTTTTTAATGTGATGTGATTGCTTTTTCCTTTATCCATTGTAAATATCAACAACCAGAGCACCTTAAACATACATAAACAGAACTAAGAAAGTAATTATCACCCGTATTATCCATTAAGTGACTATCCCACCAATATTGTGGCAAACAGAACAATCTTCCAGTATTTTTGCAAAATACATACAATTATTTTACCAAAACAGAGTCATCAAATGCATGCTGCTTTGTAATCTGATGTATATACTTCACACTGTATCATAAACACCCACCCTCATAATTAAACAGTCATTCGCAGTATCATTCTAGTGGCAGCATTACATTCCATCCTTGGCCTCTGTATGGTGGCGTGCTCAGGGCTCAGACCTGGACCTCCTCTCTACCACTCTCATTCCCTGCGCCATGGCTATACACAGCACCTATGCACAGATACCTCTTAAATGGATGTCTCTCTAGCTTGAACCTCTTCAACTCCAGACTGGAATGTTTACTGTGCCTTCCATGTGTAGATCGATAATAGGCATCTGAACTTTAAAATATTCGGAACTGAGCCCCTGAACTCCACACCCAAGCCACCTCACCGCAGTCTCCCCTGTGTCAGTCAGTGGAATTTTCACCTCCCCGGGACTCAGGCCTAGAGCTTTAGAGCTTTGCTGTCATCTGTGACTGGGCTCCTTCTCTCACACCCACCTGAACCCTATCAGCAAATCCTGTCACTCTGTCTCCAGAGCATAGCCGGATTCTGACCAGTTCTCTCTTCCTCCCCCCACCACCCTGGTCCAAGCCTGGGGGTCACGACTTCCAGCTCTCTCTGCCTCCATCCTGCTTACTACAGGCTATTTCAACGCAGTAGATAGAGTACCTTTTTTTTTTAAGTAAAATAGATCCTGTGACTCCTCTACTTAAAACCCTCCAGTGCCTTCCCTTCTTGATCTTACTAATTGCTACTAAATTAATCTTACTAATTTAGTAACAGCGCAAGTCCTTGCAAGAGGCTTAACAGGGCCCTGTGTGCTGGGAGGGAGGGCTTCTCTGCCTGCAGCTCCCTGCTCCCCCGCCCTGTCGGCCCACAGCCCTGGCTGCCTCCACATTCCTCCATCCCCGGTGCGTGTGACTGCTGTGTCCTCTGCCTAGGACACCCTTCCCCCAGCAGCCACACGCTCTATGAGGGGACCCCTCACTCCCTTCAGGTGATACCCTTTTGGAGAGGTTTCTCTGCACCACCCCTATGAACTCGCTTTTCCATCACTCCCCATCACTACCTCACTGCTTTGCAGAGCGCACATGACACTTCACATCCTGCTATTTGCTTGTTCAGCTCTTCTCTGCTCTCCCATAGAACCGAAGTGCCATGAGAGCAGGAGGTTTCTGCTTTGTTCACTGCTGTCTTCCCAGTCCACAAAATACACAAGACGTACTCGTTGAATGAATGAACCTGAGTTAATTTAAGTATATCCAGATAACAGTTCATATTTTTTCTATAAATATGTTATCGGTTTTCTCTTCCTACTTAAAAACTACAGTGTAAATAATGGTGAATAGTGAAAAATATGGAGGATGAATTATTTTGATTTCAGTCTTCCCCGCATAACTATTCACGAATAACATGGTTAATAGTAGGCTGGATAATAAGATGAGGCAAGTACAAACTTAACAGAAATGTATTTTATGAAAATTCTTTTTTTTTTCACGCATCCAAAGTAACTTAGAGTGTCTAAGCTTGCAAGTCTGTCATGTATGTACGCCACACAGGGTGTGAGTGGGGGCACCAAAGCCTTCCTTCTTGCGGGTAGACTGGCTGTTAAACATCTATGTTCCAAAATACAACAGCTTTATCTGTACTAAAGCCCAGAGTCATTGATAAAGCCTGAGCATAAAAAGGAGTTCTTTTATGTCGGCCCTCACTAGCTTAACCTGCCTACAACACCTTCCACACTAACAGTCCAACAGTCAAGCATCTCCATCCCTGTCTTTGAAGTCCTCAGACAAAATCCCAGCCTCTGAATCAACATCATTTGGATTCCATCCTCTCCCACTTCGATCACGTTTTCTTTCTCTGGCTCCTCGTTGATGGCAGGGGTACAGCGCTCCTCACGTGACCCACGAACGAGTCTCTAGTTCCTACTGTCTAATGACTCAGCCCTCAGGCTGGTGCAATGTTGGTCATTTTCTTACCATCATCCGCTTTAACACAGTATCTGTTTAATATATTATCTCTGACTCCAGATCTCACGGGCCTCTTCTCTCTTAACAGTTCCAAAACAACAACTCCTGTGCTTTTGTAGTTATTGGACATGATAGTTAATTGACATTTAGAAATAACCAAAATGCAAGCACAGCAAATACCCTGGAGCCCAGCAATCTGTGGACATGAACCACATGAAGCACAAAATACTACAGTCACCCCTTGGAGGCGGCTAGAACGGGCAGGCTTGCTCACCAAAGTAGCTTTGTTCAAACATAGGAAAGTTCTGAAAGTAAAAATTGGTTCCCATGAGAACTTCTGAAAAGACAATTGCAGATGGATGAAGGTTTTTACTAAGATAATCGCCAGCTTTGAAACACTGCCTACATCAGAATCTATTAATTTTCATTTTCTAGTTGACAAGCGCTTAAAGCAAGCAGTCTGTAAACTATTTTCTTATGGAGGCATACGAGGCGAAAGGGCTGGGTTTCACTGGATTTGCTTTTCTTCAGGCTGCGGTATGGTCAGGGAGGCAGCACCTCTGGGGCAAAAATCTTTGCCAGCTGTTGGCATGGTACCTGGAAGTTTGCTAAATCTGTTCGAAGGACCTCATTATCTCTGGGTTTTAAAGGTGCCCGGCTGAGTGCGTTTGAAAGCTCCACTTTAAAATATGAATAGCAAATTTGGACTCATTGGTTTAACTCTGTTGACGGATGAGAATTCTCATATTTCATCATTTTAGCTAATTAAAATAAAGAATGGTTACTAATTTTCATGTAGGATGATGGAAGGATTTAGGCAATCAAACCATAGTATAATGAACAATATAACTGATGTTGTATGGTTTATTTTTTGTTTTCTGCCTATCAGAGAAGCTGTTATGTGTCCCTTAAGTTGGATTTTCAGTTTTATTTTATTTATCTTATCTCTTCAAAATGTAACTCCTTCCAGCATACAAACTTTAAATATCTGAACTGTGTAAAAGCAGTGATGAATCTAAATGGCAGTACTTAAAGTGCTTAAAAAACTTAGCCTGTTTTTTTTTATTTGAAATATGCCTTTCAGTAATGAATGCAATTATGCCCACATTAACAGGAACAAAAGAAACAAAATGCATAGCACTAAAGTAACCAGGGAAATTAGTGAAATAAATTTAAAATACAAAAAAAAAAATCAGAAACAGAATATAGTTAAGTACTTATAAAAATATAAACTTTTCTCCCCCTTATCCCACCTTATCCCCTAAATGATCTCTCCATCTCATCTTTAAGCCCCCTTTGGAGTTGTACCAATTGCTAGATTCCAGTCACATTTATTTCTTTACTATTGTTTTGGGTATTACTTATTTTCTCAAACTTAGTAGTGCATAGATATGCCCCCAAGAAGTCCACTTTAAAGAACCATGCTATGGCAAAGTGTAGGGTTCAGAAATGAATACCTCAAGTTTCCTGTTTATCAACAGGCAGTGGTCCATGAACTTGTATGTATATAAATTGTTTAGGGCTCAGAATGCTTTTACGCTGAAGAAACATCATTAGTTTAACCATGGTAGTTAGTCACCCAGATGGCCTACTGAACCCTGTTAATCAAGCTTTTCTGATATGGTGTACATAATCTGAGTCTCCTTTTTTGTTGGATCCATTCAGGGATTACAACCCCTCAGGTCTCTCTCCCCCATAATGGTCACCAGACCTTGGCACGCTCATTGTATAAACCAACCCCCGGGGTCTAAGGAGAACAAGTTCAAGAGGACACGAAATCACCTGCCATCACTTCCCCTTTCCCTTCTCTCATTTCAACCAAGAACGAGTTTTGGAGCGCAGCAGAGAAAGTGAGCCGTGGATTGGGATCACGGTTCACCCGACAGCCTCCCACCCTCAGTGGTCACTCCTACCATCCAAATTAAATTCACAATCTGGGACAGATGCTGGATGATGAAAACACCCGCCCACTAGAAATTTAAGGTCAAAAACATCCCAAGCAAAGGAAGAGTTTTATGAAATACGAGAAGTAGGCAAAGTGCCAAGAATATATATTAAGAACAATTTTCAAATTTTTCAAATTGTGTTGACATCATCACAACACCAAACTGAGAAAAATGTTAAGTATTTTTATGTTTTGTCACCACATTTTCTATCTTGCCTTTTATATATTTGGTGTCAGTTCTTCCAAATGACCACGAGGATTGATGTCCCTTGCGCGAGTAGAGCAGCGTTTATTAGAGCTACTGTAGCACGAAGCGTGCCACAGAGAGGGGAGGTCGAGGGTCACAGGGGCTGGGCATCTGGCTCCAAGGGTTAAGGCAGATCTTTCAGGTCGGGACCTGACTGGAACTGGGCGAGATTCATGACATAATAGTCAGGGATTGGTAAACACAAGGAGACAAGTGTTTGAAGGGAGCCTTGATAAGAAAACTACTGTCTGATAGGGGAAGCAGTCTATGCTGTTAAAGGAGATGGCTGCACAGATGAGCAAACTCTCTGGTTAAATTATTTGCAAGAATTCCTTGAAGCAAATAGTGAAGTTATTTATTGCATTACAGGCTTATCTTCCCAAGCAGAATTTTTCTGGAACAAATGATTAGGTCTCCCTTCTCAGCCGCAGAGTTAAGCTGTGTGGATGCAGGTGGTTTCACGTCTCATCTGCACTTAGAGAGCTGCTTGGTTTCCCCATACACACTTGGTGCTTCCCGCCGCCAGGCCTTTGATCCCTTTCCTCTCCCTTTTTTTCTTAACACCTCTGTCTCAATTGCTCGCAGCACATTTGGCTATTTTTCTGATTGTGCGGTGTGGTGATATGCATTTATTTCTTCTCAAGCTCTCCATAGCTTTCTCTCCAGCACCTAGCCTCACACATAGTAGACACACACAGAAATGTTGGTCAATAAAGAATGAATGGATGTTTGGTTAGAATTCACCTCCTGCCAATCATATTTATTATTATTAGTGGAATGAAAGCAATTGACAAATTTCTGATTGTGTCTCACCATCGGTGGGGCTTACTCTTTAACGGTACTTCATGTGAAGTTCTGGGAATTGGCTCAGAAGCGACTGAGTTTGGATTACTGCAGCAGCCAGAATATGCATCTAAATTATGAAATCAAGAACATCTGAGCTTATTTTGAGCTCGAGAAGAGGCTTCATGTGCTTTTTGGGTAGTAACTGCCTCATCTGTAAGTGAGAAACTAAATAAATAATACTTATGGCTCTTTCCAGCTTTTCTTAAAGCCACAAAATCTACACATTTTCATGCTGTCCTTCTATGAGCTATGCTTACTAATATAGTGGCTTATATTATAAAGCGCTCCTTCTGACTACACATGTGCTCTTATATGCTAATGAGAAATTGAAAGGTCTAGAAGTTGCTGAGTTTTTATTCAGTTTTTTTCTGAAATTGTCTTGATATGCACTTCAAATTTTTCATGTAGTTTTTTTATTACAAAAACTTACACAACTGAATATAGAAAATAATGTAATGAACACCATGAACCCACAGCCCCCATCTTTGTCAAATGTCTTGTGCACAGCTTCAGATGACCCTTTTGAGTTCATTAATATTTTTATGTCTCTGTTTCATCATCTGTAAAATCAGAATACTAACCATACCTATCTCATAGGGTTGGCGTGAGGTTAAATGAACTATTATATGGGACACACTGGGAGTGCTTTGTCCAGACTAAGTGTTCCAGATATGTTAGCTTTTATTTTTAACAACTATTATAATAAATTTTAAAGGCAGACTTGAAGGGCCCCCACCCCTTTTCTGTGGGCCTGTCTTACTCTCTTGTTCTCCTAAATGTGGTGCAGACTGTTGTGTGATATGGGAAACCACTGCCCCAGCGAACAGCCCACTTGTCCTATCCAAGGTGATAACTACTCAAGAGGGGCAAACTATCCAGTTAAATTATTTGCAGGAATTTTGTATGCTCTCACTATATTTGTATGACTCCATATTATTTAGTAGACTTTCTAAACTTCATATAAATGACATCGTACTATGTGTGGACTGTCGCAAATTTTTTCTTGACTTTGATTTTGAGATTTGTTTGTTTCGTTCATTTCACCCTAGCTAAATTCTTACTAACTCACCTCATAAAAGCCTTTGATTGAATGTCATTTTCTCAAAAAGAAGTATTCTGAAAACCTTCTTTAAAATTATCCCACCTTGTTCTTTTACCCCTTATTCTAGTCTCTTATTTTTCTCTTTTTGACAAAGTGCCCATCATCTTCTAAAATTGTTCATCATTTCCCTATTTACTAATTTATTTTTGTTGTCTATCTCCTCCATAGAATGAAAGCTCCAAGGAGGGATTTTTGTCTGTTTTCTTTTCCACTAATGTGACCCCAGGGCCCTCACAGTGCCTGGCACACAGTGGGTGCCCAGTCGGTGCTTGTTGAATGATTTTGTCTCTTCCCCTGTTGATGGGCATTTCACATGTTTTCTATCACAGCAAAATGTTGCCATAAGTGCTCTTGTAAATACTCCTTGTGTAACTGTGTTAAGTTTCTCCCTGGTACATACCTACAGATGAAATTGGTGAGTGAAAGGTGAATATCTTCAAGATTCCTTTTCACTGGCTTAGGATGTCTTAGAGTCATCAAATGTTGGCTACTAAAAGGGAATACATAAATAATCCCTTATAGACATCAATAAAACTTACCAGCAGGGAGAACTTATTAACATAAGCTTGGTTTTCTTTTTTCAAAATGATTAAAACTTTGAAATTTGATTATACCTCAAGTCCCACTCCTGACTTTGAAGGCAATTGCTCAGTCAAGATGTCTTAGTGAATTTTCCTTGGATACTGTTGACATCTGGCTCTCAGACTAATTCGGAAATGTCTACTTCAGCAAAGTGCATGGAGCCCCTTAATCAAACTGGTTTAACTGGAGTGGGAGGGAGCTCAGCAAACCCACTTGCAGATCCAGCCTGCAGGTGTGCCTGACCCCGTTTCCGCTTGTGATTCAAGGTAGTCATTCAGGGTTTTGCTGCATTATCTTTGATCACACTGAATCATTTATTTTTGATGGCATTTCATCGTTAGCCGGTTTCCTTTTCAAAGTTGTGCTTAAGGGAAAAATAGAAGGTAACTGTAATTGTCAAGCCTACGTTAGGGATTCTAAGCCTCAGCCAAGAGAGAAATTAATCCTGAAAGCATTTCACACCAAACAGCAGCCATCTGCAAATTGCAGATTATTTGTGTCATGTGGCCAGTGCTAGTAGCACATCCCAGAGTTGAAATCCATTTCAATTCTCATCCCAAGCCTGGTCGCTCATGGTTTTTCCATTGAACCCAACACATACCACAATTGCCCCTGTGATGATTTGCAAGCAAATTAAAAGGAAAACTAGTGATTGAAGACTCGTGTGGTTTTTAATGCTTTTCAATGGAATATATTTTCCAAATGAATTTCCCTTACTTCACAGCATGGCTATTGAGGCTCTTGAGGAAATTCAGCAAAAGCTTTCTAAGAGAGTTGTACTTCTGTTAATCTGCCCACGTTTTTTTTGTTTTTGTTTTTTAAATAGCTACCAGTGACTTCGTGGAAATAATCCACAACTCTATGATGCATTTTCCTGAGGAAATTCCCCATTAGATTATAAAATGGTCTTTATGATATTGGCACAGAATGAAAAGAAATGTTGATTACAGATACTAATTGAAATAGGCATCTCAGTTTCAAAGATAACCTTTAAAAAAAATAGGATTCCATTCTATCTTCATATGCTCTTCTAAAATAAAATTCTTTATTAAAATTTAATACCAAAAGGCAATTTATTTTTATATACAGTGAGCTCAGAGTTTCAGAAAGCAGGTGTCAGGGGTGAGTGAGGAGTTCAGTCATGGGAAAGAACAATAGAAGGGCACAGCCCTGTGAACAGGTCACCTGGATACGCCCAGGATGAGATGAAACTCTGACTTCAGTGTCTAAAGACAGCAAAGCAGGCTTTCAAAGTTGGGTCAATGACAAGAAGAAGAGGGAAAACGCAGTGAGAGGAGAGGCACCTCTGAAGACAATAGCACAGTGCTAGCATGGAAAAACCACCCAACGCCTCTTTTTCCTGTTTTCTTCAGCAAAAAGAATACTCCCCTGTTGGAAAGGGCAGAACAAACAATTTCAGGGGCAACTTGTGTCAAAAGAAGTGAGAACAGAACAAGGAATACACAAATACTTTGAGTGAGGTCTCCAAACACTTCTCTATATAATCTCAGAGTCACTGCCAGGTATCTTAGCGAGTTACCGTAAAGAACCAACAGAGTTCAGAATTCTGGAGATGGATTTTGTTTTGACTTTTTAAGGAAAGAATGAGTTTGATACCAGTTTCAGCCATCTACTACCAAAAAAAAAAAAAGTAGTGTGAGCACTTATAAAGGTAGATGTAGGTAACCTTCAGAGACAACTCAGACTCCCTGAAACAATGTGGAAGAAGTCGTGGGGGGAAGACGTGCTGCCACCACTGGGAGATCCTTGGCTTTCGAGTGGCAGCTAGCCCCTTGGGTGCACATGCTGAGCTGGCAGTAGAGGATATGGAGGGCACACAGGGGGTTTTGGGGAAGCAGGCAAACAAGTGTGGGGGACAGAAATAGAAACAGAGAGACGAGGGGCTGAAGCCAGAACCTGTGTGCAGAAGAGAGGAGGAGGAAGGGAGGGACACCAAGAAAGGTGGAGAAGCAAAGGAATGGGGAACAGAATATGAAGGGCCCTCAGGGCACTGGGGACTGACCTCACGGCAGGTACAGAGGAAAGGGAATGGGGAGCCGCAGGCAGGCACTGCCAGGGGGTGCTTAGCTCAGCAAGGGGGCCCCAGCCTAGGGGCCTCTCTGCCTGGCAGCCCACAGCGCTTCAGAATTCCCCACACAAGAACCCTGAGGCTTTTGACTGGCTCCTGAAGCAGTGGCCAAGGGGTCTTCATGGTGGGGCCCGGGTCATGGAGCCTGACGCTGTGGGCCGCCCTTCAAGGAGATAGGAGTCTGTTAGTAAGAGAGGGGAGGGCCGGCCGGGCCAGCCCACCACAGCCAGAAGCAGCCCTGCCAGTGGTCTGGGAGCTCAGAGTCATCGCCTTCCAGATCCTCACACATGCATATAAATCAAAAGGGTGAAACCTACTTTTAGAAGTTTTTTAGTTTGATTTACAACTTTCAAATATTCACTTTCTTCAGGCCCACCAGTTCGGGGGCTCTTCCAGGGGTAGGCCTCTACGGGGTCGCAAATTGAGAGTCGGCATTACAGGGCGCTTTAGCAGTGGGGCAGGAGTACCATGTCAGGAGCAAAGGGAAGACTGTGCAGACCCTCGTCTCGAAGGTCTGACCCTGCCTCTCCAAGCCGTGGCAGAAGGAAGTGCCGCCAGCTCACACTCAGGTTCCCGCATCTGGTCAAGCATCTGACACTGAAATACGAGAGTTCGCTCCACAACGACAGATAAACAGGAGACACGGATGTTACCCGCTGCAGGTCAAATATGAAATAGGGGAAGGGAAATGAACACCTGCCAGTGAATACCGCGAATTATCTCAGGCAAATGGGTATTTGCCCCAGGAAAGAGAAGGTTAATAAAGGCTTAGAGCCTTGGATATGACCTCTGTCACTCCCAGTCTAGAACTAGTATCCAGAAAGATCCCTCTAACCACAAGAATGCTTCGTTATTAGAATGGAATTCTTTAGCGGATCCTCTGATCCGGGGGGCTGGAAGTCTGGAGACAGAGTCTATAAGGCAGCTAGCAGGGAGGAGAAAGGGACGGAATTTGGTACTAAGGGAGGGATTGGTCTAGAGGGAGTAATAGCTAATATTCCTTAACGACTAAGATATTTTCATTCTTTAACACATGACAGCATACTATGTAAATCTGTCTGTAATCACTGAATGAATTAAATGCCAGCAAGTCCATAAAACCTGAGAATTAGATTCGATTGTCATTTATATAAACAAAATCATCAGATTGCATTTGGCATTTGTGTGCAGCTCTGTTAAGGAAAACATTTTGACATTTCCACAACGGTCAGAGTGATTGCCTGTCAGGGTCCCAATCAAACCGCGTCAGCAGACCCGGCCTCCGCCGTCCATTGATAACAGAGCTCTATTCTTGCAGAAAATGGGCTCTATTTTGACAAGACCAGTTGGAAATGGAACTTCTAAAGAACTGTTTCTTGCTTGAGTCATGGTATACTAGTATTTTGTGTTTAAAAATTAAGGATTGCACCTAAAATATAAAATAATGTATTCCCGAGATCTTTTAAAAACTATGCCAAGGGCAGATAGGCTGTCACTCACAGGTCCTTACATGGACTCACCACAGGCTCGTAAGGTCATCTGTTCTCCAGTGCTCCTGTTTGTGAGAACTGGAAGGCCCCAACTTTCCCCTAAACTTATTTATTCATTTGGTAAATGTCTATGGAGCACCAGCTACCCCAGTGCTGGACCCAGGCCCTGGATAGAGCTATGAGCAGGTTCCTGTCCTTGCGTAGCCTGTGCTCAGGGTGCAGAAGTCAGGTATTAACAAATTATTACATACTTAACTGGAATTGTCATAGGCACTACACATTTGGGCCCTTACAATGCTCTTTAATTTAATGAGTTGCCATTAATATGAACTTTATTTATATGTCACCCCATTCCCATTAAATGCATTATCTTTTTTAGAGAGTGTGAAAATCTACAGTCTGACCATCAAGACCGGCTCTGACACCACAGCCCATGCTCATTTGCCCTTCCTGTTCCCATTTGTATAGTTGCTCCATGATGGACACTTTTAACCTCTGGAATTTTGTTTTGTTTTTGTTCTGCATAAGTTTTTGGTGTCTGTACATAGAGATTTATGATGTCTCTACAACAAAATATTTTCTCCCCCAAACATAAAAGTGTCCTCAAGGTAATGAGACTAATCTTACTAATTTGCAAGTTAAAATAACGTAGTATGTGAAATTCTGAACGTGTGGCATTTTTATAGCAAAATCTAAAATTCATTATTGTTAAACCGCCATCACAGGGCAGAAAGTAGTTTATAGTGCGTAGAGTCTGGAGTTTAGATGTAGAATTTCAAGGTAGAATTGTCAGTTACTCAACTCTGTCATTTGCTTCACTTAAACCTGGGTGACAAAAGGCAAGTAATGTATATTACTGAGCTACAAATAGAAAACAGAGCCCTCTCCCTTTCCCTCAGGAAAAAGCAGATCGCTTCTGGTTAAGCAGAATTACTACTTGTCACTTCTCTTCTTTGACATCTTTGTGGAATATTTGTTTTTAAGCCACAGCTTGTTTGCCGTAAGGATCCATCTGTTGGTATACCGGGTGGGTGCCCTTACTGGGCATCATGACGGGCTCGGAAGGCTAAACAGAAGGTACTGTAGGCAGTGCTAGCTGTCTATTTTGTCGGAAATTGGAATTTAGTTTCCCTTTTCATGTTTGGATATGTGGATGTTTTTAGGGCTCTAGGGCTGAAGTTATTTTCATTATTGCCTCTTTGTGAGTATAGATATGTAAAGGATGCAATTTGAAATGACCAGTGAGAGTTAAAAAAACTTCCCACTAGTTCAAAGATAAAAATGTCCCATAAAGCTTTATGATGCAAATAAAAATATCAAATTGCTTATTAATCATTTTAGATTATTTTGATGAGAAAATGGATAAATTAATAAAAAGGTTAACAAACTTAAAGCTTTAAATGTTACTAACTGTACTTTTATAAGCATATGTGTGAATATATATACATTATACACAGAAACACAAACATATTTGATAACCTATTGTCTTTGAGCATATTGTCATAATAACTCTCAATTACTTAATTGGACACTGAGCTCCTTTAACAAAATTGGTGTCTGGAGAGCAGGCCTTTGTTTTGGAGAAGGCTGTTGACATACTTCACAATGATTACTATTTTCCTCCCTCGGCCTAAGCCACAAGGTGGGGTTCTTGGAGGTAAAGATCAGGAAAAGTCCCCAAATTCCCTAAGAGCTCAGCCCTAAGGGCTTCTTGCTCTCAACTAGTCCACATCCAGCTTCCAGCAATCCACTGAAATTACTGTCTAAGCTTTCCTCCCACTTTCTGGTTCTAGACCTTCCACACCACATAAGCAGGTCTGGCTGGGACTCGCTGCGGTTACCCGTCTACCCAGAGTTTGGGGAAGTACTTTGCCCCGTGACTTCAGTTCTCGGACAGATCCAAGAGAAGTTGTTATTTTCCATTTGCCTCATTTGTTCTTGTTGCAGGGGTGAGACTAATACCTTCCAAAACCTTTACATGTTACAGTTAAGAAAAGAAGTCCTGGCCTTTATTTCTTAAGACAGTAGTTCACACAGCAATTCTTTCAGCTGTTTCCCTTTTAAATAAATGAAATTTTTAAAAGAAATAATAGTAGCAGTCTCTAGATGTGAAAAAGCATTCATACCATTAGCAATTAATTCACCTTCCAATTGTTTTTGCCATTCTATCTTTCATATGCATTCAGAACTGCTGTTTAAAGTCAAAGTTGCAATTATTCTTGGGAAAGGAACTGGCATTTAGAGGAACTGGTTTATTATCAAGAGCATGTAGCTAGCTAGTGCAGACCCAGACCTTCCACCCAGGCCAGGATGACCATAACTTGTTTTAAAAGGCATGAAACCACCAATTTTGATATTTCCCTTGTGTAGTTCATACCTCCAGTTGCTATTTTCAAGTGGTGACAATGGCTGTAGGCTATTCTTTTGAGAAAATTGGATGAAAAGAGAAGGAAGGAGATAGGGTGCTAACTATATGCTCAAGGCTGGATTTTTGCTGAATTTTCAAAGGGGAGGATTTGAATATAAATAAAGTTTAAAGTGACCAAGCCCCAGAGCCATGTAGTTTGCAAGGCGAATGAGTGGTGAGTTAGACGTCAAGGAGCGGAGTGGGGCAGGTCAGGATAGGTGAAGAATGACCCATGTGAGGAAGAGTAGCCCTCTCCCCTTTCACCCCAGAGGAACAGAGACAGTTGGCCGCAGGGGTCATGACTGGGAAGGGTCTGAAGCTCAGCGATGGTGCTCTCAAAGTCAGCACAGGGTGGGTTCTCTGGAAGCTGGGTCTGGGGTGCAGGATGTTTCCTGGGACCCACTCGGGGAAAGGAGGGGAAGAGAGCAGGATTGGGCAGAATAAGAAGTTAAACTGCCATGCAGGCCCACCACAGCTTCAGCCAGCCGAGAGCAAGTGCTGCCCGTCAGCACCCCATGTTGGGACAGAATAGCTGGTCCCTTCTACCACCTCTCACCCAGTCGGCAGATCTGGGGTCCTTGGGGAGGCATGACCGCAGGAGGCAGCTCTCTGCAGCTTAAGAAGACCAGTGGGCTGGCGAGGCCTCTCTCCCTGTCCTGCAGCCTGGCCTCAAAGGGGGTCTAGGCCCCTCATCTCCATTCTCAGCATGATAGCTTTGCATTTTTGGACCTGTGTCAGGTGAGGTTGGATTTTGAAAATGAAGTGCTAGAGGTTAATTAAGAGGAGTGGTGATGATTTGGAAGAGTCCCCAAGGGGGGTGGGAGAGGGTGCTGGGCAAAGACAAGTGGAGGGCAAACTGCCCAGAGGCCTCAGAGGGGAGTAGGCCCTGAACGCACAGCCCTACCACTGTCAACAAGACGCAGCTTCAAGCAGACGCCATGAATTTCTGTTGGATCTTCCAGTCCCATGTTGCTGCTCCAGCTGCAATTGGCAGAGCTGGAACAGGAGAAGGGTGAACGTGGTGGTGTTGACCCAGAGCTGGAAGTTGGATACGGGCAAAGCAGGTCCTATATAAGGACAAAGGAGTCACTGATTCTAAGCATCATCCCATCTTCCCCTGGATCCAGGCTGAAGACAGAGCTGAGTCCCTGGGATGAGAAAAGGGGAGGAGTGGGGTAGGCACCTCTCCCAGATGCCCTGACAGCAGAGCCAGGGGCAGAGTCAGCACACGGTAGGTGGCATATGCATGGAGCAGCTGCCCCTGGGCAAGTCCTACAGTTGGCACTGTTCTAGGCACAGCTTATACAGCACTGATGCAACAGCAAAGTCCCTGCACTTGTCACCTTTGCCCTTCAGCAGCAGGAGACAGAAAATAAAGGAGACGAGGTGCTGCAAGATGATGAGGCCGGATGCCCTGGAGAATACGCTGTGATGGGGGGATGGTGAAGACAGGCTGCGGTTTCTCGTAGCACAGTCCCCAAAAGCCTCGCTGGGAAGGTGACATCTGAACAGGAACTTGAGGGAGGTGGGGAGCTCTGCATGCAGACATCGGGGCCAGGAGCCTCCCCAATAGAGGAAGCAGCATGCACAAAGGCCCGGAGCAGCAGCCTGCTGCCTGCCAGGGACAGAGAGGCAGGCAGCGCGGCCCAGGTGCGCTGGGCAAGGGAGAGCGGCGGAGCAGAAGCTGTGCGCCTGGCCAGGTAGCAGCGCAGGTCCTCGGCCGTGGCAAGCACCTCGGCGTTTACCCTGAGTGAGATGGAAAACCCATGGAAGGATGGCATGCTGTCTGATGGACACACTTTACCGGGAGCCTTTTAACCATTGTCTGGAGGAGAGGCCGACGGATGGGGCTGTGCAGGCATATGACGCAGCATGGCAAGGGGATGCTGTGGTCCAAGCAGATAGCGGGGTTTCAAAAGATGATCCACTGTGTGTGTGTGTGTTTGGGGGGCAGTGGGGAGGTAAAGAATGTGGAAAAAATGAGAGCCCCCCAGCACCATTAACACAGAGCTGTATTGCCTGTGTGCCCTTCTGTCCTCCTGCCAACTCCACCCATCCACGAGCGCTCTCCCTTCTCCCTACCCTGCTGCGTTCTGCATGCATGTCTCCATTTCTAGTTTTGTTACTTTAAAGCTCCATCTTCACATCCCGTTAGTGTCAGCTCATTTCCCACATTGATGTTCCTGCGATGAGCATGATTACAGAGAACCCTCCACGGTCTTCTTAAATCTCTTGACCCCTTACACCTCTTCTCTTCTAACTATATGCTATATCCATCCTTGTTTATTATATTTTACTGCACCTACCAGGTGCTCCAGGTGATTATCTAGTCTTCTGTAAAGATGTTTACATTTGAGCCATCACTGACATCCATCCTTTTCGTTCTTAGGAGAACGCTAGAATACAAATTCTGAAGGTAGGCTAATTTTAAATTCTGTCTCTTATTCTACCTAGCATTGAAATAAGTCAACTCAGTTTTTCTCAAATTTGAGGAATGTAAAGGACCACTTGTAAAGGAAAAAAATATCCTCTAAAACTTTTTTAAATAAAAATTTGAAATAAAAATGTTTTAAATAGTATTTCTTAAATATGTCTGGATATAAATTTAGATATAAACATTTTTTGCTTATAAAACTGGAAAGCCAAAATGCAAGTTTATAAATTAAATATAAATGAAAGCGTAAAAACCAACGTATTCAAATTCAAATGAACTCTGTGAATTTACTGTGGAGATGCTGTCATCTTACTGAAACTGCCTCATTGCTCGCTATATGCACAAGACCCCAACTGGTGGACGCAGGTCTGATCTCAGCTTATCCACAGCCCTGTGCTTCCGCCTCTTTCCTATATGACCCTCACCCTCAACACTGGATGTCAGGCCACAGGACCCCCACTTGGTGGGAGTGCATCCGTGGGATTCTCTCTGCCTCTCTCCTTTCCTCTCTGTCTCTACCAAAGTAAAATACAGCCCTCATTTCCAAGGAGATCTCACACTCAAGCTCTGACATGAGGCTGAATTTCTACAGCCAACCAAATGATCCAGAAAATACTTTTACTAATTGTTTTTAGCTAATTGTCAGAGTAGCAACTCTGACATGAACCCCTTCTCAAAAAGAACCTGGAGCCCACAAGCCCTGTGGCCTCCAGGTGGAGAAACACAGCTCAAGACTATCTTCTAATGCTAAGGGTCTGGCTTTCCTTCTTTATGGTATCGGATGTGCCTGTGGCAATTAACTTAGTATGTTTTCCATCAGAATATTCACCTCAGGATTCCCACTTATTTTCTTGGACTATTGTCAAGTGATGGTATCAGCTGTTTACATTTTGTTCACATTTTTAAAATCTTTGGTACTACATGCATGAACCACTTCCTCAGAGCATGAAATGCTATATCAAAGACTGTATCAAATACCATCTCAAAGACTAAAACTGTGTTCCAGCATTTTACATGACCACAATATTTCAGAATTAGAGCTAACCCAAATTCATCGCTAAGATATCCTGCATAATGGCCATTTAGGTTTGAAAACCTCCAGTTATTAGCTTAGAAGGCAGTGTATCCCATTTTTAAATTAGAAATTTCTTTATGTTGAATCTAAGTCTACTGCAGTAATTTTGACCTGTGGGTTTTAATCCTGCCATCTAGAGTAAAGCACAAATCCAATTTCTCTTGCAAAGGATAACTCCTTCACCCCTGTGGAGACCACAGTCCCCACCTTCTCAGCCTGCCCTACCCCAAATGCCCTCGGTACTGTCCCCGTTCTTATATCACTCCCCTGAGTAACATGACAAACAGTTAAGCAATTGCTCATTTTGCATACAACCCAATTCCTTAATAGAAACTTCCACAGATTATGTAATCCATAGATTCTTATCTCACACAAACAGGCCTATATATCAATTTTGTTTCCCAAGCTAACATTATAAATGACTGTGAACTAGTACTGTAGAATAAGTCTATTTAAAAAAGACAGGGCTGGAACATATTTTAAGTGATAACTAAGCAGGCACTGGCATATATAGAGATATAGATATAGATATATGCATGTATATATCTACATGCACACACACACACATATATGTATGCATAATTTCTTTATTTACTTATGTCTTTCTACAACTGAAGAGAAAAGATGTCCAAGTTCAAATGGGCTCTGGCTGGCCAGCCGGAAGGAGGTGATGAGCACCAAGGCCTTCCAGCCCCTCCCCAGGTCTCCTCCATAGTGACCTTCCCAAACCCTCTGGTCTGGACCAAACCTCCTGGAGGAATCAGGCAAGGTTCTAGCCCACAGCCGAGTCCCATAAAGATGGGGTGCCCAGCCGCCCTGTCTTCATTCTTAACTCTCTGTGTGCAGGACCCCAGCCTGGCAGGATAGGAAACAGGATGTGATACGTAGTGAAATGAGCCAGGCCTCACGAACACTCCCTCTCCGGCCCCACAGAAGTAGGGACGTGACATGCTATGGCATAGCACCCACAGGCCCCGCAGAGGCCAGGTCAGCTCAGGAAGGGAGAACGGGTCTGGGCCGGCTCACAGGCAGCTCCTGCCCAGAGTCCCCGTGGGGGTCAGGCAGCAACCAGAGCTCCCCAGGAGGTTGGCTTTTTGGGGTTGGTGAGAATGTGTTTTGTGGGTGGGTGTTGGTGTCCCCCCACTCAGCCCTGCTGTTCATAGTCATCATCGCATGTAAAAGCACACTCCTGCCCGGAACAGGAATAACATGTTTATGATTAATTCTCTTCCCTAACAGCTGGCTGCCCCGACTCTTTGATTAAAGAGCTCCATCACTTCAGGATTCTGGGAGAAGAGCAGGTGAGTGGGCCTCTCAGAGGCTGTGCCAGAAGGTCGTGAAAGATAGACACTAACGAGACAGTTTGGGCTCCCTCCGGGGAGGTGGAGTGTGTCTCCTGACCCTCGGCGCCCTGAAATGGGGAAAAAAGCCACACTGGGGCCGTGTGTGAGGACATTCTTTTCCTCTTCTATCCATCAGCCCTGACAGGTTATTAATTGGTACATCTGCTACCTGCCAGAGCATTTCATCTGAGGATGCCGGCAGTAAGCAGGCTCGACGTAGTGGCAGATAAGCAAACAAAAAGTGCTGAGATGAGTTATGGCTGAGGGATCCACCGTCGCGGACAGCCCTGATAGTATGATGTCCGTGGGTGGGTGGGTGGCCCTTTTCACCGGATGGTTGGACTTTGTGTGTTGTCTGTATTTCACTGCAGCTGCATTCTCTGTGGGTGTGAACATGTGACTTGTAGACAAAGGATGGCCCATTTAAATTAGATTATCTAAATGCTATGTTGTGCTCAGTGAGACATGTCAGATTTCAAATAGATGTGCTAAGTAAATAATTCAGGGTGCTAAATTATATATATATGTGTGTGTGTGGATATATATATGTGTGTGTATATATACACACACACACACATACTTTTCCTTTTTAAAAATAAGTCTCTTAGTGCTTATATGGAATTACAGACTCCATATCATTATGTTACATCTCAATGTCAATTTATCTTTTAAATACTACACCAAATCTCTGACAACATGGCGGTTGACCTACCTTACTCTCTCATACTGATTTTTTCTCCCAAAGTTAGTCTTTGCCAGTTCTAACCCAAGAGTGTGCAAATGGAGGTTTGACAGCTCGGTTTTGTCAATGAGCTTTTGGTTTGTGTATTTTTCTTTGGTATGTGTATGTTGCAAAGTTGGACTGCCCATTTCCAATATGAGATAAAAACAGAGAGAGTTTAATCAGAGGAGAATTAAAAAAAAACTGGAATCATTCCAACTCCCTGAATTAACAGCTTTACAGTATGTCTCCTTCATTTTTCGTATTGCAAATTTCCAAAAGAGCAGGCATAAATGTCTATTCACATACAAGCAAAATCAATTATCCCCATTGCAGGTAACTGGCAACTGATTCCCCTACATGTTACCTATTTATGAAAATTCCTGTATCTCACAGACATTTTCCTGGGAAAGCCTGAGAAATTTCTTTAAGTAAAAATCATTGATTGTTACCCTGACATTTCTGCTCAGATAATGGAGCCTTCTCTTCTAACTTGTACCAATATTTGCAAAGTATTTCCATATTTATTCTGGAGTCATTGGGTGATTAGTAGGAAAAGAAGCCAACAATAATCATCTCCTTAGATTGCATAAAATTCAAGCCACTTTGCATTCTCCTAGAAATTCGATTGAGCTGTAATCAAATTCAGTATTACTCTGATGAGTTGTGCAACATGGCAATAGCAATATTGATCTTTATTTCCTGAAAAGCCACAATTCCTTCCTTCCTTCTTTCCTTTCATTCAGGAGAAAAGAGAGATTGAGGGAGGTGGGGACCAGCAGCGCACTGCAGAAGGAGAGACCGGGCACATCAGAGCCTGATGGTTTGAATCAGTGCAGGAGGACTTTGGAAGGAGACAGCAGAACTCAGGGCTTTGCAGGACAATGCTTAGTGATACAAAGTCAGAGTGGAGAAAACATTTGAGGGACCTGCAGGCTAGCGGTGTCCTCAGGCACGAGCCAATCTCCATGAGGAAAGAATGAGAGACATTGAGAATGGACTGAAGTTACAGAGCAGTTACTGCTTTCTAACCCTATGGCTGCTGATGGACAGGGTAGGGACAAAGGGATGTACCGAGTCCTGGGTGGGCTTGGGGCTGGGGTCAGGCCAGAGAAACAACAGGGGAGCCAGGCACCTCTTTGGTGACCAATAGAAACAGGACACATGGTCAGAGATACTTCTATCCTGATGATACAGCACAAAACCTTGTGGCCTCAGGGCAGATGGCAGCTGAGGCTCCAGAGAGGAAGCGGAGACTTCCAGCCTGCCACTCCTGTCAGTGGGGATGAGTGGCCTCCCCAGGAACTGGCAAACTCTCAGGCTCTCTCTGGATTCCTGAGGCAACTTGTATTACCCAGTGGAATAAAATTTGTATATAAATGTGTGTCACAAGTACCCCTGGTTTTTCCATTTGTAGAAAAGGAAGAGTAATGCTCAGCCATCTCTTAGAAGTTTGTAAATAAATAGGATTGCAAAGTGAGTTGCATATATTAAGTGCTACACTAAAATGTTTCTGATTTAAATACTACTTATACTCCATCCATAGACTGAACTAATAGCAACAAAGTAGACACTAAACTAAGTGTAATGTTCACTTAAAACTGAATTGATAAAACCTACACAGATACTGATTACTGAATTCATTACTGGATGGTAGAGATGTTTACCAGCTAACTAATTTCTTTGTATGTAATTCCTTTCCATTTTCATTGATCTTTAATAAACCATTGATTTTTGAGATATGGGTTAAAAATAAATCATTAAATACTATAAATCACTAACTTCCTAAAATAAAAATACAATTAAAATTCCTTGGGATTTAAAATAATACATTTCCTTTAGCCTCTTGGTCTTGTCTCTGATTTATGTTTACAATTAACATTCATAAAGAACTTTCACCCTGCCCCCAAGTCCAAACTACTTGGCGAAGATATTTTCACACTGTAGCTATGTAACACTACTCCAAAGTTCTAGGGGAGCCCTAAGGAAACCAAGTATGACAATTGTTAAGTCCATAGAGTTTGAAGAGCCTTCAGAAGAATTTTAAGACTTTCCACCTTAGCTATAATCACTAGAATTTTAAGGAGGTAACTTTCATTCATTCGACAAACATTTTCAAATAGACTTCTGTACCATTGCTGTGCTAGGGCTGGATAAAATGGTAAACAAAGAAGTCACAGGAATGAATCTGGTAAATGCTAAGATGGAATCAAACAGTGACTGAGCTGTAACCTATTTTAGATGAGGAGTCCCGGAACTCTGAAACACAAAGGCTGAGTGGGCACCCACCACTGCACGAGCTGGGATCACAAGAGTTGGGTAGAAGAGGAAAGCACATGTTCCATGGTCCCCAAGTAGGCAAAGGGCTTTGCTCTGTGTGAACAAAGTTAAATCAGTGTGGTTGGAAGATAATGGGGCAGTGATGGAAGATGAAGACCATGTAGACCCCGTACACCATGACCAAGAGTTTGTGTTTCATTTTGAGTTCAATGGGAAGTCCTTGCAAGTTTAAGCAGGGGGCTAGCGTTATCCAAATTACACTTCAAGGATGTCAGTCTTGTTGCAGTACGGACATGGTCTGGCTTAAGATGGCTGGCAGAAGAAATAGAAAGAAGTGAATATTCAGAGGTAGAATTAAAGGTCTTGGTGATTGATTGGCTGTGTGGGTAGGGGAAATGAAGGAATCCTACAGTTCTTTTTTACTGAGATGGTGAGATGGTAGGAAGGTGAAGATGGAGGCGTGGAATCCAGAGCTCAATCCAGAGCATGATTGCCTTAAGCACTGAGAAGGAGATAAATCGGGATTTGGATGTATGAGTTGGAGCCCACAGGAAAGGGAGGTCAGGAGCCAGAGGTGGAGAGAGATACCTAGAGTCCCTGGTGTGCAGAAGGCATTTTAAATCCATGGCCGTTGCCAAGGGGAGATAAGAGAGCAGGGACCATCACTGAACCCTGAGCACCAACATTTGGAAATTGGGTCAAGAGTGGCAGCCAGCAAAGGACACTGGGAAAGCGCCTCAAAGTAGAAGAAAATCCAGAGATGTGTGGTATTGAGGGAGCCAAGAAAGGAAGTGTTTCCCAGAAGAAGAGATGGTCATTTATGTTGAATGCTAATGAGGAGCTGAATAAGATCAAGTCAGTCAATCGTCCTTTGCAGATGCAACATGAAGACCATTGGTGACCACAAGAAGTTTCGTTGGAGTTTAGAGACAAGAGCCAGAATTTTATGGGATGAAGATTCAACAGAAGGGGAAGTCAATTCCCTCCAGAATTTTGCTAAGAGAAGAAAAAGAGAAATGCAATGATAGAGGGAGGTTTCTTTAAAGACTGAGGAGGCTAGAGCTTGTTTTATCCTCACTGGAATGATCCAGTAGACAGGGATTACTTGGTGATGTGGGAGAGAGATGAGCTAACCAAAGAAAGGAGGTACTTTAGAAGGTCAGAAGGGATCAAGGCAGAGATGGAGGAATTGACCCTTAGCAAGAGGAACGTAACTTTCTTTGTTGTGAGAAGACAGAGTGGAGCAGATGGGTGTAGTTGTACTGGTGGGAAGGGGACAGTGGCCTCTGATGGCTGCATGAGGGCAGACACTTTTTACTGCTGTATCTTCTCCACGTGGAGGAGTGCTTGACACGTAGAAGATGCTTGGTAAGTGTTTGCTGAATAAATAAATGCTTCACTCATGACTTCCCTCTTCTTGTTGAGATATGAAGCTATCCAGATAATGGAGGAACCTGGTATTGTCATCTCAGGTGTGTCTCTGGCATTAAGGCAGCTTAGTCAGACCTCACTCCAAAACGTTTCCTTGGCATCACGTCTTGTTCATTTCAGAGTTAGATATTCATAAATTTAAAGCCATCTATTACAATCCAGAAAGTCTTTTAAAAAATTACTTGGGTCATTACAGTTCTAATCTGTTCATTAAATATGCAATGGAACCACCCCATTTCATTGCTTCAAACTGTGGAACTTCCAGGCAATGAAATGTCTCTCTTCCCCTTCCCCTGACCTCAGAATTACCTTGGAACCAGGATAGTTATCATGGGCCTGAATGAGGCAGCTGCTGGAGAATGACAAGAAGGGAGAGATGTGAAAATACTGTGTTAGAGCAAAGCCCAGACAGAGACAGGGAAGGGGAGGGCATAGGTGACAAGTGCCCCGGGAAGTAGAGACAAATCCCATGTGTCTGAGGGTGAGGCTCTCAGGCTGAGAGAGTATGGGCACCGCTCAAACCATTTCCCAGGGACCACAGTAGAGGGTAAATAATATGCTCTGCTGAGTTGCCCTGAGAGGAGAGTGTGCGTAGCAGTCCTGTTCACGAAACCTCCAGAAGTCTCTGAGGTCACGCCCGGGACAGCGAGGTGAGGCGGACCGTTCCCAGCTCTCCGCCTCGCCTGGCTCCTCCTGTGGTTGCGGCCGGGGCCACAGCATGGAGCACAGAGAAAGCAGCCGATTGGTTTTGACCTCCTTTCCAGAACAGTCCACAGCCACTGGAAGTTGAGATATTTTTGGCATCATGTCATCTGAAACATCTGAAAAAGAAAACAAAAACTTAATAAATAATCCAGGATACAGTCTGTTGCTCTAATTATTTTTCAGGTATTGTTTGATCCGTTCCCTCCTACATTTGATTTCAGCCATCCTAAGGATTGTTTTTTCTATGCGGTGAGCAAGGTCCAGCCCTTTCTCTATCCAATTTACTTCATCAATTGATGACAGATGTCCAGAGATGAAGAAAACATTATTAGCAACAGAGCAGAGAATACAAATAGCAGGGTGGCAGGCACACCCAGACGGTTGTCACCAGCTCCCCCAGGGGCTAAGTACCTGCAAATAAAGAAAAATACCATGAAGATGACCAAGAATTTAAGGAGTGTTTTTGTTTGTCTGTTGGTTTGTTTGTCTGTCTGATTGTTTGTTTGTTTTGTGGGGTTTTTTTCTAATACCTATAGAAAATAGGGAATCCTCTGCATAGCAAGGGAAAAGGATCAATCATAACTCTGCATTCCTCTATAAAGTTACTTTCAAATTTTTTTTATCCACAGAGGAAGGGCTATAATAAACTGTTTTTCATTAGTTTCTAAAAGATGACCAAGGAGCAGTGAGCTGGAAGGTTTTTTAATTAAAGGGGAAAAAAATGAAGGAAAGAAAGTGGAGGAAGCTTGGTCCTGCGGAAGGGGTCGCGGTTAGAGGTGCAACCCTGACTCAGTTTCCTGCGCGTGTGCCCTTCAGCAAAGGACTGGACTCCACGACTCAGGTGTCACCTGTTACTTCCCAAGGTGGACAGAGAACGAACCGTGTCGGCAGTGTCAGCACAGTCAGCTGGCATAGAGTATAATTCAGTGAACAGTATCTCTGATCAGGATTGCTCTCGTCCAAGGGAGACTAGGAGAGCAGCCCGGAGGGAGTCCCCAGTTGCTCCTGGCTCAGACTTAACAGAAGTTTAGGTGGAAAGTGAGACAGGCGTGCCTGGGGAGGGGTTGCATCTGTAGTTATATCTGAGTGCCCCCAAAAGGATACTCTGGAAACTTCTGCAGCAGAACAAAACAACCTTCCTCCCTGCTCGGAGGGTCTGCCAGGCTGCACACAGCTCCTGGGTTACTGACAAGCAGTGACTCATTTTGACAGAATGTTTGCCAGCTTTCCCAGATTTGGGCTTTACCTAGTATCCTTACACTTGAAGTTTTCTTGCAGTTTTAAAATTTAGATTCCTTCTTGCTTCCTTTTCTTATGAAAGCATGTGATTTAAACATCACAGTGAAGCTGTGTGTGGCCTGCTACATAGGATAGGCCTTTTGAGTGGTTTTGCAGTGGTGCAGGATGGTTAGGGATAGGACAGTATGGCACACTTCCTTCCCAGCCTGACCCCTCGGGTGACCACCCATACCCAGCACACGGCCAGTGGCTGGCGTGAAAGGTGATGCTAACCAGCCCATATGGGACTTGAACCTTGACCCTTGCTTCAGTACAAAACAATATTCTACACAACCCAACCCCTCTAACTGCCTACAGACTACCAAAATATGATCTTTATTTGATTATACTTTCCATGACTTATTATTTAGATTCTTCAAATATGAGTATTGATACTTTTATTAATTCTATACCTTAAAATGAATATTTCCTGTTCTTAAGAGAATCCAGGAGCTCACATAAAGCCTGAATAATTTACTCCCTAAATAAATAAAATATAAACCACAGCAATAGTCAGGATTTTATCTAGATGAATCATACTAATGGAATGTTTTCATTATGATCTAATGAAATGTAGATTTTTTTCTTATGTTTTCCCTTAGGTACGGACTAGTATGATTCATTAATATTAACATGTATTCCCAAAATGTTTGCAGATGTGATGTTGTCAACTCTAAATTATCTTAGTTATCTGTCTCTGGATTATCCACTTCATGAAAGTACGTCTAGAAATTTGCAAACCAGTTTTAATTAATAGCTTTGAACAGCAGAAGTTGGCAAGTAAGCATTAACATATCTACACATATACAAGCATGCATACAAACACTTGCCTTGATTCCAAAGACAAACATTCCATAAGTGATTTTTAGAGAATTTGCTACTTTTGAGTTCACCTAAGAATGGAGTCTATACTGACTGAGTCCATATTGCAAATTCATCACATTCCTCCCACTTAGGTCTGTTTATAAAATGCTAACCAATATTGATAAGTTAACAAAGCCCTGGGACATAACACAAGTAGTAATTACAGATCAGTGCCTGTTCCTTTTCACCAGTTGGGGTCCATTTATCACTTTATCCCTATTGTATATATTTACACACAGATGAGTATATCTATTCTGTTCTACATAGTGCTAATCTATCACCAGTCTCCTGTAAGTACATGGTAGGGTCCTTTCAGAGCGCTCTCAGCCTGGTGCTGGAACATAGTTGAAAGGTATGTAGGGAAATGTGAGACATAGCTTGAAGGGAACTAAATAAGGACTTCTGCTAATAACATATACAGCATACGTGTCTAAATTATTTCCTTAGGGCATTAAACTCTCTATGAATACTAGCATCTTACTGATGTACTGTAGGTCAAATGTTTCTCTTGTAAGTTTCACAATGTTTAAAAAAGAGTAATGCAGAAGTAGGCATAAGTTTTATTTCAGATGTTGTATGTACTTTTTAGTCATCAAAAATTGCCAGGCATGTAAGTTAAAATGTCTGTCTTCCTTTACAAAAGGATTTGTTTGTTCAAGTGTATATCATAAATACAATGAATGTAAGTCATTTCATATAAATTCCTTAGCTAATAATGCATGGAAAGAGGAGGAACATAGTTCTACATGTTCCATCAGTATTTTAGACCACTATGGCATGCAGTGAGCAAGAATTTCTAAAGTATTATTAGACATCATAGGTCAATGTCTTCCAAGGTAAAAGCAGCTGTCATAGAAGTAAAATTGCTTAACTTAATTAAATAGATAGGTGATCTCTGTCATCAAATTAGAAACAGCAAATTACTTAAGAACAATTTATTTAAAATATAAAAACAATTTATGTAGGTAAAATTATCCTACATCAGTCTGTTATTAATTCCCATTGCCACTGATTATTTCATTAGAAGTCTTTCATTAAGTGCCACTTAATGGAGTTAGATTTCATTAATTCATTCCACCACTTATTGTGCACCAACTATGGACAAGACCTTATGCTAACTTCAGGAGCTATAAGTACATAAAAAGATAGCAAGAGAGGGTGCAAAGGGTCTGTAGTAAGGTCTGAAGGGACTGGAGCACTCAGGTCCCAGGGATTCACAGAACTTTACCAGCCAAAGATCTCAACCAGGACACTGAGGAGAAATTTGCTCAAAATAGAAAAAGGTAAAAAGAAAGAAAAAGTCCAGTTAAAAGTGAGGTAATAGAATTGATAAATCACAGGAAGTGAGCCCCGTATTTTTGAACGCTGCCAAGAAAAACGGAAGCTCTAGAGTCATTAAAAGCTATACTGAATCGTACTTCCTTTTAAAATTTCAGACCTAATTCAGGGAAACTAAGTAACAGAAAAGAATAAGGTAAGATCCCAACAGAGAAGAACAAACCTAAATCCCATACAAAGTTTTTAAGAGGACAAGGGCAGTGAAGAGCAGAATGACACCCTGAGAGTCACTGAAAGTATGTCAGGCAGGCAGGCCCACAAAATCAGGTGAAAACTAAAATAACTACCTTAGAGGAAATTAAGAACTACGCAAATACAAATAAATAACAACAGATATTGTCTTAAGAGAAATAGTGCAAAGGAAGAAACTTCTAAACAATGAAAATAAAGTAAAATAAAGGATTCCAGAGATGTTGATGGATTTAAAAGTTGGATAAAGAAGATCCAATATGTGTACACAAGAAGTCCCATGGGATTAAGCATCATAGCAAGAGAATAGAGCAAATGCTAAAAGTTAAATTCAATACAACTTTCCTGACATTGTGAAATTGATCACAAAAAGACCAGCACCAAAATGTATTCTAATAAAACTACTAGTTTCAAAAGAAAAAGGGGGAAAAAATTCCTTTGAGCATCTGGGCAAAAAGAATTCACTTGTCAAGGAAAATAAAAATCATATTGTCATCAGGCTGGTCCATAACAGTTTACACCAAAAAACATGGAGTAAGACGTTTGAGATATTCAAGGGGAAAAATGTGTGAGCCCAGGACTCTATATCGAGAGACATAAACGTTAAGGAGCGGCAGTAAGCATTAAGTGTGTGTGTGTGTGCGTGCACATGTGCATACGCACATAGAATTAAGATAAATGAAAATTGGAAGAAAAGCATAGTATGAAGTGGCCATATGTTTCAACAATGTAGTAGAGAACATTGTGGCAGGAAAATGAGAGCATATGGAAATGTATCTAAAGTTTTTAGTATTCATATTCATGGTGTGATAGTCTTGGTATTACTGTAAAATCCTTGTATGGACCATGTGATATTAAGCAAATGAGTTGTTACGGGATATTGCAATTCTGTCATCCTCTGTGTTCTCGAAAACCAGTGTGGAAGGAAGGAGATACAGATGTAAAATAGAAAATATTAAGTAGAATCCTTGTAGTTCTGCAATACCTACCCTCTTAGCAAATTTCAGGTATACAATATAGTATCATTAACTGCACTCACCAGGTTGTACATTAGGTCTCCAGAGCTTACCTTACAAAACTGAAGTCTCCTACTCATTTTGGACAGGCCAAGCATAAAGGTGAACAGTCCAGTGGCATGAAGTAGAGCACACCAGAGTTCAATAAATATTTACTGAAATCATGCACAGTTACAGGAGGGGATGTTGTGTACCAAGGGCACATAGGCTGGTAGTGACCGAGGAATGTGTCACCTCCTCACACAAGTCTGACAGAGCCTCACCTGGCTTAGTGCCAACTTCCACTGACTCTGCTCTTGCTGCCAAGTGTTGGTGGAGAAAAACAGATGAGTCTACTGATGAGTTTCCCTTTAAATTCATAATCTCTTGCCTCAAACAGGCTCTTAGTGCTGCCTAGGGCTAGAGCTAACTCCCTTCATCCACTCCTTCTCCCTTTGTTCTTGACGCCTTTTCTTCTCAAATTCCCAAAGCCGCCTCTGCACCTGCTCTAGCTGACAATCACTTTGCCTGTCACTTCTGACTCATTCCCTTCAGCATATGAACATATTGTTATTTCCATTTTCAAGATACTGTTTACAGTTCACAGTCCCTTTGAGCTGCTATCTCATGTCTCTGTTCCCCTTTTCAGCCACACTCCTAGAAAAAGTGTCCATTCTCAAGGAATTCCTCTCCCCCAGTTCTCTCTTGACTTCACTCCAATAAAACTCTTGGCTCCTGTCAAGATCACATGGCATCTACGTTTCTACCTCCAGCCTTTTTAAAGTAACTGACTTATCTGCAGCCTTTAACACAATTTATCATAACACCCTCCTTGAGATATGTTTTTCCCTGGGCTTCCAAGAACATCGCATCCCTCTCATTTTCCACCTGCCTCAGAGGCTGCTGTTTTCCAGTCTCCTCTGCAAGCTCCTTCTCTTTTTCCCTGCAAAATTTAGACAATCTCATCCTGTCTTGCCATTATTGACATAACACTGTCAAATCAAACTTAACAAGAACTATAGATATAACCCAGTGCCAAACTTTAATAATAACTTCAAGGATGTGGGTAATAGTGGAACACAAACAAAGCACAGGAAAGTCCAGGTCACTTACCACAGTTCCATTGATCCCTTCTTGACATATTACAATGTACTCTAGGCAAGATTTAATAAATGAGGTCTCTGATAAGTTCACAGAATGATCACTAACATAAAATATCTTAATTACATAAACTGTCTCATCACTTGATGAAATGGCTTCATCTTATCCCATGGTAATCACATAGCTATGACATTTTTCAGAGGGCCTTGCCCCAAAGTTCATATATTCTAGTTTACTTACCATAAAGAATCATAGACCAAGTATTTCCTGCTAAATGCATTCCATAGATAAGAACTTTTCTCTACCAAATGCCATTGTATGTATGCACTGTTAGCATGTTTACAAGGAGATTTGACCAAGTAATCTTTCTTTTTTTCCTGGGAGGACCAGACAGATGAGAAAATGGATGGTACCTCTGATGTTTTCTTTCCCAGTTCTACATGCATTTATGACTTCAAAATCTACGACCTACATCTGTCTCCTAAACTCCAAACTCACATATTCAATTAGCCACTCAACATTTTGACTTAGCTGTGTAATAGATATCAAACTGAATATGAACACAATAGAAGTAATGCTTCTTTTTCTCAACTCCCTAAATACACACACACACACACACACACACACACACACACACACACCCCACACCCCCTTTCTTCTTCTAAGTCTTTCCATCTCGGTAAAATTCTCTCTCTCACTCACTCTCTTACCCGATCTCTTTCTGTCCTTACGTCTCCTCAGGGAAAAATATTACATTCATGCTTGGCTCCTTTCTCTCTCACGATGTATCCAATTTGCCTAAAATTTTTGCCACTTTTTCCTTCAAAATACATCTACAACTCAACCGCTGACCCACACCTCCTCCACTACCTTGCTGGTTCACGTCACCACGTTCTCTCAGGTGATTCACTGAAAGAAGCTCCTACCTGCATTTCTGCTTCCTGCTTCCCTCCTTGCCCCCAAGAGTCTGTTATGAACATATCAGCCACATGGCACTCTTTAAAAGATTAGTCAAATTATGTCACTCCGCAGCTCAAGTGTCTCCAGTGGTTCCCACATCTCAGAGTAACAGCCAGCGTTCTTGCAATGGCGTTCAAGGACTTAAGCATTGAGCTCCACATTAACTCTCTGACTTTGTCTCTGTTATTTCTCCTCTGTTCACTCTCCCTCAGCCACTCTGGCTTCTCTGCTATGCCTCAGAAGAGCAAAGCCCATCCTGACCTCTGGGCCTCTACCCTGCCCCATCTTCAGCCTGGAAGGCTCACTCCCTGGGGTGGCCACATGGCTCCTTTCCTAATCTCCCTCCAGTGTTTGCTGAAAGATACCTGCTTTATAAGGCATCCCCTATCTCCTAACCACCTCTTTAAAATTGCAGTTCCCATATTCCCTGGGCTCTCTCTCTCTTCTCTGTTTTTTATTCCCCTACCCATGAAATATTATACAGTTGAATCTTTCAGAATGGATTGTCATAGTCTTGTGGATGATAGCAGAAATGTATGTTTTGTTCCCTGCTCTATCCGCAGTCCCCACTGTAGGGTCTGGCACATAGTAGGTTCTCAATAAATATTGTATCAGGTAAGTAATTGTTGAGCAAATCTATTTGACTTGATCTGAGTTTAGAGAAGAATATGATCAGATAATGGGAAGAACAAAAACGTATGGCTGCAGAAAGCAGGACCTTGGATATTGCCCTGTGGCGTGTGGGTTTTATTCTGCAGGCTGGGGCTTTGAAGGAAAATTGAGCCAAGCAGTGGCACAAAGAAATGAAGTCAAGAATAAAAGAGATCATGCTTTAAGAACAAGAATAATGATGAAAGGAAAATTTTGTTCTCTAACATTAGTCTCCTCATCAAACTGAATATACTTGGTGATATAGTGTGGTAGCATGACACTGTGTGTATGCACCATGACTGTGTTTACCAGGAGATGTGACCAAGTAACATTTATTTTTTTCCCGGGGCCAGACAAATGAGAAAATAGATGGTACCTCTGATGGGATATTGGTATATTGGGACCTTTTTTTGAAATAATTTAAAAAACCCATAGACTCCTGAATAGAGGCATGAAAATATACCACTTAATGAAATTGATAATGCTGCATTGTAAGTGTCCATAACTCAAAATACAGGTATGCTCCCTAACATGTACATGAAATAAGACTGTGAGATGCAGTTGGTGGAAAGTAGTATTAAAAAAATCAAACTTTGGAAAATTATTTTCTGAAGACAAATTTCTAGAAATACAAAGAATAAAATGCTTCACTTACCCATTTTGCCAGTTGGAACTGGGAAGCCTTTCTCTACCTTGGATTGTACTTAATACCCCACCCCACCCCACCCCACCCCACCCCACCCCACCCCCTTTTTAACTGAAGCAGATTACTCAGGAAATCCCACACACCATCAGCTATGAACATTTTGGCTGAAACAGCACATAGGAGTACTGTCACTTATAAAAACTCCTGTTTTTTTACAGTACAACCGGTACAAGCAGTATGGCGCTGAAGAGTGCGTGCTACAGATGGGGGGCGTGCTGTGCCCCAGCCCTGGCTGTGGGGCGGGGCTGCTGCCCCAGCCAGGAGAGAGGAGAGTCACCTGTGAAGAAGACAACGGCCTGGGCTGCGGGGTGAGTACCAAACACACCCCTGGGTGTCAATGGGTGTGTGTGTTTGCTCTGACAGATTGGATTGGATTATATATTTGTTTTATTTTCATTTCCCTTTGGACTCAGACACCTTTGAATTGATGTATAGGAAAAGAATTTTTTTTAATTCTTATATTGGATCCCAGATATACATATACAATTTGGGTGGGGAAGGAAGAGTAATATTAAGATTTTTATGTGTTGTTTGTCATTACTGTAAGACATTGCAAATCACTGGAACAGACTTTCAAACTCTTCTTCCAATGCTTGGCTGATTCAGAGCAAAATGTGTTATTTCTTCAGTGTTGGTTTTAAGTAGATGGGATGAAGAAGAGAGAGAATTCCCCATCAGTGATGTCTTAGCAACATTGTTTTCCTAAGTATTTCAAGAAATAAAATGAAGATTAATATGGGAAAGTTGAATATTATTGTGTCATAAAAATCATTTTAAATAAAGAGGAGTAAAACTAACGGTGCCTCTTAGGGAAGCAGCATAAGAAACATGGAAAATGTTTGTTCTAAGAGGTCAACCAATTTGACCTAGACAGCTTCTTGAATAAATCTATGATTGCAAGCTGATGGTGAAGGGATGAGGGAAGCATAACTCAACCACATAAAGGCTTACTAAATTATAGGTTTAAATGACAAATGAATAATAATCCTGATATTAAATTTCATGCAGGCAGGAAAAGGAAGAAAGTGTATGTGCTTATAAAATGCTATTGAATTTTGATAGGAAAACATTCCTTTTAAAATTGAAACTTCATGAGGAGTTTGTGGAAGAAATGCTGATGGCAGAGGCATATTACCCAGGCCTAGTTTTTAGCTAAGCACTGTAAGTCACCTATGCATTAAGTTGGCATCTGTTGTCCTTAGAAAAACTTACGATCTGTCATGCAGTGGGGCTCACAAAGTGATAAAGGGGTGGAAGAGGAAGTTAAAAAATAATGAGATACCGTGATGCCTAAGTAGAAAGAAATACCCCTGAATTAATCATTATGATTGCATTAGAATGAAAGCTCAAGTCCTGTTTGTTAGCTTGGAAATTATGGAAATCAAGCTACACTGTCATCATCATTTATTGTATTATCTGTACCGATTGTGCATGGCCTCAGCAAGCTGCCAAATTCCAGAATCAGAATGCTAGGGAATGTTCTCTCTTAAAATGAGTTATAATAGCTTTTAACTAATGGCTAAATTGTATGCTTCTGCCTACTAATTGCCTGCTTTGTTCTATTTGCTAAAGTGGGATTTTAAGATAACTTCATGAGGTGGAGAGTTTCTCCAGCCCATTTTCTACATTCAGTTGTCCACCTAACTTTACAGAACTTCAAAGGATATCTGTAATTTTAAGTTTTGAACAACTTTATCTTCCCTTTCTTACATGTTTTGACATTGTTAGCCGGTCACATACACGTTTAAGTTCCAGATCAGGGGAAATTACTTTGGAAGTGAATGGAATTGCTTTAGTACCTTTGGGTTAAGACAGTTGAGGGCACACCTTACCTGAAGGAGGATTACTTTCTTCAGGATGTTTCTTTGTCCTTTGGAAATCCTAGGTAATGAACTTTATTTTATTTTTATTTGTTCTGTTTTGTTGTTTGGGGAGGTGTGCTCGTCAGTTTGTATTTAGTTATCCATTGCTACATAACAAATAACTCCAAATTCTAAACATTAAATCAACAAACTCTTACTATATCCTAGCATTTCTGAGGGTTAGGAATCTATGAGTAGCTTACCTGGGTGACTGTGGCTTGGGTCTCTCATGACATTTCAGTCAAGCTGGGTTGCAGTTATCTGAAGGCTTGACTGGGGCCGGAAGATCCATTTCCAAAAGCTCATTCACATGGACTGTTGGCCAAAAAGGCCTCAGTCATCACTGGATTTTGGCAGAAGGTCATATTTCCTCACCATCTGGCCCTTTGTTTAGGCTGTTTGTCCTCAGGGTGGCAGCTGAGTTACTCAGACCAAGTAATCCAAGAGAGAGTGCAGAGAGAAAGCCACCGTGCCTTGTGTGACCTGATCCCCAAAGGGTACGCCCATATGTTCACTTCATTCCATCCATTAGAATGGGGGTACTAGATTCCACCCCACCCTCAAAGGGAGGGATATTAGGCTCCATTTTAAAATGGATCAACAAATTCATGGACCTATTTTTGAACCACCGGTTTGCAATTTGAAGAAGTTGAAAAAAGAGCAAAAGGAAATGGTTTTCCACAGCATGCACTTGGCCCCATGCTTTCCTTTCCTTCCACCTTTGTTGCCCCGATTCCCATGTTCTTTGAGGTTTGGACCAATTCCCATTGCTCTGGCTTGTCAACAGAAATTAATTTACCTCATCAGTGCCCTTTCCCTTCAAATCCTCAACTTTCCCAAAAAGACATTAACCCAGTTTATGTGCCTTTTGGGATTCTATAGTAGTTAAAAAGGAGATTGAGTTGGCTGCCTTAAGTTCAAATTCTGGCTCCTCAAAGTCTTAACCTTTCTGTGCCTTAGCTTCTTCATTTCTGGAATGAGACATATTATAGTAACCCTGTGTAAGACTGTTATGAATATTAAATGAAATGATAGATGTAAAATGCCCAGAATAGTCCTGGTAAAAATTGCACCTTTATTCAATAATTAATCAAAAGTTCCAACAATATTTATCAAAGGGTTACCTGAAAGACCCAATATTCAAGGAAAATTACTTACAGGACATTCATCTGATCCTCTCTTCCAGATATTCCAGACTCAAACAAGTCAAATTAATAGGGAATTAACTACTGAGCCCCCACTATTTTAGGCCTTCAAAGAATTACTTTTCCTACCTGGGACTTTGGTGCAATGCCATTTGTTTATATTGCCATCTCTGTACAGAAAACTTGATGCATGTGGTTCAGGACATCCCAATGGATTTTCCTATGAGCAGCCATGGGGTTTATTCCAAAATGATCTTCACAACAGGAACACTTATGCTTGTCCTGGGAAAAGTTGTCCTTAAGGATGTTGTGAATTGTACAACTATTAAGCTTTCCCTCTGAAAGCTGGCTGCTGGAAGACCTAGAGCACGCTGTAGGCTGTCTGTAGTATATATGTGGGCCATTAATAGAACGGACTTGGACACTCAGGTGCCAGCTTCACTTTCTTCCTTTCTCCTCCCCTTTTCCTGATGTCTGCTGTTTTGCTGTGATTTGTATATCCTCGTAAGCTGCCAATCTTTCATGCCTTTAAGAGTGGTAATGAAAAGCTGTTGTGTGGATGAAATTGTGGAGAGTTTACGTTGATTCAGAGGCAGAACAGAGCCCACTAAGTAGAAGGTAAAGGAGGATGAATCTCTGCTCAGCATCTGCTCTAACACCATGGATAACCAAAAACAGAGGCTGCCTCAGGGAGGAGTGAGCATGTCAGCCCACACCAGTGTCCAAGGAAAGTCGTGATAGCAAAGCTGTGGAAGGATCATGGAGTCTTAGATGTGGAAGACGCCCTGGACACCTTTAAATTGAATGGGGCTTGGCTGCAGTTTACAGGTTTATTGAAAGATATCCACAAATCCACTGGCACTTAATCTTTCCTCCACTTACAATATTCAAAAAGTACAACTCTTACTATGTGGGTATCCAGGAAATCCTTGACATTACAGGAAAAGATCTCTCTTGTGTAAAAATGTTGAGAACCAAATGCCCTGTCACTCACAGAATTCAAAAACTAAACTGTAGATTGTGATGTGCCCATGGACACCCATTTGCAAAGCTGAGGACACCGATATGTTGAGCTGTAGGCCTGATGGTTCTAATCTTCTTGTCAGTCGCCCCCACTGAATGCCTGGATGACCCACATGCACCCATGATTGCTGTTATGTACAGTTTTCATCCAAAGAAACAGACTTCAGCTTTTTTATTGTTTCTGGATTCTCTAAAATAGGTGCTAAGGTTAGTACATGACTCTCTTATTCAAATATATAATAATATCCTTTGGAAAATCAGATTACCTGATCCTTTGCTCTTCTAGGCTTAGCTGTCACCCAGACAGCAATGTACATTTGCTAATAAATGAAGACAGGGTTTACATTTAAATGATAATATCAGTCCATCTAGGAATGGCCTGATACTTACCTGATGACAGTAGCAAGTTTATTATAAAGAATTATTTGAGCTAAAGTGCCACCTCCCAAGAGTTAGTTAAAGTGTTACATTTGTTTCACGCCTTACATTCTGTCCTCAGTCTTCATACTCTTTTTCTCACTAAATTCATGTACTTGGAGTTCAACAGTCATTGAATAAATGAACAAATGAATTTTAACAATGTAGAAGTCATGTGAATATGCTATCACTTTTATTTTTAAGTACTAATCATTTACCCCATTATTAGAATTGCTTACCTTGCTGCAACAAAAACCTCTTCAAAAATATAAAATATACAGTATTTTACTTGTACACTAACACATAATGCACAATTTTACTTGTACACATAATACTTTTTCCTATTCTTCAAGAATACACAAAAAGCCACTTAGGAACCTGAAAGTACTGGCAGAGTCACATAGCTTACACTGCCTGTCAGAGGCTCCCCAGCCAAACACCGAATTCTGGACATTCTGATATCACGAGCACTGAGATTGTAGTTTTGACAAGGCACAGAATACTTCTACACTGATAGATAAAATCAACAAGGAATATATCTGGGGACCAAATAGCCTGACCTCATCCTCTGCTTGCACTTGATCATATTTTTACTACTGCTCAAAAAAATATTAATTGATTTCCTAAGGAATTCATGTTATGCATTATTCTTTCCTCTGACCTTATTACTACTCATCAGAACAAGCTCACTAACTTTTATGACTCTGGTGTAAAATGTTGACATGTTTAATACTGGAAAACAGCAACAAAATATGAAATACATCATACTCACTGACCTAGGACTCCAGGAAGCTATGGCAATCAAACCTTGTGTGTTTTTGTAAATAAAACATCTGTATCGTATTTGGTTTGTTTGGGGATATTATACGTCTGAGAGATACTTTTTAAAAATAATAGTAGGAATTAGATGAAGAATTTTCTGTTTTAAACTAGAAATCTAGGGACAAGATTTACTAACAACCGCAAAACAAAAATGTCCACATTTAAATGGAAATCAGACATCTTTAAAAATCGTATTACTCACCATTAGTTAAGAAAATAAGATGGAATTTCTTGAGTCATCTGATAGTTGCTCCTTCCTTTAACAGATTCTGTGCATTGCTTCAAGGCAGTATTTTAGAGGAGCTAAATACTTGGGCTACTCTGTGACACAGACCTTTCCAAGCCTTATTAACCAAGTTTGTATTATTGCATTGTTTTCCTTGAAGAGGGTCTCAAAAATGATAGAACCTAAAGTTAGAAAGCCTTTAGCAAACCTGGCTCCCTCAAATCTGTGCAAAGAGGGGGTACAGCATGCTACGTACAAAGAAATTTTTGTTGAAAATGTTGATTTTGAAATACTTATAACAATAGCACTAATATATTGTTGAAGATTTTAGTTAAATCAGAGTCCAAGCCTCATTTTTAGCCATTATAGGAAAAGAATTGACAAAGATGAAGAGAGATACCTAGACTTCCACTCAAAGATCTAAGTAATTATTGACTTTAAAGCTTAAATTAATAAATAAATGGGGAGCCCTGTTTTATTCAGTATGTGGAGCTCAGAAATAGAAAGCAAGCAGATGGTCAATGTTTAGTAGTATAACAAAGGACAAAATAGTTACTTTTCCTATTCTTCAGGGATATTTTAATTTTGTAAAAATACATGATTTAACTAAATTATTAGTGAAGCATTTTGAAAATTTTGTTGCGTTCTCCCCTTTTTAAACAAAGTCTGGAGATTAAAATCTATGCTCTGAATATATGTAGTTCATATTGTGATGCTTTCAAGGAGAGAGGACAGGTGTTTTTTTCATGATACCTAAATGTGGGTTTCTAAGCATTCAGCTTCTGACTGTAATCATACATTGCCTGCCTCAACCGTCTGGGCTCTCTACCACATAGAGGGTGGCATCGTATGTTGTTGACACATTAGGTTTTTGATATACAAGATGTTCTTTATCAAAAAGTGTTTTTAAAAGAAAATTAATGTTGTGAAATGTCAGAAATATGCACTCCATGTTTATTTGACATGTGTCCAAAAATTTAATTTAAACTCTAAGATTGGCTCATTTTCACATTGGAAATAAGTCTTGCTAGACTTTCTGTGTGTGAGACAGCTTGAAGTGTAAAGATAGAAAGCTTTAGAGAATATTTATTTTAATTAAGAAACCGTTCACAAGTGCACGAACAAGTTCTGCATGACATTCCTCTGGAAAGCATTTATCAATTGGCAAGTGTTTCCTAGAGAGTGTTCTGTAGTTTGGAATAGAAATATATATTTTCTTATTCAACACAGACCACTGACCATCTCATGTCTTTAGCTATTTTTGTTAAAATAAAGGAACATATGAAAAAATTATGCTGTTTCAAAATGGTAAACTTCATTTCTTTGAATAATGTGTTAGGACATCAGCTTTTGTGGCACATTGAGTAGAGAAGGCTTCTTTAGCTCTGCAAGCTACAGGAGAGCTCAGAACATTGCAGAAAACAGACCGCTGAACATCACAATTTCTGTTCATGTATTTTGATCCTGCTCTCACTTCAGTCTAGGGCTCTTGCTGTCCAATATACTAGCCACTAGCCACAGGTGACTACATTAAAATTAAACAAAATCCAAAATTTAATTTTTCGTCACATAAGCCACATTTTGAGGGCTCAGTGGCCACATGTGACGTCCAGCTCCTGTGTAGACTATGCAGACAGAGCATATTTTGTCCCCATCCCAGTGTGAGCCTGCAGAAGGACCAACCCATCACCCAAGGAGCAGTGCTGGCAAGCTCAGAGTTTCCCATGTCCCAGATATAAGCACCTTGACCTCTTCAGTTCTACTGAAGAAGAAAAATCTTTCTGGAAATTAAAGCAATTTCCTAAGTTAAAACTTGTAGAGCAGCGTTTTCCAAAGTCAGGCTCGTAGATCACAGTTTCCCGGGATGTCCTAAGAAGGCTGGAGAGGCTGGGCAGATCGCCAGGACCCAAGCGCTCGGAAACACGTGCTGAATTAGGTTAGACTGAGCTTTGTGTTTTTGGCCAGACGACCAAAAGCTCTCCGCATGGAAACATGCATTTTCCCTGAAAATGTAGAATACCACATGCGGCTCTTCCTAAGTTCTTTAAAGCAAGAACTGCCTTTCCGCTTTGTGTGGTACATTTCATAAGACAGGTATTTCATGGAACAAGTTGGAAATCAAATCATTTGCTTTATTTTTTTAACAGCATCGTACTGAATAGCAAGCACACTTCATCATAATGTGCTAGCTAAACCAAAGGATCAGAGCATGAGAACTGCGATGTTTTCCTCTTTGTAGAGAACTAATGAAGTATGATTTATTAAAACTGTATGCCATATTTGTCTGAGGTGTATGTTTTTTTATAATTTATTTTGGTATCATTGATCTACAATTATATGTGCAATATTATGGTTATTAAACTACCCCCTTCATCAGGTCCCCCCCACCAACCCCATTACAGTCACTATCCATCAGCGTAGTGAGATGCTATAGAATCACTACTTGTCTTCTCTGAGTTGTACAGCCCTCCCCGTGCCCCCCCAACATTACATCTGCTAATCGGAATGCCCCTTTTCCCCCCCTTATCCCTCCCTTGCCACCCATCCTCCTCAGTCCCTTTCCCTTTGGTAACTATTAGTCCATTCTTGGGTTCTGTGAGTCGGCTGCTGTTTTGTTCCTTCAGTTTTTTTCTTTGTTCTTATACTCCACATATGAGTGAAATCATTTGATACTTGTCTTTTTCAGCTTGGCTTATTTCACTAAGCATAATACCCTCTAGCTCCGTCCATGTTGTTGCAAATGGTAGGATTTGTTTTCTTCTCATGGCTGAATAATATTCCATTGCGTATATGTACCACCTCTTCTTTATCCATTCATCTCTGATGGACACTTATGTTGCTTCCATTTCTTGGCTATTGTAAATAGTGCTGTGATAAACATAGGGGTGCCTATGTATTTTTCAAACTCGGCTGCTGTAGTCTTAGGGTAAATTCCTAGGAGTGGAATTCCTGAGTAAATGGTATTTCTATTTTGAGTTTTTGGAGGAACCTCCATACTGCTTTCCACAATGGTTGAACTAATTTGCAGTCCCACCAGCAGTGTAGGAGGGTTCCCTTTTCTCCACATCCTCGCCAACATTTGTTGTTGTTTGTGTTTTGGATGTTGGCCATCCTCACTAGTGTGAGGTGATATCTCATTGTGGTTTTAATCTGCATTTCTCTGATGATTAGCGATGTGGAGCATCTTTTCATGTGCCTGTTGGCCATCTGAATTTCTTCTTTAGAGAAGTGTCTATTCATGTCCTCTGCCTATTTTTTAATTGGATTATTTGCTTTTTGTTTGTTAAGGTGCATGAGTTCTTTATATATATTGGTTGTCAACGCCTTATCAGATACATCATTTATGAAAATATTCTCCCATACTGTAGGATCTCTTTTTGTTCAACTTATGGTGTCCTTTGCTGTACAGAAGCTTTTCAGCTTGATATAGTCCCACTTGTTCATTTTTGCTTTTGTTTCCCTTGCCCAGGGAGATATGATCATGAAGAAGTCGCTCATGTTTATCTCTAAGAGATTTTTGCCTATGTTTTTTTCTAAGAGTTTTATGGTTTCATGACTTACATTCAGGTTTTTGATCCACCTTGAGTTTACCTTTGTGTATGGGGCTAGACAGTAGTCCAGTTTCATTCTCTTACATGTAGCTGTCCAGTTTTGCCAACACCAGCCGATGAAGAGGCTGTCATCTCCCCATTGTATATCCAAGACTCCTTTATCAAATATTAATTGACTGTATATGTTTGGGTTAATGTTTGGATTTTTTATACTGTTCCACTGGTCTGTGGGTCTGTTTTTGTGCCAATACCAAATTGTCTTGATTACTGTCGCTTTGTAGTAGAGCTTGAAGTCAGGGAGCATAATTCCCCCTGTTTTAATCCTCCTTCTCAGGATTGCTTTGGGTATTCAGGGACTTTTGTGTTTCCATATAAATTTTAGAATTATTTGTTCCAGTTCATTGAAGAAAGCTGTTGGTAGTTTGATAGGGATTGCATTGAATCTGTAGATTGCTTTAGGTAGTACAGCCATTTTGACAATATTTATTCTTCCTAGCCAAGAGCATGGGATGCATTTCCATTTGTTAGTGTCCTCTTTAATTTCTCTTAGGAGTGTCTTGTAGTTTTCAGAGTACAGGTCTTTCACTTCCTTCGTTAGGTTTATTCCTAGGTATTTTATTCTTTTTGATGCAATTGTGAATGGAATTGTTTTTCTGATTTCTCTTTCTGTAATTCATCGTTAGTGTATAGGAAAGCAACAGATTTCTGTGTGTTAATTTTGTATCCTGCAACTTTGCTGAATTCAGATATTAGTTCTGGTAGTTTTGGAGTGGAATCCTTAGGGTTTTTAATGTACAATATCATGACATCTGCAAATAGTGACAATTTGACTTCTTCTTTAGCAACCTGGATGCTTTGTATGTCTTTGTTTTGTCTGATTGCTGTGGCTAGGACCTCCAGTACTATGTTGAATAACAGTGGAGAGAGTGGGCATCCCTGTCTTGTTCCCCATCTTAGATGAAAAGCTTTCAGCTTCTCGCTGTTAAGTATGATGTTGGCTGTGGGTTTGTCATATATGGCCTTTATGATGTTGAGGTACTTGCTGTCTATACCCATTTTGTTGAGAGTTTTAATCATGGATAGATGCTGAATTTTGTCAAATGCTTTTTCAGCATCTATGGAGATGATCATGTGGTTTTTGTTCTTCTTTTTGTTGATGTGGTGGATGATGTTGATGGATTTTCGAATGTTGTACCATCCTTGCATCCCTGGGATGAATCCCACTTGATCATGGGGTATGATCCTCTTGATGTATTTTTGAATTCGGTTTGCTAATATTTTGTTGAGTATTTTTGCATCTACGTTCATCAGGGATATCGGTCTGTAATTTTCTTTTTTGGTGAGGTCTTTGCCCGGTTTTGGTATTAGAGTGATGCTGGCTTCATAGAATGAGTTTGGAAGTATTCCCTCCTCTTCTATTTTTTGGAAAACTTTAAGGAGAATTGGTGTTATTTCTTCTCTATATGTCTGGTAGAATTCAGAGGTGAATCCATCAGGCCCAGGGGTTTTGTTCTTGGGTAGTTTTTTGATTACCAATTCGATTTCGTCACTGGTGATTGGTCTGTTTAGTTTTTCTGTTTCTTGCTTGGTCAGTCTTGGAAGGTTGTATTTTTCTAAGAAGTTGTCCATTTCTTCTATGTTTTCCTGCTTGTTAGCATATAGATTCTCATAATATTCTCTTATGATTCTTTGTATTTCTGTGGGGTCCGTCGTGATTTTTCCTTTCTCATTTCTGATTGTGTTTATGTGTGTAGATTCTCTTTTTCTCTTAATGAGTCTGGCTAGGGGTTTATCTATTTTGTTTATTTTTTCAAAGAACCAGCTCTTGGTTTCATTGATTTTTTTCTATTGTTTTATTCTTCTCAATTTTATTTATTTCTTCTCTAATCTTTATTATGTCCCTCCTTCTGGTGACTTTGGGCCTCATTTGTTCTTCTTTTTCCAATTTCAGTAATTGTGTCTTTAGACTATTCATTTTGGAATGTTCTTCCTTCTTTAAATAGGCCTGGATTGCAATATACTTTCCTCTTAGAACTGCCTTTGCTGCGTCCCACAGAAGTTGTGGCTTTGTGTTGTTGTTGTCATTAGTCTCCATATATTCTTTGATTTCTGTTTTGATTTGGTCGTTAACCCATTGATTAATTAGGAGAGTGTTGTTAAGTCTCCATGTATTTGTGAGCCTTTTTGATTTCTTTCTAAAATTTATTTCTAGTTTTATACCTTGGTGATCTGAGAAGTTGGTTGGTAGGATTTCAATATTTTTGAAATTACTGAGGTTCTTTTTGTGGCCTAGTATGTGGTCTATTCTGGAAAATGTTCCATGTGCACTTGAGAAGAATGTGTATCCTGTTGCTTTTGGGTGTAGAGTTCTGTAGATGTCTGTTAGGTCCATCTGGTCTAGTGTGTTGTTCAGTGCCTCTGTGTCTTTACTTATTTTCTGTCTGGTTGATCTGTCCTCTGGAGTGAGTGGTGTGTTGAAGTCTCCTAAGATGAATGCATTGCTCTCTATTTCCTCCTTTAATTCTGTTAGTATTTGTTTCACATATGCTGGCGCTCCTGTGTTGGGTGCATATATATTTATAATGGTTATATCTTCTTGTTAGAATGACCCCTTTATCATTATGTAGTGTCCTTCTTTATCTTTTGCTACTTTCTTCGTTTTGAAGTCTATTTTGTCTGATACAAGTACTGCAACACCTGCTTTTTTCTCTTTGTTGTTTGCATGAAATATCTTTTTCCATCCCTTCACTTTTAGTCTGTGTATATCTTTGGATTTGAGGTGAGTTTCTTGTAGGCAGCATATAGATGGGTCTTGCTTTTTTATCCATTCTGTTACTCTGTGTCTTTTGATTGGTGCATTCAGTCCATTTACATTTAGGGTGATTATTGATAGGTATGTACTTATTGCCATTGCTGGCTTTAGATTCGTGGTTACCAAGGGTTCAAGGGTTGCTTCTTTACTATCTAACAATCTAACTTAACTTTCTTGTTAAGTTATTGTAAACACAGTCTGATGTTTCTTTCTTTCTCTCCCTTCTTATTCCTCCTCCTCCATTCTTTCTATAATAGGTGTTTTATTCTTTGCCTTTAGTTAGTATTTGGATGGTCTGCTTTCTTTGCTATGATTTTTTTTTTCCTCTGGTGACATCTTTTTAGCCTTAGGTGTGCTTCCCATCTAGAGCAGTCCATTTAAGATATCCTGTAGTGGTGGTTTATGAGAAGCAAACTCTCTTAACTTTCGTTTATCTGGAAATTGTTTAATCCCTCCATCATATTTAAATGATAATCGTGCTGGATACAATATTCTTGGTTCGAGGCCCTTCTGTTTCATAACGTTAAATATATCATGCCATTCTCTTCTGGCCTGTAAGGTTTCTGTTGAGAAGTCTGATGATAGTCTGATGGGTTTTCCTTTGTAGGTGATCTTTTTTCTCTCTCTAGCTGCCTTTAATACCCTGCCTTTATCTTTGATCTTTGCCATCTTAATTATTATGTGTCTTGGTGTTGTCTTCCTTGGGTCCCTTGTGTTGGGAGATCTATGAGCTTCAGTGGACTGCGTGACTACTTCCTTCCCCAGCGAGGGAAAGTTTTCAGCAATTATTTCTTCAAAGACACTTTCTATCCCTTTTTCTCTCTCTTCTTCCTCTGGTACTCCTATAATGCGAATATTGTTCCGTTTGGATTGGTCACACAGTTCTCTTAATATTCTTTCATTCCTAGAAATCCTTTTATCTCTCTCTGCCTCAGCTGCTCTGTACTCCTGTTCTCTGTTTTCTATTCCATTAACAGTCTCTTGCATCTCATCCATTCTGCTGTTAAGCCCGTCGATCGCTTGTCTGATTTCTGTATTGTCTTTCCTCTGTTCCCTCACTTCCTCCCTCAGCTCTTGCACATTTCTCTGTAGGTCCATCAGCATGGTTATGACTTTTATTCTGAATTCTTTTTCAGGGAGGCTGTGCATTTCCATCCCTTCAGACTCCCTCTCTGGGGTTGTCTGGTTGATTTTGGTCTGAACCATATTCCTCTGTCTTTTCATGGCTGTATAATTTGGTCACTGATAGTTGCAGTGTATGTCAGCTGGGCTCTTTAAGACCGCCTCTTGGGGTGCCGAGTCCTCTCGGGTGTAGCTGCACGCTGTGCGCTTTCCTATGTATTCTCGTCTCTCTTTTAGGAATAGATGTATTTTCTGTGTTTTCGTAGATAAATATAGTGTTGGGAGGAGATTTCTGCCGCCCTGCTCACACCGCCATCTTCCCGGAAGTTCCCAGTCTGTAGTCTTTTAAGACTGGCTTCTTTCACTTGTAAAATGCATTTAAGGTTCCTTCATGTTTTGGGGTTTTTTTTGTGGCTTGACTGTTCATTTCCTTTTATTGCTGAATAATATTCCATCGTCTGGGTGTGCCACAGTTTGTTGATCCATTCACCTACTAAAGAACATCATGGTTGCCTCTAATTTAGGCAATTAAGAATAAAGCTGCTGTAAATTAGCGCGCAAGTTGTTGTAAAGACATGTTGTCAACTCCATTGGATAAGTATCCAGGAGCACAATTGCTGGGTCATTATTTTCAGACCATGTTTAGCTTTGTAAGAAACTGCCAAATTGTCTTTGAAAATGGTTGTAACATTTTGCATTCCCTCCAACTGTGAATGAGCAGTCCTTGCTGTTCACCCTCTTGCCAGAATTTCGTAATGTAAATTTTTTTATTTTAACCCCTGTTAAACGGTGTGCAATGATGTCTCATTACTGTTTTAATTTATATTTTCTTAATAACATATTATACTGAGTATCTTTTCATCTGCACATTTTTCATATCAGTGCATTTTTGTGGGTAAGGTGTCCACATTTTTTGCTCATTCCTGAATTGGGTTGTTTCTATTCTTATTGTTAAGCTTTAAGAGTTCTTTGTATATTTTGGGTACAAGTCTTTTATCAGATACATGTTTTGCAAATGCTTTTCTCCCAGTATATGGCTATTCCTAGTTTTTAGGAAGATGTTGAGAATCGTAAGTGAAGGAATTTTGTTGAATGCTTTTTCTGAATTTATTAATATGATTATATGTTTTTGTGCTAGTCTGTAACTATTATGAATTATACTGATTGATTTATGATCATGGAACCAGCCTTCCATGCCTGAAATGAACCTCACATACCTGTGATGCATTATGCTATTTATATATTACCAGATTAGATTAGAAAACACATTGTTAAAGATTTTGCATCTCTATTTATTAGAGATATTGGCCTGTAGTTTCTTTTCTTGTAATGTCTTTAGTTGTTTTATGTCAAAGCAATACTGGCCTACTAAAATGTGTTGGGAAGTGTTCCCTCTGCTTCTATTTTCTATAAGGAATTGTGGAGAATTTGTGTTATTTCTTCCTTAAATGTCTGATAGAAATCGACAGTGAAATAATGTGGACTTGCTATTATTTCTTTTATGGAAAGATTTAAAATTATTAATTGTATTTCTTTAACAGGCATAGGGTCCCTTCTTGAGTGAGTTTTGTTAGGCTGTATCTTTCAAGAAATTGTTTCATTTCATCTCAGTTATCAAATTTATGGGTAAAGCATTATGTCTGCTATTCCTTTATTATCTTTTTGGGTCTCTGGGACCATTTCTGGTATTAGTAAATTCTGTCTTCTCCTTTTTTTCTTGATTAGCCTGACTTGTTGCTTATTGATTTTAATTAATTTTTTCAAATAACTAATTTTTAGTTTTATGTTTCTGTTTTCCTGTTTAAATTTTGTTGATTTCTGCTTTAATTTTATTGTGCTCTTTCTTCTTCCAACTTTAGATTTAATTTGCTCTTCTTGCTCTAGCTTCCTAGGCGATGCTTAAGTTACCGATTTTATAGCTTTCTTCTTTCTAATATGTCAATTGAATGGTATATATTTCCCTCTAAGCCCTGCTTTTGCTGCATCGTTTTGTTAAGTTTCTATCTTCATTTTCACTTAGATCAAAATATCTTTAAATTTTCCTTGAGGCATCTTCTTTGACTCTTGAGTTATTAAGAAGTGTGTTGTTCAGTTTCAAAACAATTGGGGATTTCCCACTTATCTTTCTTGTTACTCATTACTAGTAAAATTCTTTTGGGGTCTGAAAATGTACTTTGTATGATTTATAATTTATAAGTTTGTTAAGTTGTGATATATGGCCCAGATGTGGTCTTCCTCGGTGAATGTTCCATGTGAACTTGGAGTATTATTATCTAAATGTGAATTAGATCAAGTTGATTGATGGTGCTGTTCAGGTTATTTGTGACCTTACTGATTTCCCGCCTGCTTCCTCTGTCAGTTATTGAGGGAGGAGTGCTGACGTTTTCCATTATAACAGTAAATTTGTTTATTTCTCCGTCCAGTTCTATCCGTTTCTGCCTCATCTGTTTTGCTGTTTTATTGTTATATACATACACATTTAGACTTGTTGAGCTGTGGACAATTGACGTCTTCATCAGTACATAACGCTCCTTTTTATCTCAGATAATCTTCCTTGTTATGAAGTCTGCTTTGTCTGAAGTTAATGTATCTTCTTCAGCTTTTCAAAATTTATTTGTGTTAGTGTCTTTCTCCATCTCTATACTTTTAATCCCCCAAGTTTTTTATTTGGGTGGTTTTCTCATAGACAACATATATTTGATAATTAAAAAAAATCCACTCTGATAACCTCTGTGTCTTATGCGGTATGTGTAGATCACTCACATTTAAGGTGATCATTCATGTAGGTGGATTATTATCGACCGTATTTGTAACATTCAGTTTGGTGCATTTCCTCTTTGTTTCCTGTTTTCCTCTCTTTTTCTTCCTTCTCTAGTTTTACTTGGACAGTTTATATGATTTATCTCTTGTCAGAGGATCATTTATAGTTCTGTTAAAAAAATTTAGTCATTGCACAACAGTTTACACATACGTTTTTAAGCAATCTAAGTTCCCTTCACATATAACACTATATCAGGTGTCACACAAGTACACACAGATTACCAAGTATTCCCAAGTTCTCCCTCATATGCCTTGTGACATTGCTGTCACTAATTTCCCTTCTCCGTATGCTGCCATTACCAATAATATTGTTACTATTATGGCTTTAAACAGTTATATTTTAAATAAATTTTTAAAAGAGGAATAAAAGCTTTTATTTTACTTTTAGTCATTATTTCTCTAATGCTCTGCCTTTATTATTTTTTTGAAGATCTATTTTTTTTAACCAATGATACTTTCTTCTATCTGAAGATTTTCTTTTAATTGTTTTTGTGTTTTGCAAGACAGTTCAACTAACAATGAATTGCCACTGTTATCATTTCTCTCAAAAGTCATTATTTCTCCTTTCTTTCTGAAGGATAATTTTGATGGATATATAATTCTAGGTTGGCTGGTTTTCTTTTAACATTTTGAAGATTTCTCCCCACTCCCTTCTTGCTTGAATGTCTTCTGATGAGAGGTTTCTTTTTTACTCTTATCTATGTTCCTCTATAGGTTAAGCATTATTTTTTTTCTCTTGCTTTCTTCAAAATTTTGTCTTTGTCTTTTGTTTTCTGACTCTGTGATGAATATTCTATTTATTTATATTTTTGGGTAGATCCTGCTTGGTGTTCTTTGGGCTTCCTAGAGCTGTTGTTTGGTGTCTGCCATTAGTTTTGGAAAGTTTTCAGCCCTCATTATTGCAGATTGGATTTTTCTTCCTTTACATCTGACTTTTCACTGATGCATATGTTGTAACTTTTAACATTTTCCTACAGTTGTTAAATGATGATCTGTTCTTTTTTTCCCCTTTAATTCTTTTTTTCTCCATGCATTTCAGTTCGGGAAGTTTAAATGGACCTCTCTTCAAGTTCATTCATTCTTTCCCTGGCTGTGTCGAGTCTACTGATGAGTCTGTTGAAGGTATCTTCCATTTCTGCTACTGTGATTTTGATTTCTAGTACTTCTTTACATTTTTTTCTTAGAGTTTCCACCTGTCTGCCTATATTACTCATCTTTTCTGACTTTTGTCTCCTTTTCCATTAGAGCCCTTAACATATTAATCATAATTATTTTAAATTCCCTGTCTGATAATTCTACTATTTATGTCATATTTGAATCTGGAATTTGCTTTTTGATACTTGTTTTGTCTCCTCTGAATGTGTTTTTTTCCTTACTTTCTGGCATAACTTTAACTTTTTTGTTGAATCCAGACAGTATTAGGTAATAAAAACTGAGGGAAACATGCAGTCAGTGTAAGGATTTATGTTCATTTGGCTAGGAGCTGATCTGTGTTTCATATTTATAATATTCTAGAGGCTTCAAATTCTTCTAGGGTCCTTGTTTTTGTCTTCTTTTTGGCTTTAGGGCTTTCCTACATATTGCTTTAGGAGAAAGTCTTCACCATGTAACTCTTTTAGTAAACTGGAACAGATTTGGTGTGGCAGTGGAGTGGGACCCGGGAGCATTCTATAATCTTTTGATAATGTCTCAGAGCTGTGGCTTATACAACTGTTTCTGCACTTTTTCTGTGGTATAGTGTCTTCCTTTTCCCTCTGCTCTTTTCCCTGACTACAGTGCTCCCAATCTGTTTTCTTGAAACCCTGCTCCCTGTTTACTGTTTTTTAAAAATTGCTCCTCATGTGAGACAGAAAGGCCCGGGACAGGGAGGGGAAGGGCAGAGTGAGGAGTTATTATCTTCCTCCAGTTAGGATAAAGTTTCAGAATTATGCTATGGCCAAGTGCTTTCCACTGGGGAACAAGATTTCGTTATGGAGAAGTTTCTGGGTATAATTTACAGGCTTTACCAGATCCTCCCTGTGAAAAGCTAGAAGAGTGCCTGGAGGGAAAGCTGAGGAAAGGGTGGGGCTCAGGTAAGACTGGACTCACAGGAGTTTCTCACTTTTACCCTAATCCGCATTCAGCTTTCAGCAATGTGTGAAGCTTACCTTTAAGTTCTGACCGTTGATGGCTCCAGCTGCTCCTGTCCCATGTAAGCAGTTCTCCATTCAGCATCTCTCTGGATGCACCTGTCACTAGATTTTGAGGCAGTAATTTTCCCTGGGGCATCAGTTCTCTGGAGGGTCCATTTAAAGTGACTGATGCTCTGATTGTCTATATTTTTTGTTGTAAGGGTGAGAGCAACAACTTTGAGTTCATTGCACATTGGAGATGAAAATGGAAGTATCTCTCAACTCTATTTCTAATTATATAAGTATAGTTTGTTTAAGAAAGGAATATCCAGAGAAGAAAATTTTTTTCCATATTTTATCCACAAACTATGTAGGTGGACAATCCTTTACCACCTCACTACAGCCCTTTGGGAACTGTTTGCTAATCTCTTTATACACTGAGCTCCCAAGTTATGTTGAGTGGACCATTTCCTAGCTAGATCTTGGTTCACTGAGCGTTTATGGTTATGGTTATGGTTAGAAGGGAAGTGTGCCCTCTGAGCCCTCTGAGCATGTAAGGCTCTACTTTTGGTGACATAATGTCAAATACATGGATATTTGGAAAGAATCTAAATATTAACTAATATGTTTCTCCAGTTTTTATTTGACCTTAGCCTTTCTCTTAGTCCTCATCACAGCTTTCTTCTATCTAATGTTAAATATAGGTCCTAATATTTTTTCTACAAGGAGCAAATAAACACTTATGTATGAATGAATAAATACGTTAGCGACTATTATACCAATAGCTCCACTTTGCTATTTTTACATAAAAACTTGAATGCTGATATTGCTATAAATAGCAGCTACAAATGAATTTTGGGTGCTTTGCCGGCAGGTTCCTGGTATACAAATGAACATGACTTGCAAATAGCAATTTTACAGTTTCCACATATGAAAGTTCAATTCTCTGTATAATATTCTGCTTCAAGGTTTAGCACAAGTATGCAGAGCAATGTTCATTCACACAACTTTGAAAAGTGTGTTTGCTTTGCTAGTTCAGTTTCTTCTATGGGAGTGTCCAAATTGCATCAAGCATTACTGGGTGCTGAGGTCAAGGTTGCTGTGCTCAAAGAGATCACGGCAAATTTGCATCCAATTCAGTTCTATGTGAACTTTTCTAATGGTGCCCCATCACAAAGTTCAAAGTGGAAGTATCTCTTACATGTGGCTCAAGACTTGGAAACCCATACTCTGTATCATTGCTGGATAATAGCCGCTTATTCTCAGACTCTATTTCTCAGCCCCTGCTGTTTCTAAGTGGAGCAATGTGAATAGTCCCTGATGGTGAAACGTGAGCAAAATGATGTGGGTCTTTTTTCAACCAAGTGGATGCTCTGTCTCCACATTTCCTTTCTTTTCCCTCTATCTGGGTACAGACGACCTGAAGACTATAAGATTGTTGTGGCCAAGACAAGAGGTACATAATTTCCTGAAAACAACAAATGGAGAAAAACTGCTCGCCAACTGGAAGCACGATATTGCTCTTCTGTACTAGTATGAATAAGCTTCATTATGTTCAGCCTCTGAAATTTTTTACTTTATATGCTTGCAAGTAGTATTACCCTACATAAATGATTACTAGAAGTGATTAGCTTCCATGGCAGATAACGGTAGTTCCCACCTATATTGCATTGGGAAAAAAACCACTTTTCCAGTTTATTATACATATTAAGATACAATTGACATACATTACTATATAAGTTTAAGGTGTATAGCATAATAGTTTGATTTACATATATCGTGAAATGAATACTGCCAGACATTTAGTTAGCAACCATCACCTGAAATAGATACAATAAAAAGAAAAGGCAAAAAAGAAAAATTTGTTTTTCCATGTGATGAGAACTCTAAGGATTTATTCTCCTAACAACTTTCCTATATACCATACAGCAATGTTAAGTACAGTCATCATGTACATTGCCTCTCCAGACCTTATCTTATAACTGGAAGTTTGTACCTTTTGACCATCTTCTAGTTTCCTCTCTCCCCATCCCTGCCTCTGATAACCACAAGTCTGGTCTCTTTTTCTATGAGCTTATTTGTTTGTTTTAGATTCTACATATAATAGAGATCATATGGTGTTTATCTTTCTCTTCTTGACCTATTTCACTCAGCAAAATGCTCTCAAGGTCCATCCATGTTGTCACAAATGGCAGGACTTCCTGTTTGTTTTTTTATGGCTGAGTAATATTCCATTTCGTGTGTGTGTGTGTGTGTGTGTGTTTGTGTGTGTGTGTGTGTATGTATTTATCCATTCATCTGTTGATAGGCACTCAGATTGTTCTATATCTTGGATGTTCTGAATAATGCTTCTCTAAATGTAGGGATGCAGATATCTTGTCTAGTTAGTGTTTTTTTTTCCTTTGGATATATTCCCAGAATTGGGATTGCTAGATAATATGGTAGTCCAATTGTTAATTATTTGAGGATCCTCCATGCTATTTGGAACAAACCATTTTAAGGCAAGCTGGCTTTGATTTCCAGCTGCCACCATCTGCATCTCTTTGCAAGAAGACAGCTCTTTTTTCCTGAACATATGGCAGGCTGGAAGTCAGAGAAAATTAATGCCCAGGAAACTTCACCCACGGCTGGTGAGAATTGGCCTACAAAATACTTTAATATTTTCTAAACAAAAGAGCCTGTGTTCAAGAAGGAGTAGCAACAATGAGCCAGAAATGTATCCAACAGTCATCAAGCAATGGGAACAAATATGAGGATATGAATTACTGAAAGAAGATGGCATCAGAGAATCCTAGAGGGTAAGAACAACACACCGTGGGTTAGAGCAGGCAAATAGAAATAGATTTGGACTAATGTCAGAGATAGGAACTCTGCATGCGATGGGTTTTTATGTTTACCTGCCACCAGATTGTGTGAATAACCTGAGTTTTTATAAAGGGGCCCAACTGGGACATACCATTTACCTGGTATCTTACCACTGTGAATTTGTCAAGAGGTTGATTAGAAAGGGAACCACAGGGGTCTGTCATTCCCATGAACTCTACATAGTGATTTAGTAATACAGGATTTCAATAAAAATCATACAAGGGAAAAACAAATTCCCTTTGAGGTCATTAAGCCTAAACAATTGCTCAACAAGAATCTCATCTGAAATATTACAGATTAGGCAGAGTCTCATTTGAACTTTCGAATGTTTAAAGAATTAACTGCCTCATGAAGCATCCTATTCCGTGGTTGGCCAGAACTCACTGCTAAAGATTGCTAAAGGATTCATTGATTTTGATTTTGTGACCTTCTGGTTTTCCTTTGACCTCCAGTTCTCCTTTGGTAAGTTCTCATCTTCCTTCAGACGCCCAGAGGTGGTATTCTTCATAAACCTACCAGGACTCCTCTCACATCACACTATGGTCTCCCTGTGTGGGCGGCGCGATCACTACAGTCACACACTGATGACCTCACATGAGCAAGCCCAGGGTAGATGTTTCCCCTGAGTGTCACACTCGTTGCTCCATTTGTCCACTGCCCGTCTCCAAGCAGATGTACTATAGGCATCTTAATCTCAGCACATCCAACTGAATTCTTCAGCGTCTCTGGAAAACCTCTCCACCTCCTAGGTGCCACATCTCAGTGAAGGGCTGTAGTTCTATCTCCTAAGTAGCTCATGAATTCAAGCAATTTTCTCTAACACCACTGGTAATACTTTAATTTAGTCCAGAACTGTCTCTTGCTTAGATTATCACAAAAATTTCAAAAATGTTCTCTATTTTTCCACTCTTGTTTTTCTCCAATCTCTAGTCTAGGTAGCAGGCATGGTGATATTTCTGACTTAAGTCCGATTATATCACTTCCCTATTAAGAATCCTTCAGACGCTCCTCAGATAAAGCTGAACTCATTAATAATATGTGTAATATCTTCTGCAATCTGGCTCTGCTTAACTCCAGGTTCGTATCTTAAACTATCCACTCACACTCTAACCTACATTTGAACTTCTTTTGATTCTTCAAATACTCACATAAATTCCATTTTTCTCTCTTCTTAGAACATTCTCCCTTTCTTATCTTACCTTATTCAGTCTTAACTCCTATCCATTCTTTATATCTAGCTTGGGTGTGCCTTATTCTGGGAAGACTTACCTAACTACCCAACCCTCTTGCCTCCAAAAAAAAAAAAGGATTTATTAGTGTGTCCATATGCCTTGTAGTTCCCTTACTGCAACAATTGTGTGTGTGTGTCTTTAACACAGTGGGATCATATAATAAATATTCTAAAATAATTACATATAATAAATATTCTAAAACATCTATGTATAATAAATATTCTAAAACAAATCTATATAATAAATATTCTAAGATGTGGCTGTATAATAAATATTATATAACAACTATATTTCTTTCATTTGACAATATATTATGGACTGTCATGTCAGGATACACACAATAACCTCATTTTTCTAAGTCTGTGCAGTCCATTGTAATTATGTGCCAACATTTATTTAACCATTCCCCTATTGTTTGACATTCAGTGATCAGTACTTCTTGAAACTCCAGTTTTTAATCAGTAGGAAAATAAATTTACAGAAACTTTCCAATTCTGGGATACAGAGCATTTGCGACTTCTACAAAGGGCATATGAAGTCTTCAGTCCAACGCATGTTTTTATGTCTGGATTTCAGCTCTCTGATGTTTCCTAAAGATTTCCTTCAATCTTGAATTTGCCTCATTTAATCCAGACCTAGTGATTTTCTACCATCCTACCTTGAATCTCTGAGACAAGGTCAAACCAGCTCCAGGTATGGGGTCAATTTGTGTGGAATGGAGTGATGCAAGTACACACAGAAACTCATTTGAGCTTATAGGAAAATAAGAATGTCTTTCTCTGTTCCTATATTTAAGGAGTTTATAATCTATGTGGGATACTGTAAGAAATATACTTGAAGTGGTAACACCCCACGGACAATTAAAGATGTGTCAAAGAATCCAAAGCTGAGGAAAGAAGAGTGTGCTGGAGGTCCAAATACTTAGGAAAGACCCCACAGTATCAACAGTTCAAGGAGAGTATTTAATACAAAGAAGAAGAGACTTATTTGGACCTCTGTAATTGTTTTCAAACACCTGAAATGTTCTCATAGTGTGTTAGCTTCAGGCAATCATTTTTTTCTCTTGCTGTTATTATGTTCGCTTAATCTTAATGAAACTTCTAAGAAATATGTCACTGCAGGATGATTTGTGATTTTGTCAAATTATGATTATAGATCACTATAATGCATTAGGTTCTAGTATATTTAATTTGTACACTTACCTCACCAAGGTGCTAAGTTACTGTGTACTAGATACAAGTTTAAAGTGACACCTAATGAAGTTATTACACTATATCCTGTTTGGCTAGTGGCATGGTTCAATTCTTGGGTAGAAGGAGTTCTTTTCATTCTCTCTTTCTTAATCACCTATGAAGCAATTTCCAGACAAAAGGTTCATGGTTGGTGACACTAACCCAAGTCTGATGAGCTTCCTAATTTGTAAGTGATAATACAGTGGGAAAAAATCGTTTTGGTCAAATAGAGTTTGGTTGGAAAAATTTCCTCCAACTTCAAAAGAACCTAACAACCAAATTTATGAGCATTATATCTATCTAATCATAACCCCCATTGGATGTAATGTGCCTCTGTGAGCAATTTGCTTAAAGTCCTACGAATCACTCAAATACAGCCAAAATGATCTAAATGTTTCAGCTAAATCGTCCAGTTTAGCCATTTACATTTTGTAAATTTTCAGATAATCGACAGTCCCTAAAGACTTGATTTTGCACTATATCAACCTGACTTTTTCAGAGTTTCAGTTAGTTCTTCTGTAGTTTTTAGAGCAGTCCCACCTAACTTCATGCAGGAATTTATAAGCTAAAAAAAAATCTATATTAAGCGCTGTTTTGTCATCAATGGACCACTTCAAACAAGTAGCTGATTAAATGTCCTAGATGTACGTCTACTGAGAAAGCATGCTTGTATAGCCTGGGCACAGACTCTGAATATCTTAACTACTTCTGCCAATATGGAAAATAATGAATCTGCTGTGAAAGCCAGACCCACAGGTAAGCCTCAAGCATGCTCCTCAAGGGTTAATTCTCAATTGAGTGAAAGGGTGTATTTGGCCTCCAAGAAGTCTGTCCATCGGGCCCTTCGTAGGCACACTCCAGTGTGCAGAAAGATGCACCTGGACTGAGAAGGTGTCATGCACCACCGTTTGAGTGGGATGGAAGGCAAGACAGGTCTTTTCAAGTGTGTGCTGTAAGCTTGCAGGAAGAATAGCAATGTCCTTGGAGCTTTCCAAGGAGAGGCAAGCCTGGCTGCATAATCAGTGAGCAGAAACCAAAACCTTGCAACTTATCAGGCAAAAGGACATGAAGGCTAGAGTTGCTGTGATGATGCAAATGAAGGGCAAAATGGTACAAATTCCTGTCTCCCAGAAGGTGTAATTAGAGAGCGAAGGTAGAGAAACAGCTATCTCTGGAAATGCAGAGCACATGCTCACACAGACTCCCTCAGGCCTGGGTTAACAGTTAAAAGATATTGATGATTTCCATTTCTCGCCTTCATTTTATATAAAAGTTTGCCTGAGTTCCAATTGATAATACTAATAACAGATCACAAAATAGACACAGCACAATGTTAATGCAGAAGCCACGCTCACAAAGCACTTAAAACATCTAAGCCAAAGGAAACCTGGGCCAAATATGCAAAACACATCTATGATAATCAATCTAAAATTATGCACATAAAATTCAGTCTAAATCATGTGAACTATTTGACGTTCTAGCCAGAAGAAATGCCAAGTTCTTTCTAAATGCTTTGGTCTGATAATACAAAAATGTATCTGACTTCTCTTCCACTCCCCTTTAAAGGATATTTATGTTCTATATCATTTATAAACTGGCATATATACAATGCACACATTTTGGGCAGTCACCATAGTATTTCCCTTTACAGTTTGGAGCTTTTCAAGCAGCTTCAGTGTAAAGTCCATGTGGTACTTTGCTTTGCAGGGGTACCAGGATGGGAGGATTTTTCTCATGTACAAAGGCAGAGAACATTTCAGCTGTTTTATGAGTCTGCATTAGCCCATAAAACTCTTAATTTAGCCTAGTGTTGTTGGTGAGATGGTCTTATCTCCTCTTGATACTGCTTAAGTCGCCTTCAGTTTTCTTCATGTTAGATGATGGTTTTCCTTTTTATACACTTGGCTAATTAAAATAACAAATCTTCAAGCCGTCTTTTTGGGATGCCTTCTTATCACTCTAAACTAATTAAACTGGAGGGGAAAAAAAAGAACCTGCTACAACCTAGCAGCAAATCTTCAAGCATCAACTATATATAGTATCTTTTGTAAATAAAAATATTTTATCTTGGACAACTCTCTTCTTCATGGCTAATGTATTTCTCCCTAGGGTACTCAATCCTCTCCTGTTTTACTGTCCAAGTGGAGAAACTTCTGGGCCTCCACTACCAGGTGGACAACAGGAAGGACAGAAGGCATTTTGTAGAAATAGCATAGAATGGAATCAGTCCTAAATCAAACATCTACATCCCAAAAGCAAATCAGTCTGAAGGCAATGGAATATTATATGATAGGAAGAATTTCCCAAAGGGAAAATTTTAACCTGTACATTTCTTGACAGTCAGGAGATCTTATAAAAAATGAAGAACTGTTCTCTGGTGGAACTACTGTTCTCTTATTCTGGCTGTAGAGATATGGAGCTTCTTTAATAGTTAAGATTTATGTCCATTTTCATTTGCCTGGGACATTTTAAGAGTGGCCTGAAAGAACTTCTCAAGTTTCATTCTAACCATTTGATACTGGAATGTTCAGCAACTTTAAAGACATCTGGTTTTTTTTTCATTCTCTGAAACTTCATAATTATGTGTCAAGTCATTTGAACAGAGAGATGAGGTTAATCTTGGCATCAGATATATTATTAAGGAGTTTTTCTATCCATCTGAGTTAGAAACAGCATTTTATCAGTATCTTAATTTATAACATATTGCATTTTCTTATAGAATCTTCATAATGAATGTTCAAAATTAACCAGACTGATCTGCAGTTTACCTTGGTTTTGTTTCTGAAGAGTTTGAGATCAAGCACAACTCATGTGGACAAAAAAGCTTAGCTAAATAGTTTGAGATTAAGTAAATTAATTGCTGGCTTTAAAATTCAATGAACAATTAATTTCTTTACTGTATAAACTGTTCCATGAGACACTCAGAGAGAAATCCATAAAGGAGTTCATTTTTAAGGATTCCAGTGCCTCGAGCATCTTGGAGTTCAACGATTAGTAGCAGAGCACAGTGAGTAGGAGAATGGGCAGAATAATGGATTACCATCTGAGGACATTTGAACAGAGGAAAGTAGCAAGCTGAAAAGGAACACGAAAGCAAAGGTGGCCTGGTGGATTTCAGTTGTGGATACACTTAGAGTTTCTAACCTAGGTCAGGCTGCTTGGGAGAATGGGTCTAGCATCGCTCAGTTAGTTCTGATGTTAAAATCACCTTCCACACAGAATTACAGCTATGCTATGAGAAGGTGGGATTGGTAATACTACAAACTCACATTTATTGAGTACTTTATGGGCCAGTTGTTATTCCAAGTGCTTTATACATATTAAATCACTTGATCCTAAAACAATGCAATGAGTCAGCACTATTATTAACTTTATAGACAGCCAAGTGGATGCACGAGAGTAAATGACTTGCCCCAAGGCTTGCTCTAGAACACCCACTCTTACACATATACCCTAGTGCCTCTCTAAGAAAACAGTGTCATCACTGTATTTAGTGCTTAGAGGATAATCCCTTTCCAAGTTTTCTATAATTTCTTAGAGGTCCTGATAAACTATCGAGTCCATGGATCCTCAAGGCATTAGAAGACCTGGAATTGGCCTGAATAATTTGTCAGACATGCAGTTAAAATCATTTTTTTGAAATTTAAATCATGATATCTACTGTACAATAAAGTACATTTGAAATGAATAGACAAGAATAACTCTAATTACTTTTCATTTTGAAATATATAAGAATGCCCACCAATAAACAGCTAAAAATGGAAATAGTAAACTATTCTTCATTGTACATGAACACAGAGTTTCAAAATTTTTATTGGATATGCCACTAATAAGAATATATTGCTAAGCCAAGTCTGAAATTTCTTCATGTACAGAGTGGACACTCAGTAAAGGATTGTTGAAAAGAGTGAGTCTAAAGTGAGCTGGTTTATGACAAGCTTTTGGAAAGATGACAGAATGTTCTCTATAGGTCTATGTTTTTAATGAAACTTGGCATTTATAATCAACCCATGCAATTTCCTCTGATCCTTGGAAATACACCTTCAGACCATACACCCTCAATTAAGTGTTTTTTCTTTTTCCTTGATTTTGATGTGTTATAAGCAATCAACTCCCAGAACATGCTATTACTTTATAATTACAGGTATAGTACTATGTTGCTGATTTAATAGTATGAATGTACTGTCACCTTTCAAAAATTAGTGACTTGACTTTATCAAGAGTATCGGGCCCATTTCTCATCTTACTCCAAATCTGGAGGGGTTCAACTGAGCCAAGATGAACTCTGAGAAACAGTACCATTGAGATTTGTTTTATTATAAAAGAAGTTTTCAATTCTGTATCTAATAGATTCAAATCATAAATGCTTTGAGGCCAACCAAGTGTAAGATACTGTTCTAAAAGCAGCCATTGCATTGACTTAAAAGACATGCACAGGTGGAGTTACTTACTCAAAGAAATGAAATACTACTTTTCTGTCTTCAGTTATAAAGTGAGTTTGTAGTGATTCTTTTAAAATGTATAGGTTGAGTATTATTGGATCAGTGCTTGGAAGGGAAACCCAAGTTCCATAGAGTCAGCAGTGATTTTAGTCCAGTGAATTCTGATTTTTGAAAAAGAGTAACTTCTACATTTTGGCTGATATTTGCTAGGCAGAGACACTGATCTTCAATTCCCAAGAACTAAATTGAAGAATAAGTGTATTGAGACTTTATCAATAATCCAATTTGATGCAAAAGATATAAAACATGTTATGGGAAGTATTCCAGGTATTAACCCAGTTTAGAGGTCCAGGTATTCCATCAATCACCTACAAGAACAGTCTCCACTATGTAATCCAAGGATACATAATATATCCCTCTTGACTATGAATATATTATGGAGAAAACTAATTATGGAAGAGTAACATCAACTTATCGGCCAGCCCCAAACTCTTGAAAAGTTTGCACAATCATTGTTAAACTCAGTCTGTTGGGTAGCTGACATAGATGTGCCACTGATAATATAACCATATTCGTTAAAACTTTTTTCACTGTCTATATAAACCTAAGAAACAAAACCAAAAATGAGCATCACCAGAAATAGATGATGGAACCATCTGTGCTGAGTTAGCTCCCTTGTTCTGAAAGATGAGTACTCTGTCAGAAGTGAGAAGGGTAAAGAACGCAGAGCACGTTGTCGAGAATTTCAGTGCAAACATGTATCACCGGGAGTTGGTAACTTCTGGCTCTAACTGGCACAGATAAGGTAGCTGGAGATCAGTTGTCTGTATGAGACAGTGGCGTCATTCAGCTGGAAGGCAAAGGGACAGAGACAGAAATAGAGCTAATCCTGTAATGGCTATAGCCATATGCTCAGCTAAGATCATAAGTGGCTTCTGATCCAGTGTGCTTAGATGCCAAGTGAAATATTCAAGTAGTGTTGTAATCCTTTTCATCTATTTTTATAAAGGGCAACTGTAGAGAGCAAAAGACATTTCTAAAATCTAGATAGCATTGTGAAATGTGGAGAGCAGATTAGTGGGTTTCAATTCAGTGAGATGATTCTACTTAAAATGTGAGTAGAATGAGGGAAATACTTTTGAATAAGTTTGTATTTGCCAAGTATTTTGGGGAGATTTTGCCATGAAAGAGAATATGAACATGAAGTGGAACTGTCATTAGATGCTCCTAGTATAGTAACATAAAGTAGGCTAAAAACTATTTTATATTTACTAGTGAAGGAAATGCTGTTTATTACCAAGTTTATTTATTTCAGTGAAGGTGAGTATATCTGATCTCTCAATTTCAGTGCTTCTGGTTCACTGCCTTCAAATTAAGTCATGACCAATTTTCCTTCAGCTTTAAGTGTTCCCTGGTCTCAAACGTCATCTTAAATTTTGTCTTGTATTCCTTGTCCTTAATTAATTAAGTCACCTTTTTGGACGTAAAGGTAAGAGGTATGACTCTGTTTTAGCATCTCTAGTTCAAATCTTCAACTGTTGCATGACATTTATTTTAAATTTATTTTAAAATGATATTTAAATTGGATATATAAAAAAATTATTAAAAGTTAATAACTACTTGTTTAAAGGTAAATATATAGTAAAATTAATTGGCATCTGCTTACTCATCTTGCACATTTCTGGTTCTACCACAAATGAACTAGTCTTATGAACTTGAGGAGGTATTTCATATTTATGAGGTTACATTTCCCTATCTATAAAATGGGAATAATAGGATTATAGTGTGTTAAGGCTCTTCTGTGGTACACTTTACTAAGAAGCTTTTTGGAACATTTTGATACCACATCATTAACTCATAAGTTTTAAATACGGAGAGATAGATAAGTAGAGTTTTTCTTGAATTAATACTTTATGCTATATATTCTGAAATCATGAATAAGTTGTATGGGAGGTTTGTGAGATGTCAGTAGCTATGTGGGTCAGGCATGTGTTGAGCATTTTTTTCTCTAAATATGAGAAAGTAGTACAGTTCCAGTGAACTTTTAAAGAAATTGCCTCATAGAGAAGAGAAATTCACCATAGCCATGAACTTTGAAGGGAACGAAATTACATTTCCCTCCATATGCTTTCTTTCTAGCAAATAAATTGCATTCTGTTAAATAAAACAATGGCATTAGAATTTTTTAAAAAGTTACCAAAGGGAAAGGGACTGGGGAAGATGGGTGGGAAGGGAGGGACAAGGGGGAAAAAGGGGCATTATGATTAGCAGATGTAATGTTGGGGGGGGCACGGGGAGGGCTGTACAACTCAGAAGACAAGTAGTGACTCTATAGCATCTCACTACGCTGATGGACAGTGACTGTAATGGGGTTGGTGGAGGGACTTGATGAAGGGGGTAGTTTAATAATCATAATATTGCACATGTAATTGTAGATTAATGATCCAAAATAAATTATTAAAAAAAATTTGTCAAGTGATTTTTCATGTTATTTCAACAGTTATTATACTAACCTATGTTATATTGCTATAAAATAGTGATAAATTGCTATAAAAATTGTGATGTTTAATTTTATGTCTCACCTTGGCTGGTCTATGGGGTGCCCAGACATTTGGTCATGCATTATTCTCTGCATGTTTGTGAGAGTTTTCTGGATGAGATCAGCATTTGAATCCATAGACCGATTAAAACAGATGCTTCTCCCAAGGTGGATGAGCGTCATCCAACCTGTTGAAGGCCTGAGTAAAATAAAAGGCTGAATATGAAAGAAGTCTTTCTTTCTGTCTCATTGTCTTTGAACTGGGATTAGTCTTTCCCAGCCTTTGGACTCAGACTCAGACTGTAACTTGCACTGTTGGCCCTCTTGGTTCTCAGACCCTTGGACACAGACTGGAACCATACTGTCAGCTCTTCTGGGTCCCCAGCTTGTGAACTGCAGCTCTGGGACTTCCCCACCTCCATGATCATATGAGCCAGTTCCTTTCAGTGTGTCTATACCTGTGTCTATATCTGTATCTAGTTATCTATCACCTATAGATCTCCTCTTGATTCTGTTTCTCTGGTGAACTCATAGAAATGTCTAGCAGCAGATGGGCAATTTATTAATCTCTTGGGGATTATTTCAAAATGTGGTCAGATATAGTTGATGGTCCAATAACTTTATAAGCCTTTTTTTTATTCTTTAGAAGAAAAATTATACAGTACCTAAATAATAATGATTTTGAGTAATATTTAATGGTGCATTCGTTGTCTTTCTCATCATCTTAGCTACTTTGAGAAATTCTGTATGTTCTAAGATTCACAGTATTTTTCTGAAGTAGCCTATTGTATGATCATTACATAAATTTAGGTTGAAATTTCTAAATATCTAACCATAGGTTTTTTTATTTGAATTTTATTTCTTCTTTTACCGTTCTGGAATAGAACAGAACTAAACTACTCTTGATTTCTTTCTGTGAGTTTTATCTTCATTTGAAGATGCTGAATGTTGTCTCAGATTTCTACTCAAAGGGCATTCAAAGTAAATGTCTACTCTAAGTAACTTTTCAATGTGTGTCTCCAAACTCCCTACTAAATTATGTATGAAAAACTGGAAAAAAGATGTAAAGTTGCTGAAATCTGGAAAATTAAGACGGGAAGAGTATAGAGTGCTTGATCACACCTGGTTGGGAGAGGGGTTTCCATTAAATAGTGGAGTCCTGGAAGTATGGGAAGAATAATTACAGATGTCTTCCAACTACTTTCCTCCAACAAAGGAGTCCTGTTTCCTGAAGAACAATAGGGTGCCTTGTCCCCTTTCTCCCCGCATGGACACGGTGTAGGGACTCCAGGTCAGTATCTCATAGCCGTGGACAGTAGCCCTCCTGATGGCAAAGGGCTGCTTCTTAAGGTGCCAAGACACTCTTATCATGCACTCATCCCCTACACTTTCCTCAACTGTTTTTTTTTTTCAATTGCAAGAGGTTTATTGGAGGTAACACTTGTGAAAGATGAAGGGGAGCAGCAGGAGACAGGAAAAGCATTCCGACAGCACTAGGGACAACACCGTATCATCAGCTCTCATTGGCATGACCTTCATACCTTCCAGTTTTTGTAGGTTGGAAGTCCTGGCACAGCACGGCTGAGCTGGTTCTCTGCTGAGGGTCTTGGGACCAAAAACAAAGTGTTGCAGGTTGAGGCTCTTACCTAGACGCTCTGCAGGAGGCTTCCTTTCCAGGCTCTTTCAGGTTGTTGGCAAAATCCAAGTTCTTGTGGTAGCAGGTCTTGTTTCCTTGCTGGCTGTCCCCTGGGAGCACCCTTAGCTCACAAGGCCGCTGTCCGGTCCTTGAACTTCGGTTCTTACATCCTGGAGCCAACCCCACTATATCCATCTGTGTACCTCCGTAGGTAGAACACAATTCCAATAGATCAACCGTGTAGGTGGTGCGGGGCTGAACACAGGGAGTTGCATCTTAGGAAGCAGCATCCTGCAGGTTTGGAACCGTAAAGCCTCTATAGGCAGAAGGACCTACAGAAGGACACTACACAATTCCCCTCTCCTCTGTCTCTAGCATACCAGAGAGTCAAGCAAAGTGGTTAGAAAATGGTTCCATTTCAGTGCAGAAGAACAGGACCAGATGAATTTTTATTAGACACGAATGCGAGGCTGATAATCACAGATGTTAAGCACCCTTTCATCCACACAGATGTGAGACGGTGATTCAGTTAGCACCTGGGAGACCATGGGGGACTTCAGAGGAAATGGATCCATTGTGTGAGGGCAAACACTCACTCTGGATGGCTCTGATTTAAGAATAGGAAGGAGGAAAAAGCAAAACCAACAACACAAATTCTAATAAAAAGAAAAGGTAAAGAAAACATTATCCTGAGACCCAAGATGAATTTGGAAATAATTTATTACAGAAATCTAAAACCACATGGGAAAATTGTTTGCCAGTCTCAGCATTAATCACTAAGAAATGGCCTCCGTGAAGCTCTTTAGTTTACGACCTGAGAGAATTTAGTACAGGAAAACCAGTCTTTTAAGTAACACTAGACAGATGTGTATGTGTGTGTGTATATAACATATACGACTGTATATATAAATATCTTAATTTATAATGCAATATATATATGTGTGTGAATAGACAACTAGATAGATACAAGAAAAATACTCATAGGATTTCTTTTGCTGTTGTGTGCTGGTAAAAGTGTGTTCGATAACATTAAACACCCATTTCTAATTCTTAAGAATTAATTCCTACAAAATTAGGTATAAAAGGATCATTAATGTATTTTTAAAATTATCTTTAAAAAGAACCAATATTATATTTAATTAAAAACAAGAATGCTTGCTATTACCCTTACTATTAACATTGACATAGACTTCCTAACCAAGGCAATAAAACATAATAGGGAAATAAGAGAAGGCAAGTTTTTGTTATTATTTGCAGACAATATGACTATTTATATAGAAAACTCAAGGGAATCATCTACAGAACTCTGAGAATTAATATTAAAGTTCATTACAGTGATTGGATACAAATGAAATGGCAAAAGTTGATAGTTTTTCTGTGCTGTAGCAATAACCAATTAGAGTACATAATGAGAAAAGGTACTATACACATAATAGTAATATCTTACTAGGAAATGCACGTAATCTATATGAAGAGTATTAAAATATTTTCCTAAGCTATATAAATAAAAACTGCAATACAATAGGAGCATAAACTGTATTTCCATAACAGAGCACTGGATTTTGTAAAATAGACAAAATGTTTCCAAATTAATTATAAGAATAATAAAATGTTATTTGGGATCATGATTAATTAATTCTAAAGTTTATTTGGAAGAAAAAATAGGCAGAAATATATTTATGAACATTATTGGGAAAATTAAATCATGTGTTTAAATATATTAAACGAGGTGTTAAAATACATTGTTTTGCTAAAGCAGTCTGTGGTTCTGGTTCACGAAATCACAGTCAGATTAGTAGAACAGATAGTACTTCAACACACTAAATATGTATATATATATATAAGAATTATGACAAAAAAAGAGTGCATCATAAATGAAATGATTTAAAAAATGCAGGTTTTTAAACAAAAGGCTTTGAGAGAATATATACACTAATATACAATGTATACAATATATATATATACTAAATAAACACTGTGTAAAAAAACTTGAATAACTAAATTATGAGGCTTTTAAAAACTAAAATAAAGTACAATTAAACTTTTTGAAAATGATCTTGGGACAGGCAAATAGTTTCTACGGAGGGTCACTTGAACTGTGTCCTGAGACCCAGTAGCCTAATGGCATGCTTTATGAACAAAGGGGTCTGTGGTGACATATGCTCTGTACATGCTGTATGCTTTAGTTCCTCATTGGAAATTCAATGCAGACTGACTTTAGAAAGGCATGAAAAACATGGAAGAAAAACACTTAAATTTATGCTTCTTTTTCTCCTGTTAGGGAATATAATTCTATTTGTTTTACAAACCTTTCCCAAAACTTACTGTGTCAGAGATTAACATTTGAGAAAACTGATTCTAAGCATAAAAATAATGGTAGACATAATAATTTTATGTTGATGTAATGATGAAACTTAAATTGTTGGAAATATTTAAATAAAAAATAATAGGTTATTATTATTACTGTATTTAAAAATGCTTTAAAATCTAGATAAAAAGAGAGACACCCCAATACTAATAAAAGACATAGGATATTTTTGAAAGAAATATAAATGATCAATAAATATAGGACATTTTTCAATTAACTGATAATGAAAGAAAAATTTAAGCATCCATAAGAGACACCTCTATTTTTCCTAGTACTTGGACAAGTATATATAAATCATTGTGAATAACAAAATTATAATAATGTCATTTTGTATAATACCTCACTATGAGCCACTATGAAATGTTCTTTAAGTGAATTATTTCATTTATTTGAAAGAAATCAGAATGCAAAAAATGTTAATGGCTAAGGAAGAGGGAAACTCTCACATCCATTTGAACCTGGTACTATAATTAGTCAAACTTACTGAGGGCTTTTGGCAACCAGTAGAAAGAGGATTAGAGTAATTTACATACTTTAATATAGTAAAGCTTTAACATTACATTAAATTTGAAATAATAACAGAGTTAGAACAAAACAAATATGAGGTTATTTAAGAAGATTTAGTGTATGTCAGTGGAAAGTTGGAATCACACTACCTGTATGCTAATAAAGAAATGATTGCATAAATCATGGTATATTCACTTTCTAGAATGTTCTGTAGTTATTCCAATGATATTTTCATAAACTACTGGCAATAAAAGAAGTGGGGAAGCAAAGCGAAAATTGAAATGTTGAAAATAGTGATTCCATCCAATCACCAATCAATCCATTCATTCACAGATGTATTAACAAATATTCAATATATTCATTATATTATTTATTGAAGGATTTATAGATTATTGAGGACATGGTCCCTGCCCATTGTAGTTTTCTACAGACAGAAAAGCCAGTTTAGATACTAACTAGAAGGAATCAAGGTGACACTCTCAACTCCAAGGGGAAAGTCAAATTGTAAAAATGGCAGCTTCCAATCTTTTGTGTAATAGTGAGGATAGAGAAAGCAATCCATCATTCTCGTAAATTGTAGTTTCTTTTGAATAGGAGAGTCTCCCTCTTGGTGGCTAGGGGGTCCGTGTCAGTTTCTCTGGTATTACAGCAATGTTTTTCTCAACAGTATTCCCACTGGGTAGAGAAGCATAGAGGATGAATAGTATCTGAGATCCCACGTGGGTCCTGCAGAGGCAACAGAAACAAAGTGAGAAGAAAAAAAGAATCACCTTAAGATACTTAGAAGTGTATATCCTGCACCAGATTAATAGGATACAGTTCTTGGAAGCTAAAATAGACGAGCACTGAAGGGGAGGAGGTGGTGGACTGACCTGGCATTTTCTGCCCTTTTTTACTTTTAAGCAGCTTTATTAAGCTAAAAATTCACCTAATATAAATTTATAATTAAAGTGTACATTCCCATGGCTTTTGTATATTCACAGAGTTGTGCAACCAGAACCACATCCTGAGTTTCGAATATTTTCATTGTTGGGGACTTTGAAAACAAATTTACTGGAATAATTTTTCAGAATCAAATTCTTCAACTACTGGTAATGTGTATATATCAGAAGCAGTTTCATAAGTACTGTTTTCAGTACATAAGCAGACAAAAGTAGTTTCTGTTCCTAATAAATATTTCTGCAACATATTTATTAGTTAGCAGAATGTGACTTATTTACACATTTATATCCCACAGTGTTATTAGTACACTGCTCACTCTTGTTTCAAACTCTATTCCCTCGGTTGGTGTGTAAGATCCTAGGGGCTGGGGATTTACAAATATATATATATGAAAACATCGTTATTGATATTATTGATCTTCTGACGAGAAAGAAAAGGAACACAGTCCTAAAGTGTCTGCTATTTTCCACAATATGCTTCCACTCTACAGAACATTCCTTAAAAACTGGGTGACTTCTCACGGTAAACAGCAGCCCAAGCTTCAAAAAGAAACAAATCTGCTCGGGGATGGCTTTCACGCCGGGAAGTGTTTCTTTGGTGACATTCTACATCTTGAACAATAATTTGGGGATTCAGGAGAATTATGGACAGTTAACTAGTTGAAAACAATAAAATCAATCCACATGTCTTTTTTTTCTTCCCTCACAAGAGTACAGGATTTTGAAATGGCCAATAATTAAGACCCATCAGGAAAGGGACGTCATTGTAATTTCATAATGAATTCTGTTGATATGACTTTGAACTTTAATGTAAAGCAAAACTGGGGTCTCAATGCTTGGCCACTGGGTGACACTGAAGGTAAAGGCAGGCCCTCATCACCTAGTCATTCACAAAAGGCATTCTTTGGGGGTAATTGTGGAGATGGTGAGAAGAATGAATGAGGCAAATAATAGAACAGGAAACCTGTTATTGTTGCCTTCTGAAGGCAAGTATCTTCAATTTATAAGAAAAGCAGTGTTAATTGAAAGATGTGTTAATCTTTTTTGAAAAGGAACAATTATTTAGCACTAAAAGCATCAGTGTTTTGCCTGAAAGAAGTGCTAGACCCCTGGTGTTTTTTTTTTTTATTGTGAAATGATTATCACAGTAAGTTTAGTTAACATCCTTCAACATACATAGTTACAAATTATTTTTTCTTGCGATGTGAACTTTTGAGGTTTTTTCTCTTAACAACTTTTCAATACACAAGACATTATTGCTCACCATGCAGCGAACAAGTTCCAGTACAGCGAACAAGCTCCCACAAGGTGAACAATGCACGGAACATAGTGAACAAGTTCTCACAAGGTGAACAATGCAAAGGCAGTCATATCAGAGACACTAATTCAGTTACTATAATCAATCAAGTCAACTATGATTATTCATATGATTTTTATACTTAAATTATAAGTGAATCCCACATTTCCCCCTTTTTTGTTTTAATTGATGCAAATGCATATGCATATATTTGTGGAAGGTACCAGAATAATGATTAGCTGGGCTCGGCCTGTGACATAGCTTGTCACAGGCAATGTCTCTCTCGTCTGGAGGGGTGAGGTTCTATGCCTCACCTCAGTTGGCCCCCACGTTGCTCACCTGAGGTCCCTTGCGACTGTGCCTGTCTTAGGTTGTTCCTCCCATGAGGAATCTTACCCGTCTCTGGCTAACCAGCCATCTCCTGGGACCAAACAGGGAGATAAAATACGAAAGAGAGGACAGCCAGCAGCTATAATTCTGGATAAAATCACAATATACATGATTATTTTCTTGCAGCAAATGCAGATGGGGAATCGGCATATGATTTCACAAAGTTGTTTAAAAGGAATCACTTATTTCTTGAAGTTAATTCTTGAAAAGTAGCCTATGCTTGTATTGGCTTTAAAAGACCAACAACTGTCTTCTGCACACACACTAGGAGAACAGGAATACAAATGCATAACAGTATTAGACCTACAATAACAGGCCATATCCAATGAAACAAAGAAAACCAATTTAACAATCCAGGCATTTGTGAAAACTTGTCAATAACATGGTGAGTGTTGTCTATTTGATCTTGAATAATATGTGAAAAATCAGACAAATTAAAACAACACATCCCTGGAAATTGTTCATATCCCATATGTTCTTTTTGTTTTTTTTTAATCACTTATTCTTTTATTAGCGTCTCCTAAGTATTCTTTTTTTTATAATTTATTTTGGATCATTAATCTACAATTACATGTGCAATATTATGATTATTAAACTACCCCCTTCATCAGGTCCCCCCCACCAACCCCATTACAGTCACTGTCCATCAGCGTAGTGAGATGCTATAGAATCACTACTTGTCTTCTCTGAGTTGTACAGCCCTACCCACGCCCCCCTAACCTTACATCTGCTAATCGTAATGCCACATTTTCCCGCTTGTCCCTCCCTTCTGACCCATCCTTCCCCAGTGCCTTTCCCTTTGGTAACTATGAGTCCGTTCTTGGATTCTGTGAGTCTGCTGCTGTTTTGTTCCTTCAGTTTTTTTCTTTGTTCTTATACTCCACATATGAGTGAAACCATCTGATACTTGTCTTTTTCGGCTTGACTTATTTCACTGAGCATAATACCCTCTAGCTCCATCCATGTTGTTGCAAATGGCAGGATTTCTTTTCTTCTTATGGCTGAATAATATTCCATCGTGTATATGTACCACCTCTTCTTTATCCATTCATCTACTGATGGACACTTAGGTTGCTGCCATTTCTTGGCTATTGTAAATAGTGCTGTGATAAACATAGGGGTGCATATGTCTTTTTCAAACTGGGCTACTGTATTCTTAGGGTAAATTCCTAGGAGTGGAATTCCTGGGTCAAATGGTATTTCTATTTTGAGTTTTTTGAGGAATTTCCATACTGCTTTCCACAATGGTTGAACTAATTTGCATTCCCACCAGCAGTGTAGGAGGGTTCCCTTTTTTCCACATCCTCGCCAACATTTGTTGTTGTTTGTGTTTTGGATGTTGGCCATCCTCACTGGTGTGAGGTGATATCTCATTGTGGTTTTAATCTGCATTTCTCTGATGATTAGCGATGTGGAGCATCTTTTCATGTGCCTGTTGGCCATCTGAATTTCTTCTTTGGAGAAGTGTCTATTCATGTCCTCTGCCCATTTCTTAATTGGATTATTTGCTTTCTGTTTGTTAAGGTGCATGAGTTCTTTATATATTTTGGATGTCAACCCTTTATCAGATACGTTTTTTATGAATATATTCTCCCATACTGTAGGATGTCTTTTTGTTCTACTGATGGTGTCCTTTGCTGTACAGAAGCTTTTCAGCTTGATATAGTCCCACTTGTTCATTTCTGCTTTTGTTTCCCTTGCCCGGGGAGATATGTTCATGAAGAAGTCACTCATGTTTATGTCCAAGAGATTTTTGCCTATGTTTTTTTCTAAGAGTTCTATGGTTTCATGACTTACATTCAGGTCTTCGATCCACCTTGAGTTTACCTTTGTGCATGGGGTTAGACTGTAGTCCAGTTTCATTCTCTTACATGTAGCTGTCCAATTTTTCCAACACCAGCTGCTGAAGAGGCTGTCATCTCCCCATTGTATATCCAAGGCTCCTTTATCAAATATTAATTGACTGTATATGTTTGGGTTAATGTTTGGATTTTCTATTCTGTTCCACTGGTCTGTGGGTCTGTTTTTGTGCCAATACCAAATTGTCTTGATTGCTGTGGCTTTGTAGTAGAGCTTGAAGTCAGGGAGCGTAATTCCCCCGTTTTATTCCTCATTCTCAGGATTGCTTTGGCTATTCGGGGTCTTTTGTGGTTCCATATGAATTTTAGAATTATTTGTTCCAGTTCATTGAAGAAAGCTGTTGGTAGTTTGATAGGGATTGCATTGAATCTGTAGATTGCTTTAGGTAGTATAGCCATTTTGACAATATTTATTCTTCCTAGCCAAGAGCATGGGATGCATTTCCATTTGTTAGTGTCCTCTTTAATTTCTCTTAGGAGTGTCTTGTAGTTTTCAGAGTACAGGTCTTTCACTTCCTTCGTTAGGTTTATTCCTAGGTATTTTATTCTTTTTGATGCAATTGTGAACGGAATTGTTTTTCTGATTTCTCTTTCTGTTAGTTCGTCGTTAGTGTATAGGAAAGCAACAGATTTCTGTGTGTTAATTTTGTATCCTGCAACTTTGCTGAATTCAGATATTAGTTCTAGTAGTTTTGGAGTGGAGTCTTTATGGTTTTTTATGTACAATATCATGTCATCGGCAAATAGTGACAATTTGACTTCTTCTTTACCCATCTGGATGCCTTGTATGTCTTTGTTTTGTCTGATTGCCGTGGCTAGGACCTCCAGTACTATGTTGAATAACAGTGGAGAGAGTGGGAATCCCTGTCTTGTTCCCAATCTTAGATGAAAAGCTTTCAGCATCTCACCGTTAAGTATGATGTTAGCTGTGGGTTTGTCATATATGGCCTTTATGATGTTGAGGTACTTGCCGTCTATACCCATTTTGTTGAGAGCTTTAATCAGGAATGGATGCTGAATTTTGTCAAATGCTTTTTCAGCATCTATGGAGATGATCATGTGGTTTTTGTTCTTCTTTTTGTTGATGTGGGGGATGATGTTGATGGATTTTCGAATGTTGTACCATCCTTGCATCCCTGGGATGAATCCCACTTGATCATGGTGTATGATCCTCTTGATGTATTTTTGAATTCCGTTTGCTAATATTTTGTTGAGTATATTTGCATCTACGTTCAGCAGGGATATTGGTCTGTAATTTTCTTTTTTTGGTGAGGTCTTTGCCCGGTTTTGGTATTAGAGTGATGCTGGCTTCATAGAATGAGTTTGGAAGTATTCCCTCCTCTTCTATTTTTTGAAAAGCTTTAAGGAGAATGGGTGTTATTTCTTCTCTGTATGTCTGGTAGAATTCAGAAGTGAATCCATCTGGTCCGGGGGTTTTGTTCTTGGGTAGTTTTTTGATTACTGATTCAATTTCATTGCTGGTGATTGGTCTGTTTAAGTTTTACTGTTTCTTGCTTGGTCAGTCTTGGAGGTTGTATTTTTCTAAGAAGTTGTCCATTTCTTCTATGTTTTCCAGCTTGTTAGCATATAGATTCTCATAATCTTCTGTTATAATTCTTTGTATTTCTGTGGGGACCATTGTTATTTTTCCTTTCTCATTTCTGATTCTGTTTGTGTGTGTAGATTCTCTTTTTCTCTTAATGAGTTTGGCTACGGGTTTATCTATTTTGTTTATTTTTTCAAAGAACCAGCTCTTGGTTTCATTGATTTTTTCTATTGTTTTATTCTTCTCAATTTTATTTATTTCTTCTCTGATCTTTATTATGTCCCTCCTTCTGGTGACTTTGGGCCTCATTTGTTCTTCTTTTTCCAATTTCAGTAATTGTGTCTTTAGACTATTCATTTGGAAATGTTCTTCCTCTTTAAATAGGCCTGGATTGCAATATACTTTCCTCTTAGAACTGCCTTTGCTGCGTCCCACAGAAGTTGTGGCTTTGTGTTGTGGTTATCATTAGTCTCCACATATTCTTTCGTTTCTGTTTTGATTTGGTCGTTAACCCATTGATTAGTTAGGAGAATGTTGTTACGTCTCCATGTATTTGTGAGGTTTTTTTATTTCTTTCTAAAATTTATTTCTAGTTTTATACCTTTGTGATCTGAGAAGTTGGTTGCTAGAATTTCAATATTTTTGACATTACTGAGGTTCTTTTTGTGGCCTAGTATGTGGTCTATTCTGGAAAATGTTCATGTGCACCTGAGAAAAATGTGTATCCTGCTGCTTTTGGGTGCAGAGTTCTGTAGATATCTGTTAGGTCCATCTGTTCCAGTGTGTTGTTCAGTGCCTCTGTGTCTTTACTTATTCTCTGTCTGGTTGATCTGTCCTTTGGAGTGAGTGGTGTGTTGAAGTCTACTAAAATGAATGCATTGCTGTCTATTTCCTTCTTTAATTCTGTTAGTATTTGTTTCACATATGCTGGCGCTCCTGTGTTGGGTGCAAATATATTTATAATGGTTATATCTTCTTGTTGGACTGACCCCTTTATCATTATGTAATGTCCTTCTTTATCTCTTGCTACTTTCTTCGTTTTGAAGTCTATTTTGTCTGATACAAGTACTGCAACACCTGCTTTTTTCTCCTTGTTGTTTGCATGAAATATCTTTTTCCATCCCTTCACTTTTAGTCTGTGTATGTCTTTGGATTTAAAGTGAGTCTCTTGTAAGCAGCATATAGATGGATCTTGTTTTTTTATCCATTCAGTGACTCTATGTCTTTTGACTGGTGCATTCAGTCCATTTACATTTAGGGTGATTATGGATAGGTATGTACTTATAGCATTGCAGGCTTCAGATTCGTGGTTACCAAAGGTTCAAGGTTAAGTTCCCTACTATCTAAAAGTCTAACAACTAACTTAGTATGCTATTACAAACACAATTGAAAGGTTCTTTGTTTGTTTCTTTCCTCCTTTTTCTTTCTATTCCATTCTTTATATATTAGGTATCATATTCTGTACTGTTTGTCTATCCCTTGATTGACTTTGGGAATAATTTAATTTTCCATTTTCTTAGTGATTAGCTGTTCCAATTCCTTTACTGTGGTTTTATTACCTCTGATGACAGCTATTAATCTGTAGGAACACTTTCATTTATAGCAGTCCCTCCAAAATACACTGTAGAGATGGTTTGTGGGAGGCAAATTCTCTCAGCTTTTGCTTATCTGGGAATTGTTTAATCCCTCCTTCAAATTTAAATGATTATCTTGCCAGATAAAGTAATCTTGGTTCAAGTCCCTTCTGCTTCATTGCATTAAATACATCATGCCACTCCCTTCTGGCCTGTAAGGTTTCTGCTGAGAAGTCTGATGATAGGATGATGGGTTTTCCTTTGTATGTGATCCTATTTCTCTCTCTGGCTGCTTTTAATAGTCTGTCCTTATCCTTGATCTTTGCCATTTTAATTACTATATGTCTTGCTGTTGTCTTCCTTGGGTCCCTTGTGTTGGGAGATCTGGGAACCTCCATGGCCTGAGAGACTATCTCCTTCCCCAGATTGAGGAAGTTTTCAGCAATCACCTCCTCAAAGATGCTTTCCATCCCATTTTCTCTCTCTTCTTCCTCTGGTATCCCGATAATGTGAATATTGTTCCTTTTGGATTGGTCACACAGTTCTCTCAATATTCTTTCATTCTTAGAGATCCTTTTTTCTCTCTGTGCCTCAGCTTCTTTATATTCCTCTTCTCTAGTTCCTATTTCATTTATTGTCTCCTCTACCGTATCCAATCTGCTTTTAATACTGTTCATTGTGCTCTTCAATGACTGGATCTCTGACCGGAATTCATTCCTGAGTTCTTGAATATCTTTCCGTACCTCCATGAGCATGTTAATGATTTTTATTTTGAACTCCCTTTCAGGGAGAGTCATAAGGTCCATATTATTTAAATCTTTCTCAGGAGTTGTGTTCATAATTTTACTCTGGACTAGGTTCCTTTGGTGTTTCATATTTGTGTATGGCGCCCTCTAGTGCCCAGAAGCTCTACTCTCTGGAGCTGCTCAGCCCGTGAAGCAATGCGGGGATTGTAGGCGAGTGGTATTGGTGCCTCCGGGTAGGAAAGGGCTGTTTGCTGGTTCCTGGCTGCTATGCCTGTCTCCACTGCCTGAACCAGTGGGCTGAGCACGCAGGTATAAGCCTCTGTGCTTTGTGTTTTTAGTTGCTCTAGACAGATCTTCCCTCTGGCTGGCCTAACACCAGCGAAGGATTTCCCGGTTTGCAAGCCCGGTGGGGCTGGCCAGAAGAAAGGCGCACAAGTCTGCCTGTCACAGAAGGGGTTCTTGGAGCTGTGTAGGCAGCCAGGGAGCTGGAGCACCTGAAGATTGTGAAAGCTCCCAACCTGCTGTGCAGAGTGCACCCGGACAATTTTGTCTGCCTGTCCTTTCTCCTGAGCAGTAAGCCCCGTGCAATCCTTGCCCCGTTAGCAGCTCTTTTGCTAAGGGCTTCTTTGTTAGGAAGTCTCTCAGACTGCCTATCTTTCTTTTGTCCCAGAGCACCTGGGTATGGATCCCTGCTTTCACAAGCAGCTGGATTCTTAGTGTCTCCAGGAATTCTGCCCGTCTTAGCTTTCCAACCCCCTAATTACAAGAGTATCATGCAAGCACCATGTAATGTAGGTTTGTGCTCCCAGAGCAGATCTCCAGAGTTAGGTATTCAGCAGTCCCACATCTCCACTCCCTCCCTGCTCCATTCCTGTTCCTCCCACTGGTGAGCTGGGGTGGGGGAAGGGCTTGGATCTCGCAGGACCACAGCTTTAGTACGTTACCCTTTTCTGTGAGGGCTGCTCTTGTCTCCAGGTGTATGCAGTTTGTTGCCGTCCTCTTTCCCATTGCTCTTTCAAGAGTAGTTGATGTAGCTTTATTTTCATATTATATGAGGTTTTAGGAGGAAGCCTCTGTCTCACCTCTCATGCCGCCATCTGTAATCCATGTCGACCCCTGGTGTTTTATCCAGGAAGAACTGAGTCCCTAAACTTCAATCCAGGTGTTGCTGTTTATTTCCAATAGCCTTAGGCAAAGATACTTAACCTCCATGCCTCATTTTCTCCATCTGTAGAATGGCAGTAATGATATTTACCTGTCTTTCAGGAGTGTTATGAGGCTTAATTAGTTGCTTGTAAAGCACTTGGCAGATGAAGAACTCAGTGTACATGCTAACTACCATTATTATTATGGCAATCTTATGTTCTCACATCATTGTATTTTTTCTTTTCAAAATATTGCAATTTTCCATCTGTCATATGTATTTCATCAAACAAAAGCTAAATTCTTTGATTTTTCTCGAATTGCTCTGCTAAGAAATGTATCTAAATAAGAGTCTCAGGACTTTATAAGCAGTACCCAAGGGCTTTCTCTCAAGACTCATTGTCACTAAGCAACATGTTACATAGTTCGTGCACAACTATTTTCAGAAATGCTCATGGTCCTGTAAATATTATAATGCCAAAAATATGAAAATAGAGGATATTATACTAAGTGAAAAAAGCCAGGCAAATACCATATGATGTCACTTGTATATAGAATCTAAAAAACAAAAGAAATGAACAAACCAAACAAATAGACTCATGAACAGACTGGTGGAAGGTGGGTAAAGTAGGTGAAGGGGGAAAAAATTAGTGAAAATGTTTGATATCGTGATCTCGGCAATGGTTACATGAGTGTATACACGTGGCAAAATCCATCATGCTGTATGCTAAGATTTATGCATTTTATTTTATGTACCACAATAAATTAAAAAAAAAACCCTTTTTATTCTATAATAGTGAAAAGCCATTTGTGAGGTGATGTTGACTTTCGCCTCATTCTCTTCACTTCCTCTCTCCCTGTTTCCTTCTTTCCTTGCCCTCATTTAAAAAAAAAATACAGTCAAATAGAGCAACTTAATGTGGACTGGATCTGAATTCACACTTTTTCCTCTCATGTTTAGGTCAGGGCTCACTTTGCCTATTTGTCTTTTTTTTAAACACCATTTTTCCAATCCTGTTTTTCTTCTGTTTGGGGCTACTTCACTGCAGCCAACGATAAATGACGAGCAACAAATAAAGACACATTACAGTGGGTCTGAGCACAATTGTCTCCCCAATCCATGCATTTGATAAATGTCCTGTTTCAGCTAAAAAAGATGTATAACATTCCCCTTATACTAAATTTAGTGGTGAAAATCTTTAATAACTAAAACTGACTATAATTTCCTCCTTTCGACTGTTCTATTTCAAGGTCTCATAAATCCTTTTTATTGATTAGTTTTACACAGAATGCTGTAGAGCTCTAAACACAAGAAATTAAACTGAATGGCAGGTGAATTTTTTTCATGGTCTTTTAGCTCACCCAGCAAAAACGGAATTTTTATGTAAGGGTTGACTTTGTGAACATTTCTTCTTTTTTTTTAATAATTCTGCTAATAGGTGTATAATTTCATGTCACTTTGTTTTTATTCTGAATTTAATTGCAGAAAAGAATAGCAACTTAAAAATATATTTTTGCATTTTTAAAGAGTATCATCTGAATTCACGTGTTGATATACATTATCTCATAAGGAGAAATAATGAACTTCTTTGTCAAAATGATTGGCATATAATTATGAAACTGGCTTCTGAATAGCATGTCAAGGGAGTCTTCATGGAAGTTTGAGAATGGATTTTCCACCTTTCCTGTATATGGAAAAAAACATGTTAGCTTTTGATCTAGGTAATTAATATACTTTTCCAAAAATATCCTTAATGGGAAAAATATTTTCTATTAACATCTAAATAACATTCACACAATATGACATAAATAGTTAAAAGCTTTATGCCAATTAAAAGGGATTATATGTGTTCGAAAGCAGTTTGTAGCTCCTTTAAGCATATTATGCTTAGAGATTCTGTTACTATTTTTTTTTTGTCCTTCAATTGAGGGAACAGGTGCAACACCCCTGAGGACTCATTTCCTTTACTGGTTGGGTGTTAACTTTCCTAAATTACTCTATTCAGAAGCTTTTTTACTCCCAGCCAAAACTGTGGGGCCCAGAGCATGAAGGTAAGAGGCCTTAGAGATCTCATATCTCATGGCCAGTGGAGAAAAACACATGGACAGAAACTGCATGACCAAGAGTGACTCGGAGAACAGAATGGGCAAGAGCTGCCTGGAATGCTTAGAACCATCAATGAACATGACTCGTGAGGTGCCCGGAGGTCACTTACTTTGAGATCTTGTGACTCGAACTCTTACAGGACGAGGAACTTCAGGAGCAGGGGCTCAAGAGAAATTAAGTCTTGAGAAGCAGATAGAACAAAAGAATGAGAAAGTAAGTACGGTGACACTAATTCAGCAATTATGAAATGTAGAAAGAAAACCTAGGAGAGAAACTTACAGCATCTAAAAAAACTAAACAATTTTAAGAACACTTGGCTGGAAGAAAGACAAAGCTAGTGGCAGCTACAAAGAAGTTAAGGAAGAAAATCTGCTGTTGTTGAGCCTTTTTTAAAACCAGAGTAAGGAAAATTAAGTTAGTTGAAGGAGGCATCATTGCTTTAGAAACTCTGTATGGGTCACCGAAAGCACGTCATGTGAGGTCAGCCCTGGATATGCCCTTGGCTCTCCTTCACCATGGAAACATTTGATGGAGCATCTGTAAAGTGGAAATCCCATCCGTGCCAGCCCTCCTGCAATTACTGATAGGCATGTGTCTACTAACTGCTAAGTCACATACAGAAAGTGCTTGCTTCTTTGATAATTCCTTTGCTTTCAGAATCTCAGATTAAATTACTTGGTCCACACACCTTCAATATGGAACCACTACACTCGGTACTCAGCTCAACACTTGGTGTTGACCCAAGAGCCTAGATACAGAGACCCTAGAAAGATGGTGCCAACCCATTTGTGACAAGTCCTCTAGTCCCCAGACCAGCACTGGAGCAGGCACTAGACATTGACTAAGCAGAGTAATCTGGGCTTGTTGCTCAAGAATCTGTTCATGATAAAATAACCTCAATGAGTAGATGGATGTAAGACTGCCTATGATGGTGTTTGAAAATGAACACACTAGTATTATCATTGTTGCTATTATTATTATCATTATTATACTCTAGTAAATTTACCAATTTTCTTCGAGTTAAAGTATCACAGTTTCTTATAGTATTTCTTTCTTCATCACTGTGAACACTTTAAAATACTAGGGATGATAGTTCTGGTTGGTATTGGAAAACTGAGGTGAAAGTCATCCAGCATTTCCCAGTTTCCAAACTAGAGCATATGTGATCAATGGCCTGCTTTTATGATTGTCTGTTAGTATATTACTGTGGACTATCTTTGCGTTAAGCACGTCTTACTCACTGTCAGTAAGGCTTTAAAGCAACAGTGCTTTAACAGACGGAGATTCTGCCTCCCAAGGGACATTAGGGAATGGTTGTTACATTTTTGATTGTCACAACTGAGGGTGGGGTGGGCGTGCGAGGGTGGGGGGTGCTGCTACTGGCATCTAGCAGGTGGATCCAGGGATGCATCAGACAGCCTCCCGCAACAAAGAATCATCCGGCCCCAAAGTCAGTAGTGCCAAAGTTGAGAAACCCTGCTTAAAAGATGCACACAGCTTAGGTCTTCTGTTTAGGAAGCCCATCCTAGAAGGCCCTTACTGTGACCTGATATGAACAATCACTTTTTCTTTTTAAAAACACGATTGTAAAAACATATGTCAGGAATGAGCGATGTCCAAATTTTCAAGTAATAATTTTCATTGCTGTATTTAGAGAAATGATAAAGTTCACCAGAGCATTCAGAGTCTCATAGGTCACCAGATGTGTGTGTGTTTCACTGCAAATTAATTCACTTATTCATCATTTCTCCCATTAGTTATTTTACTAAGAGGAGGACTGGCTAGAGAATACGTATTTATCTGGCAACAGGGCAATATGGAGTCCATCCCTTTATTTATTACCTCATCTTTATATAACCAACAGCAAAACTACAGACCTAAATAAAATCCTAAATACAATTCTTGCCACTGATGAGCTAAAAAAATGGAACTAAAGATTTAAAAAAATGGTTTAAATACTCCTGGGCGTCCCGTGGATTCGCAAAAGTCCCAGGCACAAGCACTAAAACACAGTTACTCTCTGTGCTTCTCAAAGGCCCTCTTAACACTCTCACTGCATGTGAAGCACCTGAACAGTTGCTGGCCCATTCGGGCTGCACCTTTTGGCCGATTTGAGTGCGTAAGCAGTCAGCCACGCGTGCACCTTTTACAGGGCAATGTGATGGACAAAACCTTGGAAGTAATCTTTGGCTGGACCTCCCTTCTCTGTGAACAAAGAGCAGCCTATCAGGTCGTCAGAAGGTATAAGGCTAAGATCTCTGCTTTGCCTTCAATTTTACCCTTAGACAGAGAGCTTGAATCTTTAGTTAGATGCTACTGTTTGCACGAAACATGTAATTTTTCCTAAAACAGGATAAATGTGCTTGCATCAGTTGTCGTTTTAGAAACACAGAGCATACCCCAGATGAAGTCCCATCACCCCCTTCAGAGGGAAAAGCTGTATCCTGTTGGGGGACGCTTACTAACAGAGCTACTCATGTTGAGAGAGAGAAAAAAAGCAACAGAGGAAAATAACCCTCACAATTGCACAAAGGACGACTTTAGAGGAGTCCTTCAAACACTGGGCATCAGTGCAATGCTCCTGCCCATCATTATTGAGACATCTGTATTCACTTCACACTGACCCAGGCGCTAATCAGCCAGGAAGCCCAACAAGCGCCGGCAGAAAGTATACAAAGATAAAGTACCGAACGGTATGAATATTAAAATCATAAATACAATAAAACAAGATAATGAGTGTCCTCAATTATAATAAAGCTAAAGCCCAATTAAAACATAATCACTGACTTATTATTCAGAATTTTTTTAGAGATCATATTTAGCTGATTTGTTACACTCATTTCCCTTTAAAAGATTTCATCATCACTTTCTTTTTTTTTTTGCATATCCACTTTAAGAAGATTCATTTATCCATCTAACTGAATAATTAGGCTTTTTTGATTAATTGTTCTAAATAGTTTCATGTCATGGTTATCTTCTCCCTGAAATGCTTTTATATTATCTTCTGTGCCTTGATGTTCCTGCTATAAATTATAAGTAATAACGTCTTTTCACCTCTCCCTCTGGCACATGCAAAGAGCACTGGGTCTCATTGGGGTATTTCCTACTGGCTCTTCTCTGTGTCCCTGTTTCGTTTCTGGCTCTCACAGTGGCAAGTATTTCTAAGCTTCATCATATGTGATCATTTTAAACAATGAAGCTATAAAGCCACAGTGGTCCTCTACTTTCTTACGTTCATCCCTGCCATTGCATACAAGATTCACAGCTTCAAAGGTTTCCCCAGGGGTCCTAGCCCAGCAGAAAATCCTGATTATAAGTGACATTTGAGTGGATTTTTAGAATTAGTTTATTAACAATTATATCCTTCCCAAAGCTCTTTATTAACAGTATCAAGACAGTCACCAGGACAGAACTTAACGCTGCTGTGTTATCTTGGCATGTAAGCAATGTCCCACATGGGAAGTGATCTCAAAGATTCCCTAAAGGTCAGGTTGGGGTGATAATACCACCTTCTGTGATGGGAGAGTCTGGACAATGGAAGGCAGTCTCGGGGGGCGGTAGCGGTGCTTCACTTTGTGACGGCCACCTTGCCTTTTCCTCAGGATGAGGCATTTCCATTTAGGAAGTAAGACAGGCAAGTCTACGTGCCACGGCTTGACTGCAGCGTATCTTCGACACGCTCACACGCTCATCCCACTGGTACAAAAGAATCCTGAAGTGAAGCATTTCTGTTGCCCTGAATACAAACTAGGTCATCGCTTGTCCCTAAAAGTGATTTAATTGACTCATAATCTTTTAGAATATTCCTTGAATATTGCTCTTTTACCAACAGACGGGTGCGTTTGTAATTGCTTCTTCAATATCGACAATTCGTATGTGACGATTTTATAAACACGGCATTAGTGGAATCATTTCAGCCTCTCTTATGGGCCAGTAACTGAGACGTCTTAAATAGTGTTGTGCTCAGGTTGATAGCATGAAACAAGGTCTGTTCTAATTTCAGGAGGAAATCATGTCTGCCCCAGAAGTGAAATGCAGCCAGGTGAGGCCTTTTATGAATCTGGATTAGAACATCTAGTTTGGATTAAATCAAAATGGAATTGAGCTATTGACACTCCAGGAGGAGGGAAGAAAAACAGCATTCTTTCCCAATGTTTTATCAGTAATCATGCCATCGGGGAACACACAGGGGAGTAGCATGATGACTTTTTTTGAAAAGCATCTTTGATTACAGTGTACAATTATGGTCATTTCATATATTGATTAACCTGGGATTTTTAAGGTAATAACTATGTTACCATTTGATTTCTAAGAAAAGAGCACATTTTCTTTTAAGGGCTTGTAATATAGAAGATTATGGATAAGTCAAGTATCAGGACAAGGTGATTACTTAACATCTGTGACCAAGTAAAAGGCTAAGGGAGAAAATCAACCAACATCTGCCCCGTCAGTAAAATACTTGGGGGAAAAAAACACAAGTGAAGTGTGATTAATCACCACGGATGTATGATTGAGTCAATTGACTGTTACTTTTTCATGATGATTAATCAGCTACAAAAATTATAATTGTCCCACTTCTAGTGGCTGCATGCTGTGCCCGATGACATCAGCTGGGGCTATAGATACTCAGTGTGTGGTTTTCAAAAGAATATGCAAATACGTCTGGGTAAGGAGGGGTGGGGCTTCAACTCCATTGTAAGAAACACCACGAGTCCTTGCCCTTCTATTATGGCTGGAGTTTCCTTAGCAGCTTTCAGAGAGGGCAGTTCTTGTGCTATTATGCCTATTTCATAACCTCATCACCACCACAAGGGGAAATTAGAGAGACCCATTTTGGCAAATTGGCCATTGTGATCTTGTTCAGGAGATGATCAGATCCTCAGTGATTTATTTTCTTCTTTTCCACTGATTTCTTTTGTGATTAGTACAGAACGGTGACATAAATATATATGCAAGGAATGATACTCTGTAGCGGGGAGTGGCTGGGGACCTGGGCTTTCAGCTCTTTTGCACATTAGACTCCTTCGGCGCATTTGTGGAGCAAGCTGAAGGAATAGGAGTTAACAATGTCCAACAGGATTTATCGAGGAATATCTGGTTACTAGCCATGGCCATGTGGCAAAGTGCAATCAACAATATAGGCCTCTAAGTGTGAAGATGTTTTTGAACACCACTTTCCACAACATCCCAAACACTTCAAAACTGTGATATGTCTTTGTCATTTTCTCTGTTCACTGGCTCCTTACAGACGCCACTGAGAATCACCTGGTAAAGCATGAAACTCAGCACCCGTGTTTCTCTTCAGGTGGAGTTCTTCTGGGACCACTGGGAATATTCTGATACTGCTGAATAAAGCTCTTTGTCATTCTACCAGATCCACTCTGCTTGTAAATTGATCATTATCTTAAATTCATAGTTCACTTGAAAGTACTAAGATTTGATGACAATAACCTGATTGATGAGTTATCCCAAAGCCCTTGGTCTCATCAGGGTAGATCCAAATACACTAATGTGTGCTCTGCAGAAGGGCAGCACAGGGCAAGAGCCCCGATTCTTCATGTATTCATATTTCGCTTTCACTATCTTTCACCCTTAGAAACCAAACTACTTTCAGAAAATGTAGGACATTTAAGGCTTGAAAGTCAGACTCATATTTAGACTTTCAAAATAAAAAAGGGCTGATTTCCTTTTTTAAAATCCTTAGAGATAACATCTTTAGAGAAAAAAAAAATCATCTTTCACATTCATTAAAAAAAAAGAGGGGGGATTTCAAATTTCTTCCCAGCTAGTTCTAAGCAGGCAATACCTTTCTGTGCTTTCAGCTGTACATACAGTTCTCACGGATGATCTGTAATGAAGTGCTTCTTTTGGCACATCCAGAATTTTCCCTTTAAAGTTCAAGAAATAGCACAAATTTGCCAACACTATTCCCCTTTTAGCACATTGACTTCAGCTCTGAACTAAAGCTCTAACATGGCTGGAAAAAAAATAAGAGAATGACTTTTCTACTTGTGGGTCTTAGCTTGTCTACCAGTTCCAGCGCAGTAAGATATAGCCTTATGTTTTGTTTCTATGTCCCACTGAAAAGTGACTGGTCATTATGCTGGGGGAGCGGTTGGGGGTGGGTGGGTGGAGTAAGGGGGATAAAGAGGCAGAAAAGTCTCAATCATGATATAAGCTGGTTACAGGGATAGAAGTGCAGTGTGGAGAATATCATCAGTGGTTCTGTACCATCTTCCTGGGTTGACAGATAGTAACTGCAATAGTTGGGACGAGGAATTAATAATGTGTGTAGCTGTTGAATCACTGTGTTGTATACTTGAAACGAATATAATATTGTATATTGACTATTCTTCAATAAAAGTAAATAAAAGACACAGCCTTATGAACATGTATCACCCCCAATTTTTTTCATTTTAAATAGGAATTCGTTAAACTCTTACATATACATGTTCTCCAAACCCATAGAGGCCTTCAATTTTATTAATATGAATCACTGAAGTCTCTCTAAGTTCTTATATTTAGATAAGAAAGAGAAACGTGGGAGCTCCAGTCTCTTGAGCTTTCTCTAGGTACCTACTAATTGTTAATTATTAGAGACTAACTAAGTCACTGAAGTGAGTCATTTGGCTGGTGTCTCAAATGCTGTCATTTACTACTACACAAATCAGCCTGGTGATAGAGTATCTTTAAATTAGGTTACAACCATGCAGTTATTGGACAGGGAGTAATTGATAAAACCATTAGTAACACTTGTAGAGATAACAGCTAGCAAAATCATGCAACCATAATTATTCCTAATGGATACATGCTATAAATTGTGGCAAGGAAAAATCTTGCATTATCTTTCAATCAAATCTGACAGTCCTGGAAGATTACTGTAGACTAAAATGCTTGTGTGTGAGAAAGTGACCTATCAGAATTTCTGCCTTTTCTTATCCTTCTTTCCTATCAAATTATGGGGTTTTCTTTTGTGGGTTTTAAAACATATATATTTTTTCAATCACACATAAAACACTGAAAGACACTTCCTAATGTAACACAGAGATATTATTTTAAAGAAAAGAATTCTAAATTATGGTCTATTTTTCAACAGCAAAGCTTAATATTTGGCAAAACGTAACTTTTCTCTGAAATTCCATGTCAATATTCATTTTAGCAAAGAAAGATCACTGGTTGTAATAAAAAGAATGCAATTGTTGACTCTCTTTCTCCAAAAAGATATCTCTATGAAGAAAACAGAGAGATAAGTCCAAACTTTAACAAAGGTTTCTTACTCTACTGATACACTCTAGGATACAGTATTTTCAAAATATATGAACATGACCAGCAGTAAGTGTGGAAAACATGCTTACATATTTGTTGAGTACAGAATTGTTTAAATGTGTAAGTAAAAACTCCACGTTTTTCATTTATTTTGTTGATAAGATTGTCATTGTAGATTGGATAAAATTTCAAAAATTGTAAGCAGCTTTCTGTATCTCTTCCCTGTTTCCTTGTATCAAAAGGTCTTAATTTGTAAAGAATTAGTGATTTACTATGTAAACTTTTCAAGAATCAGAGGTATATAGGATTTCATTTTCTCAAATAAAAAAAAAAAACTTTAGTTCAGACAAAGGAATCTCTGTATCCCAGGTCTCATAGGCCCTGGTCAGTGTTATTTTCTATCTAGTCACAAAATTATGGGAACCCTTGAACATGAAATAGACTCTACAGGACCTTGTACATGATAAGTGTCTAAAACAGGTTAGTTGACTCAAATGTATAAACATATTAACAAATAATATGTTTCTCACAAATAAAATAAAATTTAAAATTGTGTAAAGATGGAGATAAATATATGGCACCTTTACTTTCTGTTTAAACTGGGTCTTGAGGAAGGCCTTGTAGGGGAAAGAGTTAAATAAGCCATAAATTACCGACACACATGCACACACATGTGTGTGTGTGTGCACAGCTGCTGGTCAACTCACTGCAATTTTTCCACTCCTTCCACATAATTTTTTGAGGAAATGGTAGACTTGGCTAGTATTGCCCCTTTCAAACAGGACTACCTCACAAAAAGAATGTCTCAGATGTTTCTAGATACATACCATCAAAAGAAGGGAGAGGACAAAATAAAACAAGTACAGGTAAAGAAATGTATAAAAAAATAAAAGAATAATTCCAGTAAATAATAAGTTTCATACAAACATTTTTCTTTATTCTCATAAATTTAAGGAGAAAATTGTTACTAAAATAAAGGCTAAATGAGGTATAAAAGCAAAAAGAAGCAATCATAACTCACTAATATAACACACAAGCTAACAGAGCTCAGAAGAGATACGAAGACAAGCAATAACACCATTCATAAATTAAAACTGAAAAATGAAGCATAAAGAAACATGATCTTACAAACCGTTCCATGCAACTTAGGCTTGACAAAAATTACATAAGACAGAATATAGAAGAATAAAGGGGAAAAGGGGATTAAAAGGAACATTAAAGATATCGGAGAAAGTTAAAGACTATGCCATGTATACATACTCATGTTTCTAAAGAAGATAATAAAGCAAGTAGAACAGAAACAACAGTCAAAGTTGCAACGGAAAAAAAGTTTCCCTAAAAAAAAGAAAAGAAAGAAAACAGGAAATGGGAAATTTGAATGGCACATGAGATTGTTTGGGGGAAATGCACATATTTAAAATATCAGTTATATCTTAATAAGCGTATTTAACTGCAAAGGTAAAAAAATGTCATGCTATAGGAAAATAATCAGAAATATTAAATAACCTATAAAAGCAATGGCAAAAAGTGTCCACAGGCACATTAAATTTCCAAAGACAATATAGCATACTGAACAAACAACTTAAAAAGTTGGCCCCAAAATCTTATGGCCAAACTGTGGCATATGCATAAAAACATCAGAAAGATGTTTTTCTAAACCTGCTAGACCCCAAGAAATAAGGAACCTAGAGAACTGTTTGAAAATACCTATTTAATGAAAATATCCAGCCATGAATCAAAATAAAGAACTTAAGAATAAGGAAGCTTTGGAGTGAAATAACTATTAGAAATTATGTGTATAGAGCTAATGGGAAAATTGAACATTTAAAACATAATATAGCTAACCAAAAATGGAAGACTGTCAGAAGGGGAGATGGAAAAAAATGTCAGGCTACTCATTTTCCTTATGTAAGGTTGCTGGAAAAAGATGTTAGGTTATTCAGAGTGAGAATATATACTTGAAGGCAGTTAAATCAGTGAGTATGGTTCTATTCATTTTTGTCATTCATTCAACAAAAAAGCTATTGAGCAAGTTCTTTTTATTTGCACTCTTCTAGGTACTAAAGTCAATCCATGATTAAAACCTTTTGTGTGTACTTAAAAAGTGTGTGGGGAAGGGGTTGTAAAAACAGTAACAAAAATCCTACATAATGAACTTAAGACAAAACATCTGTTACAGTAAAATATAGATGGAATGCATTTACTTATAAAAAGAGTATTGCTGGATTGCATAACATAATTCAGTTTATTCCGTGTATAAAATACAAAACTAACAGAACAACTGAAATAAGTAGAAAGTAAAAAAAAACAAAAACAAAAAAAGCAGCAAAAGAAGAGGACAAAGGGAGAGAAAGCCAGAGACTCAACTTCTTAAAATGGTTTAAATATATGAAAATACATAATAAAAGACCAACCTTGCAATGATAAGGAGTATGTCACAATAAAAACACAGCTGTAATAAATATGTAGTAAATCACATAGCATCAAAATGTATAAAGTGAAAATAACAAAATTATAAGGAATTACAAGATCACACGTCAGCCCCTAGCAAACCAAGTGGATGAAAAAATAAGTGTAACTGTCAAGATCTACATGGAGTTATTGGGCAGTAGGGGTAACTCTGTACTTGAAAATAGTTTTCAAATGCCCATTGACTATATACAAATGTTACTTAAATATTAGATCATAGAGAAAAACACAATTAAAAAATGTAGAACTAATATTGATGACATTCTATGATTGCAATATGGTAAATCTTGAAATTAGTAATAAAACCATAGGCAAAATCCCAATAACTTGTAAAATTTGAAATATAAAGTCTCTTTAAAAACTAAAAAGAAGAAGCTACATACTAAATTGGAGACTACACAAAAAATAAGATTTTACGAACAGACTATAGAGCTGAACCTGTAACATATAGCCAAGGCTATGTTCAGATTTGGAGCATTAATGTTCAGGAAATAGGAAAAGATAACTAAAAAAGAAGGAAAGAATTGATGAGATAAAAGAAAAAGATAAACAGATGGAAAATGTTGATTGTGAAATAGATAAAAAAAGAAGAAGCTTATCCTCTGGAAAAGAGAAAAAGAAAATCGATAAATCAATAACTAGCCAAAGAAAAAAGTAGGAGTGATTTAAATACAGAGAAAATGTACATTAGAAATAAGGATTTCAATATAACCAGAGAATGTTTTGCCCAATTTTATGCAAATATGTTTCAAAACTTTTGGAAGCAAGTACATTTCAGAAATTACAGGTTAGCAAAAATTGATGAATGACCATTGTCTTATGTGAAAAAATACTCAGATACATTTTGTCTCCGTCTCATCAGTGCTGTTACTCATGATGGTTAAGGCACCAAAATCTTAAACTCTGTGCAGCAAGGTCATACTGATAGCTACAGACTTGGAGACAGTTTTCTCCAGGTAGACCCTCCAGCAATGCCAGGTGGATAAAAGAAGGGTGAAAGGAAAGCTCCAGCCTGACAGTGTCTTTCTTTTTGTTTATTGAATCACTAATATTAGGAAAATTCTCCAAGGCTTTTAGAAATATTTTTCTGTTCTATGTAGATCTTCATAATGAAGCAATAAATTTAAAAAGGAAAATAAACAAAGAAAAAACAAAAAAAAACCAAATGTCATACTAGGTGCTGTAAGATTTCCCCTTCATTCACACCTATGCATTAATTAGAACTTCCGTACTTTTCCTTCCTTTCAAAAAGAGTGTTTGAGGGATCGTTTTATAGATAACTTAAAATACTAATCCCTTACCTTACAAGCAAACAGATGGTGCTGATTTCATCCCTCACAAATTAAAGTATCTCTTCCCTATGCCCCATTTCCTTCCTTTTATAAGCTCCTTTCTTTCTAATGCCAATGTATTTCATTGCTTGCAAGGCTGCAAGATTTATACTGGAAAATATCACTGTAATTTTCAACTGGTAATGTAATTATCTTTTCTGTTTGATATTTTGTGCTGTATCAACAATAAAATTATAAACAAGATCACATAAAAATTTATGTCATTTAACCTAAATGTAACAATATCATGCTTGTGAACTTTAAGTGTCCATAAGACAAGCAGTTCTGTAGATTCAATCATGGTGAATTTTATGTTTATTTTTTTATAAAGATAGGTAAAAAAATAAATGAGATAGGAACCACCACTGGTCAAATTCACCCTCCAGACCTATGGGTATGTAATTAGCAAGCATCATTTATGGAGTATTACTGTGGTCTGGCCACGGGTACACCGAGGGAGGATAAACACGTACATGACCTCTGACATAGAGACTGTAGCAGCTGGTAAGAGGAAAGAACAATTAAGGACATGACTTTAAAACTCTTATGAAGCTCACATAGAACAAAATTAATATAAATACTGCATTTGGAGCAACAAAATACAGGAAAGATGGAATGAAGTAGGGTGAATCGAGAGAAGTTTCTGGCACTGGTTAAGTGTTCAACAGTTAAAAGGTACGGAAAAATTATTTAGGAAGAAATATTGCAATGTGGTGTTCAAAGGTGTATTTGGTTTTTCTTTTTTGTTTTCAATTCAGGATTTGTACAAATCCACATACATTAGCAAACTAAGCACAAAACCAGCTGATTCACTCTTTATATTTACTTACATGGGAAATCTCAGAGCAGTAATCTTTTGTGGCAGAAAAGAAAAAACATTTCAAATATGTTTCCGTAGCATAAAAGTCCTAACATATTGCCTTTTAACTGATTATTTTGATGTATTTTATGACCATTAACTTGTTAACTCTCAGTATGCCCCTTTGAGAAAGATAGAAGAGGGAATTACTATAACCCCAGTTTATTAGTCAGAGAGTGAATCAGAGAAAGGTGAAGCACCTCATATCGGGTCACACAATTGGTTAGTAGCAAAGGAAAAAATGAACCATGTCCAAAGTCCCCAGCCATAGGCAACTGTGGCTGCCTTCAAAACATCAATCAGTGAACATATTATGTTTTTTTAATGACATGTTAATGGTTTAAAAAAAAAAAAACCTCTCCTGATTTAGAATATAAACTGGTATGTGAACATCACAAATTAAGTCAGTTAAATTAGTTCCAGTGAAACCCTTTGTCCTTTAAATGAAAAATTAACCAACCTGGTTCTTAGATCAGAGCCAGACTGGCTTTAATACACTCAAATTCATATAAACCTCACACTTCCCTGGAGAAAGTTGAGTGTCTAAAGATTTAATTCAAGTTCCAAGGTCAAGCTAAATAGATCTGAATTTCTTCTTAAAATGAGAGTTTCATTCCAATAAGTATCTGACTTCAATTTGCTGCTTCTTCTCATATTGGGATGGCATGGCCCAGGTCACCAAAGAAAGATCAAATCACACAGAACTGCAGAGGAATGCCCTAGAAAGGTTATTCTTCCACTGGTCAGGCAAGGAGCAAATAAGTAATTAAGTGAGCAGCTCTCTTCAAGCAGAAGAGGCCTAGGCGACAGCTTGTGGTCTGCTTTGCATGGAGAAACTTGGATGAAGGGTGCCCTACCTTGCTCTCCAGAGGCTTTCAGTAAACATGACAGTTTTGATTCTATTTTGTGGGCTGGAAAGCTTGTTGAATATGTGACAAAATAAAGCTATTAATAAATAAAATAAGTGAAAAAAATCAACACATTGTTATTCAGCTTTTTTTAATGCCATATTCAGAGGGATCAGAAATCCTAAAGTGTGAACATGTATGAAAAATTTCACAAAAATCCCTAATAGATAATCACACTTCATTTGGCCAAGGTACCATCTAACACCAGGTTTTGTTTTTGTTTGGTTGCTCTTTGTATCTTTTTGTAGTTTGTTAAAATTAATCCCATATTGTTTGGAAACATTCTAATAATGCAAATGGCTACAGTCTCCAGGTTTGTAATCATTTTACTTTTATAGATTTGAGGCAGTGGGTGGTTTTCCTGATTTTTCATTCACATTTCATTCTAAATATCAGGATTATTAGAGATAATAGGAAAGTGCTGAATTGATAAGAATCATGTTTTGTTGAAATTTCTAGCAAAGTGTGGTCCTTCAGTGTACTAAAATCAGTTCCATAACAGTGATAACAATGTATGTTTTAGTGACAAAAAAGGCAATTTTCAAGAACTTCATCAGTGAAGCAGTGCCATATTTTTAATATAACCTCAGAGAAGACCTCACTAAATTGAAGGAAATAATGAATCTCAATTAACAGCATAATTTTTAATCAAGCTTTTAAAAAGAACATTTAAAAGCATAACTTAAAAATAGCAATCTTGATTTTGTTAGTGAGAAAATCAGAACTTTAAAGTACATTTTAGAGAGACATCCAATCTCAGAAATGCAGGATGACTTTTCCATAGAACTTTAGAAAGTGATTTCAAAGACAAGCATATCTAGATAATTAGAGCATATGTAGAAGAATGTGAGACCTTGCGTCGATGGCTCTCTTCGGAGACCAGGTCAAACTAAAGAAATTGCAGAAGACATTGCGGCACTTGAAGATGTGGCAAGGTTGAAGATAGGAAGTTTGAGGACAGATTGGAACATGTGAAAGTGTGAAGTCTAGAAAAAAGAAATCACTTGAGTAGATTTAGTGGAAGTATTTAAAATTTTTAATGTCACAGATAATATGAGTATCGTTCATTCTGGCAGTCAAAAAATGTGGAAAGATTTCAGAAGGAGGAATACTATGGTAAAAATCCTGAAGTGGGCTGGAACACAAAAACGTGTATCCTAAGAGGAAAAGTCAGGAAGCGCTCTTGAGTGTGCAAACCAATGCTTTTTCAATGACCCATTCTTCCTAGTCCAGTGCCTGGCCCCAAGGAGCAGCTCATATTTCTTGCTTGCTACCTCTTAGAATCCAGCACAATGCTAAGCTTAGAGGATACATAAAATAAACATTTAATGAAGTCAACATGTTGGTAAAAATCAAGAAACTTTATATGGTTACTTTAACTACTTTGCTAACTTAGATTGAAATTTACAGCTAAAGTGAAAGTAGACAGCACTTGAAATGAAATACGCCAGTGTTCAAAGAAAACCAGCACCATGTTTCTCACTAACTCTGCATTAAGTTAAAGGAGTTCTGTGCGTCAAAATGTGTTATCAGAAAGTCAGCCTTGGTAACTGATGACTATAACCCCCTTTTTGAGAATCACAGTGCTCATGAGTTTATCAAAGGTTCTGGGATGTCTCTCAGTAAAAAAATTAAATGCCTGCTAATTGTTTTTAAAAATTACCCACATACATTTTTTTTGAGGGGGTGTGACTGCAACAAATTATTGACATCTGATGAAGCTACAGTTTAGAATATGATGATCTAAAGTAATTGGTCCTTAATTGCCTCTGATGGGCCAATCCAGAATCTTTAGAGATTTAAATAGAAGGGAATCTAAAAAGGCCTGGATGAAGTAAAAAAAATTTGGATTTTCCTTGTTAATTTAAATACCTTTAAAGTCTTCCAACCAATCTTGCATTACAAAGAATTTAGCGGACAATCTTCAAAGGTCCAGAATGGATCAGGCTGCCTAGTGATAATTCCTATCCTTCCAGCTCTTTCCCTTTGATACTTTCATCAGTATCTTTGACCTCACAGAAGCCTTCTCAGTCCAGCTATTTGATTCAGTCCCGCCTATTTCCTTTCCCTATCCATTATTACTGAATTCCTACACTGATCCTCTGAACTGCTCTTTCCCCAGCATCTCAGTCTCTCTTTCTCTCTGCTCTTAGCTCAATCTTCACCCTCTTTTGTGTGGTATTGTTAGAGTTTTTCCTTCAGTCTGTAAACATACCCAGGTCTCTCCCATCCCAGAACGTATTCCCTTGATCATTATTCTCAACTTGCCACTGGCTTAGCTTGATGTCTTTTTCATCCAAATTCCTTGAAACACATATCCACACCCACTATTCCTAGCTTCTCACTGCTCTACCTTCAGGCTTGTACCCTTTCAACTCTCAGAAAACTATTCTCATTAAGTTACTAATAACCCCTGGAAATCCAAATGCACTAAATATTCTAAAGACTTCACTTGAATGCAGCTTTTCCCTTCATTTTTGATCTGAAGGTTACTTGTATGTTGAAAGCTTTTATCTCCTTGGAATTTATTATATCTCACACTTGTGATTTTCCTTACATCATCCTTCTCTGACTTCTTTGTGAATTCCTGTTCTTTACCTATCTGTAAGACTTCGATATCCCAGTTCTATCCTTAGCACACTAATCTTTTTACTTTGGACACCCTACCCAAGGATGTTACTCATGCTTATCTTTAATGGTTTTCCATTGTAAACTGATATCTCCCACATTTACCACTCAATTCAAGCCTCTTTCCTCTTTCATCTCTTGTCTGGATTACTGAAACAGAATGCTGACTAATAATAGCCTTATCTCTGGTCCTTTCTTCAGAACCTCTGCCCTCCACTTGGTGGCCAGAGTGATCAATCTAAATGCAAAGTGGACTTCTCTATTCTCCTATCTCCTATAAGTTCAGAAGAGGCAGGAGTCTGGTGTCTGTCTGTCTCTTTTTTTCCTCTGTTCCCTGACTCAGTGAGCTGCTTGCTTATAATGCTCTGCATGCAATATATCCTTTATTGCTTCTCATCTTTGCTCACAATGCCCCTGAAATGTGCTCAGAGACTGCCACTGTCTCCTCCCACCATTTGCTTAGGTAACGTTTACTCATCATTTAAAACTCAACTGAGATGTTACTTCTTCATCAAAACCTTTCCTAACCTCCCTAAATTGCCTGCCTTCATCAAAACCTTTCTTCTGTGGGCCATTTTATGTTTTCTTCCTATGGTTTGCTATGCATAGTTTGTCTTAGTTACTACGCTGTCATATAATTATAAGTTGTGTTATTATTTCCTCCACTAGATTGTGGATTCCTGAAGGTAAAGTGTCATATCTAATTCATTTTGTGTCTCCAGTACCTGGCAACCTTGACTGAAACAGAAGAGTTGCCGATAATTGCTGAGTGAAGGAATGATGGATGAATGGTAACAGCTCAGCTGTTTGTCTAGCCTGCTGTAACGTGGAGCATGGACACATCTTCCTGGATGATAAAATAGAAAACTTCTACAGGAACCCAAATTAAGCATTCCTCATTTAAGATATGTGATCATCACACTTTGTCTAATCAAATACTTATTTGAGTCATATTTTAAATGTACTGTGGAATCTTGCAATTTAAAGGAAAGAACAGTGAATTGAATCCCTTTGATGAGCAAGAATATTCTCAACATAGGAATCATTCCAATCCTTTCCTTCATGTATAAAGGACCTAATTTGTTTTTTCTAGAGATTTTCATTTCCAGGTTTTCAGTTACTTAAAGTGAGATATACCTTATATTAAATTATATTTAAGGGTTCAGGAAATGGCCCAGTTTAGAATATGTGATTAAGCTTCATGTTCCAGTTTTGTGCCATTCGCTCATTAAGATAATGAGGATTTCAGCAGTTCCATGGGAAAAGCTTTGAGTTCCTCTAGTGAAGGGAATCATATAAACATAAAATACTCCTCAGAACAGCAAAATGCAGTAGTCTACACTAACTTAGTTCTCACTGTCATTATCTTTAAAAAAAAGTGAGTGGATTTTTCCCCTGGAATTATCTTCAAAGACTTCTTTGTAGTTGTATTAGGAAAAATTCAATGTCATAGCCTGAACTTTCCTTTTCCCCCACATAGTCCATATATGTTCCATTGTTCCACAGATAAAGAGAGGTGACTGGATGATAAGGGGATTTTTTAGTCATTTTCAATTAGCTGCAGAACGTTTCTTTCCAGTAGCTTGGTTTCTGGTTAGCTGACCCACAGAACAATGACGACCACTTTACACCACAGAGACAGTGCTGACAGGGGGATAATGAGAGAAACTGTCTCGGGGTTTCCCATTAACAAGTATAACCAAAGCCCCCATTGGCCTTGCTAATGGGTAATAGCATATTACACTATTGGTGAAGGCCTTTAGGAGATGGCGGACAAAGTTGCTTAATTAGTGGCATCTGAAGTGTTACCTCTACTGTTCTCCTGAATCTTCAGTTTCCCTACAGTTTCTAATTATTTTCTTTTGAATAAGAATACAGTACCAGATTTCCCAACTTGATTATGCTTTTTTTCCCCCTCATCTGAATGGGTAATCAAGCACTACTTATTTCAATCAAAATACGCTCAAATAGAACCTAACCACAGACTTATGAATACAAGCAGTTCTGGTATTGATATTGATTTTCCAGTAAATCATCTTAAGCCCAAATGATCAAAAATCAAGACAGGTCAACATCAAAGAAACAGGAATATTGGCATGAAAGCAGGCTCCGTTGATTGGTACAAATTAAAAGATCATTTATTAGTGATTATGCTGTATAATACTGCCAGTACCAAATGAATGCAATTAAGATGAAATGGGCCCCTGCAGCTATAGGGGTTAATAAAGACTGAGTTCCTAATGATTTTTCCATTAATTATGAAGATGTCCACAAAACAGCCTTAACAAAGTGGTGGCCACCTCAGACAAATCTTTGTAATCTGGGTAAAACATCTTCTTTAATTGGCACATTACTGAGATAATGTAAAGATTTCAGCAGTTCCTAATCACTGCTTGCTTGCTGGATACAAGGTAAATAGAAAAGGAGGGTAGAACTTCAGTGAAGAACAAAAAGAGAAGAGCGGATGTTTTGAAAAATCTGAAATAACTCTTACAAGAGTCTGATTAATGACATTGTTTCAAGCCCAGAAGACCAAATCTAAAGAGCATCTTCCTGTTTTGCATAATTAATTACTCTCCCACATACCAGTAGAGTTCTCTTGTCTACAGGTATGATTTCTGTAAGTCCAAAAGAAGAGAGGAGGGAAAAAGGCAAGAAAGAAAGATAAAGGGCAGAAAAGAATGAATTCATAGGTGATTCTGAATTCGTTGGAAAAAACACATTTCTTATCTGAATGATTGAGAACAAGATGACGTCTATCCAAAGACATGCATGCAGTTTGCATGTAAGCGTAGACCTAGAACTGAATCTGTGGCATGTACCTTGACCTGAAACCTGTGGTTCTATCCCTAGGCCGATCAAATTCAATCCTGAAGAGAGCTGAAGATACAAAATCCACATCTTTTCTATTAATTAGCACAAGTTGTCTAATTAACATCAGAAAAATAATATTTTTCATTTTTCAAGAAAAGTATTTCACCATGTGCTTTTAAAATTGAGGGCTTTTGCAAGCTTGTATCCCTCCTTGAAAATGACTGCATGAGATAGTCAAGGCATCAGTGAAAAGAATTCCACCTCAATAAAAGAACATTAGGAGCATGTGACAATTCACCTTGTCAAAAATGAGCGAAGAGATTGAAAGGTGTGTGTGTGTGTGTAAGAATGATTGTATGTGTGAGAGAGAGAATGGAATTGAGAAAAGTTAAAACCTTATTCTTTCATATAGAATACAGCTACAAAAATCTCAACAAATATGTTGTCAGGGGCATAGGTGTCTGAACTAAAGATTTTTGAGTCATGGATGACATAGTTTAGAAGCTAATATGCCAATACTGTAACCCGTATGGTCTCACTGTCTCTCCTCTTTGAGGTTACCCTTTCTGTGGTTTTCAGCTAGGCACACATGGGAACCATATCTGTTGGGTAAACACATTTATACCTATTTTACAGATGCAGCTTGATGCATGCGTATACATGATTTATGTGTGACCATCTGCTCCTCTGATGCTCACGGGCTGTTAGGGGCAGGCACCATGCAGATGTGCCTCAGAGCCAGTCTTTAATCTGGATCCTTTATTTACTACATATAAGTTATTTTTAAAATTTTGAGCAAGTCACTTCACTTCTCTGAGTCTTTGCTTTCCTACCTGTGAAATGGATAATTAACATACCCATACCACAATTTTATTAGGAAGTCTACACCAAATAGAGTAGGTAAAGTTCCCAACACAGTACCTACCACATGGAAAACATTCAATAAATGGTAGGAATATTTTGTTCCCTTCCTTTAATTTTCAAAGATTATTAGGTTATAATCATTTAATAAATATTTTCAAAGCTTGTGTTACTTAGCAGATTAGAAAGTACTAAGGTTCTAGAGAGCCTCACAAACTCTTGGGTAGGCCTGTAGTTAGTTGATCAGGCAATTTAACTTTCAAGCTAGTTAGTTATCTAATTGTGCTTCCAAAACTGTTTGCTATGTTTTCATGTACCCCTATGTGTGATATTCATATACATCCTGCACCCTGATGTGTATATTTACTTGCATGGTAGATATACAACCACTAGTAAGAAAAGAATACTGGGGAAAGGATTTCCTCCTAACTTTAATATATTTCATGAAATTTCATTGTCACCTGTTTTTCTTCAACCTAGAACAAAAATGAGTATAAATCTTACCTTGGCTTCATGAGAGTCTACTCAAGTGTAATATAAAATATATTTCTTAGGGTAGATACTGAAAGAGTTTGAAAGCTCTTGAACTAGAGTGTAAGATTCTCAAGGACAGGACTGGGTTGTTTCTACACTTTGAAAAGTATGACATATGCTATCAGAGCCAAGAAAAGTGATAGAAATCATAGAAAGGAGGTTTGCCTCAAGTCAGGATTTATGACAAACTAAGTATGTGTGGAGAAAAGACTCCTCAAGAGACAGGGAGCTCAACCCCAGCCAGCACGGTTACTTTTCAGCTTTGATAAGCAGCAATATTCCTGCGGTATTAAAATATAAATATCTCTATGAAGATTACTTCTCTGGAGGTCATTTTCTGATTTCCTTTAAAGACGTTCCGTTCACTCAAATATATTATTGTGAGTGTCTTGACTGCCTTCCTATTGTGCTTTAAGGATAACCACAAGGGCTATGTAGAAAGTTTGAGGTTTTATTTTTGAGATGCTATTTCATGTAATGCAAAAAAGGGTTATATCCTCTCAACCTCAGGCGAGAGGCAACTGAGCCTGCCTGTTTTCTTCAACTGAAGAAACTTTTAGAATTATTTTGGGGCTGGCTGACTTCTCTTTTCCTTCATGGTTTCAATTTGTGCTTCCCTGAGATGTGGTTTTCCAAATTTTATTTTTATTTTGCACATGTTGTTTCAGGCTGGCGAAATGTTCATGAATAATGCTAGTTTATTTTCATAACTTTGTTTTATGAGAAGAAAGTTACTGAGAGACATTTCCTCAGAATGGAGCAGATACGTTTGGTAGGTGAGGACAGACAGATGGTGTATGGAGAATTTTTGTGTTGTGGGGAAGAATAATCAGGGCTGTGCTTTCCCAGATATCCACAGCCAGTCAGACTCCTCTGGGAAAAAGTGCAATTTGCATGTTGCTTTCATCAAAATTTCCTGCTGTCATATTAATAGTTCAAAGGAAGGATATGAGTTCCTTCTTTCCTGTTATTTTAATCCGGAGAGGTCTTGTTGTACAGCATTTTGATTTTAGTTTATAAATAAATAAAACACCTGAAAATGGTCATTTATGATGTACCTCTCAACTTCTGGGCCAATTACAGGAAAATCAGATCTGTGATAATTTAGTGACACTCAGCATTCTGGCCAATTCTGTACTCACCTTATGCTGACAGTGAGCAAAACCACTTTTCTGTATTGGTAACAAGGACTCTACCTTCTTTTTATTTCTGGTAATGAGTTCCACTGCATAATGTGCTCTGTATATCTTTACCGAGCTTATGTTGGGTTATCCCTGACATACGAGTTATTTTGAATGTATATGTAGACCTCTTACATAATCTTCAGACAACAGGAAATTACACCGAGTCTCTGTTGGTAATTTTTAGAGCCTCGTCCAGAGAGAGGAACTTGGTGGCATCTCATTTGTGAACACCTAAATTCATAAGATCAATCTCCTTAACCACACCGAAAGAGGAAATCTAAGGCGTATGGTTGCTATGTTAGGAGCAGTATGTTCTCTACTTTCTCAACACCTCAGGTGTAAGTTCTCAACCAATGGAGTCATATATGTCATCCCATGCCTGAGCAAAGCTTGACCACATATATATAGAATTTGGAATCAATCTTACTCTGTTTGTGGAGTTTGACATACACTTGCTCATCCTACCTGCCCTCCCAAAAGCAAACATTGTCATATTTCACAAATGCTTTTACACACACACACACATACACACACACACTCCTCTAGCAACTGTGGGTGTCCCATGACAAAGCTAACTGTTTTTCCAGCTTTCACTCAGTGAACATGGGCTCCCCCCAAACTCACACCTGTACCTCCCTACTCTCCTTTCTCACTCTCCATGTCCCCAAACTGACTCCCTCAGCCCCTGGTTAATTGTACTGCAGACTTACAACTCCCACATAGTTAACTTGTGTTTATCAGGCTATACATACTAAGCTCTGTTCAGTGGCTCCAAGCAGCTACAGCTCTGGGATATGACTGTGAACAGGATGGACGTGTTGCCCTCAGTTTGAGTTTCTGACAATAAACAAGCAGCTGCAATACAGTGGGGTGTGTGCCGTGATAGGCCGCAACGCGAACGTGAAGGCAGGCCTCACAGGGGCAGAGGCGCAGAAGAGACTTGACAGACCTGGGACCTGCTCTCCCTGTGGCTCTCTTCTTTGATTGAAGCCCATCGTGAAACCGGACAGCTGCCAAGTTGTCCCGACCCTCTGGTCCCGCTCCACACCCTCAGTGAGAGCTACCCTATTCCACCCAGAAGGGCCCGGATCCGGGACCTCTCTCTGACACTGCCACAGTGGTCACACCCAGTCTGTTTCCATAGGGTCCCCTTGGCCAGACCCACCTGCAGTTACCCTGCTCCTCTGAACACTGTGCTCAGACCCACCGACCATCCCTCTCTCTTCTCCTTCTTCCCTCCGCCTCACTTTTGCCTCCCCAGGCCTGCTTCACCATTTGCCTATGACCCTGTGCTCTGTCCTTACTCCTCACTGGGTTTTCATAGATAGGCCTCAGGTATGTCCTTCAGACATAAATAAATTATAGTAATACTGTGTACCTAATTTTTGGAGTACCTGTTTTCTCAAAAACATTATCCTTATGCCTCATTTATACTGGACCTGATCCATCTAGAGGATATAGTATTTTGTGTGAACATCTCACAATTTATTTATTTTCTCAGCATTTGAAGGGCGTTTTGTTAGCTTTCTGCTATTGACGACAGCGCTTCTGTAAAGAGTCTGGGATATGGCTAAGAGTGGAATTGCTTGGTAATGTAAATGTTGAACATTGGGACATAAATATTCAAATTACTTGCCCTTATTTACTCCTTCCCCAGCAGTTTATGAGAGATTTTTGTAGATCCCAGCAAGTATTTGGATGAAAAGAATAGAATAAATTCAAAGTCTCCTGCCCTGATTGAAATGTTGCTTCTATCACGGGAGATCTCTTAATATTTCTTCTATCAGCTAAAATCTCACGTGTTGATGTTTCTCACCACCCTAGTTGAGAATCCAGGTGTTTCTCCAACTCTCCTAGCTCCTGAAAGAAGAGGAAGAAGTGGGAGGGATCATAACAGGAAGTCCAGACCTCCAGAGAAATAGTAGAGCCATCAGCTGGCTACTGAAGATTTAGAAGTATAAACTTCTTCATCATTCCACTGATTTGTGTTGATTGACTTATTTTGGGTGTTTCAGAATTAACACAGAAGGTTTTCATTTATTTGTACTGATCCTGCAACTAGCATTATAATGTGCTAAGCAGGAGTAGGAGGGATGCTTAAGAGACAAGTAGCTGCCGCTGCAAAACCGAGATGAAGCCAGACTCATACAGAAGACTTGTAAGTGAGCTATTACAGCAAAATCAGGAGAAAGGACAGTAAAGCCATCAATGGAGAACAGAAAATACTAAGGTGTCTATATATTATTTTGAATGACCTCAATAATGTAGCATAATTGCAGATGTAACCTTGAGGACTGAATGGGGAGAATTAGAGAAGTACTGAGGAATTTTGAAAGTAGAAATTGACCAATTAAAAATCCTGTGCAATATCCTCCTACTTCTGTAGCAAGCTATTGATAAGATGAAGAGAATTATAGAAAAGGACCCCAAAGCGAGAGATCAGTCTATCTATCACTGATCCATCTATCTATCCATCTCTCATGATAAAGAAAGCCATAACTTCCCAAGCATTATCTCACATCCTTTTTAAACCGCTTTCCTCAGGTGCCAGTTTTAATAAGAATTCACAAAAACATAAAAGATCAATGAATTGTTAATATTTGTAAAGAAAGCATATTCATAAACAAGTGAGATTCCCACAGGAACTCCTCCCAGAGAGCAATTCACAGTGCCTCATAGGCAGCAACACTGAAAAGGAGTGTCTTTATCAGTCGGTTTATTTTAACACCAAAATAGAGCATTTAATTCAACGATAAGACACACTGACCACTCTGTGTTTAAAGAATAACAAAATGTCATGTTTTCAGACAGAGAGTCGCTGTGTCACTGTTACGTGGCTCCCTGTCAGTGCATCTTTATGGAGCAGCGCTTTTTAGCACCTTAGAAATACTCTAGAAATTCCCTGTCTATGAATGCACTTGTAGGCTGAAATGATAGGGGATCACATTTGTAAATAAGGTGGACAAGAACTAAAACAAGAAGAGTTCCACTGCATCCTATACCCTCATATAATCAGGAGTCTAAAGAATACGCAGATAAAGCTAAGACCACCTTAAAACATGCAGGAGAACTTTCCCTGGTCTTCTACAGAGTGTCTCTGAATAATGTGCCCACCCAGTGGCCCCAAATCATCACCTTTTGGATGGCTCTTGACACCAATTATTTAAAATCAATGCAGAAACAATTGCACTTGATATTGGGTGGCGGGGGATTTATTTTGGAATCTTTTTAAATGGGAAGTGTTTTCTGAAAGAAAATGGCTTAGATCAATCACACTCTTCTGGGGTCCCCCAGACATTTCTGTTAAGACTGGCTTTTCCAGTGCAGTAATGGGTCTATAAGCACTTGTCAACATTATTCAACAGCTAACAGAATTGTTTGTGTTCTTGTGTGTAGACTGTATAAGCTCAAAGCTATAAGCTTTCTTTGCTTTTAGCTATAATTAATATATTAATGATAGTATATAATAAAAGAAGTCATTGAAAGCAAGATGATTGGTAAAGTGCACGTGATCCTATTTCTAAGTTTCTTACAGATAAAGGAGTCTATGATCTTATCTTCCTACTCAGAGCTTTTGACTACTTGCTCCTAAAAATAAACTGTTGAGAAATTCTGCTACTCCTTATATTAGTAGTTGCTATAGTTTTTACTTTCAACATAAATTGTTATGCTTGATGAGGTACTAGTTGGGGGGTAATACAGCAGTGATTAAGAGTTCAGACTTAGCAATAGGCAGCACAGAGATAGCTCCACCTCTTTCTTCATTCGTTAAGTTTGTAACCTCGGGCCACCTGCCTCCTTCCTCTTCTATGTAAGATTTGTTAATACTTGCACCACATTACGGAGGCCATGGAGTTTAAATTAGATAATGCATGTAGAGCAATTCACATAGTGCCCATCATATGTAGTAAGAGCTCCCTAAGTTGGAAGTTAATACAATTAACTTTAATTTGGAGGGCTGTGGATACAAACTCATACAGCGAACTGTATTCTTCAATAAAATACCCGTAAGGTGAGTTTGAGAGAGTGAAAGAACAAAACCTCCATCTGATTACACTATGCTTCACTCTAGGGGCAGACGCTTCTGAACTGGAGGCATTAATGGGCAAATGCATGGCGAAATGTCATTGCGTGGTGGAGGAAGTCTTTCAGGGAGCCCTCAGTCTGGGATACATTCACTTTCAGACTAAAGCTCCGGAGAGGTGCCGTTGAGCATTTTCACACTCGAAGAGCACCGCCTAGGTGAGAAGCACCACCTGCAAACCTCTATTTTTGTAGTAATAGAACTCAATAGTAAGAGAAAGAATTAAGGCGGCCCACAAACCGCTGTAACACAGGGGCTTTCTTTTCTTTAAGAAGTGGCTTAGAGAAGGAGAAGCAGGAAGACTGAGAACCTCCACAGTACTTAGTGGTTAAGAGCTCAGACTTTGGACCGAGGCCAAATTAGGTTGACTTCCCCACCCTGCCACTTCCTGGATATGTGACTTTGGGCAAATGATTGAACATTTCTGAATATCAGTGTCTCATCTATAAAAAAAAGGATAATAATGTCCATTGTACAGAGTTGTATTAGGATGGAATGGAATAGCAAATAGAAATTGTCTTGAAGAGTTTCCGTTTATTATGAGTTTGGTAACTGGTAGCAATGACTGCACGGCATTTATCACATCAGCATTGTTACAAGGAAACAAACATCTAGTAATTCATCAGTGGCTAATAATTGAGGGCCTACTGTGTGGCACGCCATGCTGGTGTCATAAGAAACAAACACGCTCTTGTGTACTTGAGGATCCCAGAATGCTATAATAGAGGATCTAAAAAACAAAGAGAAATGATTAGCTGGTGGACTCGGAGACTCAGGGTCAGGGTTATTAAAGGTGTTAAACGTAAATTAAGGTTGACAAATGAATAGCAAGGAGCCAAGAGACTTAGTTCCAGAGGGTCTTTTTGGGACTGGGGACAACATTCTCCAATGAAGCATGAGTACGTTGTATGTTCAGAGGCTGGGTACTGCACCACCCAACACAGGTTGGCACAGAAGGGAAATATAAACTAATTTTAAAAGCAAAAAGGGTCAAATCCCAGAACATAAACTCTACACGCACTTGTCCAAAGCCTTTGTTAATTGGTGGGAATAACAAATTCACAAGCCAAGACACAGACTGACCACTTGGCTTTACAGATAGATAGAATTTATAGACCACACTTTAGCAAGATAGAATTCAAATACTGATCATAAATGTACTGTGTCTATATTTATGTTGGTAATGCACATGTAGTTCAATTCATATGGGCTTGATTGTCTAGGACTAATCTTGTTTCTGTTTTCATTTTCTTAAAATAAAATCTATGGATAAATAAAATTGGTACCTGATCTCACGCCTGGCTAAATACCACATGATATGACAATCCAGCGAAGTACAATTTTTACTTTACATATACAAAAGTGAAACTCAGAGAGATAATGTCACTTGTCCAGTTTCAAAAACTCAGGAGCAGAAGCTTTGGAACCTGAGCCCCACCAGTAGGAGTCTGAAGCCGGCACTCTTTGCAGACCTTAGGCTGTGCTGTGCTGCCGAGGAAGAGCTATCCCCCTGCACTTCCTGCCACAGTCTAGGCACCTGAACTGCCTGCTCAGGTAAGTTAAGCCCTTCATTAAAACAGGACCTTATAAGCAATTATGTATGTATCAAGTCCTAAGAACTATTTATTTTAGTGACTTTGATCCAGTGCTTCTCTAGTATTTGAAAAGTCAAAAATGTTTTGCCTAATGATGGGATTATGTTATAAAGAGATCGTTAGATAAGTCAGTAAGAAAAAATAAAGCACCTGAGATTTTAACAAAAGTGAAGTGAACGAAATGTCTTACTCTTGTTTGTTCCTCCAGATATTCCAAAGTACAGTCAGAAATGTGCCATGGAAATGCAGGCATTAATCAAAAGCAGCCATTTGCCTTGTGAATGGGGCCATTAGCACTCTGCTCAAGATGGACAGTCACCTGTTGCTTTCATTTTATTGTGAAGGAAAGTGATGTCCAGGGTGTGTCTGAATGCAAGCTTCTGTAGTTAACTGTGATTTCCAAATATCACGATGTGAGGTAGAATGCCTACAAACTGTTAGGCTACTAATAGTCATAACATATATTTCAAAATCATCCATTGAGAGAAATAGAGTCAGCTGGTATTATTACTTAAATACTGTGGTATTACTTAAATACCACTTAATACTGTGCATCTAAGATAACAATAATACCAAATCTACTCCTCAAATTCCATTGCTTGGGTGCTATTCCAGTCAAGATATACACATTAACTGAGTAAGTTAAGAACTATCCATGAATCAGATTTGAGAAAGCATTAAACAGCAAGTGAGCATGTGACACAAAGTAACTTCAAAAATCCTGTAAGTGAAGCAGAACCTTAGTGTGTAAACACTGAGTGTTATTTCTTATAACACTCTTCAGAATTATTCAGGGAAGCATGTAATCTGCATGTAAACTGAGAAGACGATAATAACCCCACATCAACATATTTCCTGAGATATTATAGGAAAAGATAACATGAAACAAAGTAACAAAGAAACTGTAACAAGGAGAGGCTCTCAGGGAGAAAAGCCTCAAGCTGTTCCTAGCTTTAGCAAGCCCTGAACACAGTAGGGGCACAGTCAATTCTGTGACCAATGGACTCATCAATAGGCAGCATCTTGAAATTAATGATAACTTAAACATGTCTGAGGCCTTGAACTTATCTTATAAATTGGCCTTTGGAAAGAAGAAAAGAAGAAAAATATTGGGCAATCAGGAAGTAATGAAGTTCTTGTAAAAATAGCTATCTCCAAAAGCAGGCTAAGGGAGTCCTTGGAAAGTCAGCCCATCTACAAATCAGCAGGTTCAGATGATATACCTTCTATCTGTGGGACGAACGAAACTGGCAAGCATACTAACCGCATCATTTACAGTTATTTTAAAAAACCTGTGGCAATCTAGGGAGCTAGAAGAGATGAAAGGGAAAGAAAATACAATGCTCCACTTACATTTACAAAAGAAGGTGAAAATGACCCCCCAGAAAAAACTCAACAATAATTAAAGTTAAGGAAAAGGGGGTATTCTAATGGCCTACAGAAAGATGGCATTTTGAGAAGAGAGTCATAGAAGCATTTTTAAGATAAGAAGTGCAAAAGGAACTTGAACACAGAAGAATTTGAATTTGAGCACCATTTCCAAATGAAGTGTTTCTGTGTGTTTGTTTATGACTGTTGGAGCAAAATGACTTTCTGAAATGAATTCTGACAACTAAGCAAAAAAAAAAAAAAGCAAGATGTTAAAAAGTAATTGTGAGTATGGGGTCATCACTTCAAAAATACTAAGGAAATATGACAGTGTTTAATGTCATTTTTAGGTAGGTAAAATTATTTTGTTTTTATTGAAAAAGTATTAACAGAAAGCCTCTTATATACCAAGTGCTTCATTATGTGCTGAGCACACAAACCCAACAAGCAGGCTTCCTGACCAATTGCACAGGAGAAGTGCTTAATTAACACAGGATCTTCCACATGGTAAGCATTTAATAACGGTGACTATTACTATTACCATGAGTTATTAATTCTAAACAAGATCTTTACCTGGTGGAGAGGTTCTATTAGTTTTCTTATTTGACCTGAGCGTCATCTTAGTAACTTGATCCTGAAAGATCAAAGAGGACATTCACGAAATTTTAAAGGAATGGGGGTGGGATGAAGCAGAGACCCCACACTTCATAGTTAGACCATAGAGAACTCACGATTATTGTTATAAAAAGAGTAAGAGCAGAGATTCAAGATGGTGGCATGAGAGGTGACATGGAGAACTCCTCCCCAAACCACAAATAGTACAAAAATATGGTTAATTAGTACAACTAACCTTAAAACAGCAACAAGAAAGAAGGCTGCACCAGACTGCATACAGACCTCATGAACAGAGCAGACCTCACGAAACAGGGTAACATACGAAAGCCTTAATCCAGCAGGACCCAAGCCCTTCTCCCACCCCAGCTGACCAGTGGGAGGAAGAGAAACAGAGCGCAGAAGGGGGTGAAAGCCTGGGACTGCTGAACACCTAGCCCTGGAGATCTGATTTGTGAGAGGAAGCCGATAGTGTGTGGTGCTCTGGACGTTGGGGAGCTCAGACAGGTGGAGTGCTTGAGAGACTGACATTCCGGCCGCTTTTGGAGGATGGGATCCACATTCAGCCGCTCTGTGTCAGAGGAGGGGCAGGTGGTCTGAGAGGCTTCTGAGCAGTGAGAGGGCTGCTGAAGGGGCAGGGTTTGCATGGAGCTTGCTGCACAGGAGAAGGGAGAGCTGGACAAGGTTATCTGGGCACACTCTGCCCAGCTGGTTGGGAACTTTGAAGAGCTTCAGGTGCTCCATCCCCCTGACTGCCTCCTCGGCTCCGAGGCCCCCGACTGTGACACACAGCCTGCTGCACCTTCCTCCTAGCTTGCTGGCACCAGTTCGCAAACTGGCAGTCACTGTGCTGGCATCAGGCCAGACAGAGGGAAGCCGGGCCTACAACAGCTTGAGACGCAAAACACAAGAGGCTTACCCATGTGTGCTTGGTCCACTGTCTCTGACACTGGAGACAGGCACTGCAAATGGGAATCAGGAAACAGATCTTTCCTCCCCCCAGGCACCAGCTCCACTCCCCTACGACACCCAACCTCACTCTAGGGGCTGAGCAGCTCCAGAGACTGGAGCTTCTGCGCACTAGTGGGCACCACACAGAAATATGAAACATCAAAAGAACATGGTTCAGACCAAAATCTCACAAACCCCAGAAAAGGGGCCAAATGAAACTGAACACACCAATCTTCCTGAAAGAGAGTTCAAAATAAAAATTATAAACATGCTTATGGAGGTACAGAAAAATATTCAAGAACTCAGGAATGAATTTAAGTCAGAGATTCAATCATTAAGAAATTCCATATCTGAAATGAAACATACAATGGAGGGATTTAAAAGCAGATTAGAAGTAGTAGAAGAGATGGTAAATGGAATAGAAATTAGAGAAGAGGAATAAAAAGAAGCTGAGTCACAGAGAGAAAAAAGAATCTCTAAGAATGAAAGAATATTGAGAGAACTGTGTGACCAATCTAAATGGAACAATATTCACATTATAGGGGGTACCAGAAGAAGAATAGAGAGAAAAAGGGATAGAAAGTGTCATTGAGCAGGTAATTGCTGAAAACCTCCCCAATATGGGGAAGGAGATGGTCTCTCAAGCCATGGAAGTGCACAGATCTACCAACACAAGGGACCCTAGGAGACAACATCAAGACATATAATAAGTAAAATGGCAAAGGTCAAAGACACAGACTGACTTTAAAAGCAGCTAGAGAGAGAAAGAAGATCACATACAAAGGAAAATCCATCAGGCTATCATCAGACTTCTCAAGAGAAACCTTAACAGGCCAGAAGGGAGTGGCATGATATATTTGATGCAATGAAGTGGAAGGGCCTTGAACCAAGAATACCCGGCAAGGTTATCATTTAAATTTGAAGGAGGATTAAACAATTTTCAGATAAGCAGAAACGGAGACAGTTTACTTCCCACAAACCACCTCTACAGTGCATTTTGGAGGGACCCCTATAGATGGAAGTATTCCTAAGGCTAAATAGATGTCACATAGACAAAGAGTACAGAATATGATTCATAACATACAAAGAATGGAGGAGCAGAAAAAGGAGGAAAAAAAAGAAGCTTTAGGTTGTGTTTGTAATAGCATACGTAAGTGAGTTAAATTAGACTGTTAGATAGTAAGGGAATTATGCTTGAACCTTTGGTAACCATGAATCTAAAACCTGCAATGGCAATAAGTACATAGCTATTGATAATCACTCTAAATGTAAATGGTCTCAATGCACCAATAAAAAGACATAGAGTTACTGAATGGATAAAAAAACAAGACCCATCTATATGCTGCCTACAAGAAACTCCCTTCAAACCCAATGACATACACAGACAGAAAGTAAAGGGATGGAAAAGATATTTCATGCAACTAATAGTGAGAAAAAAGCAGGAGTTGCAGTACTTGTATCAGACAAAATAGACTTCAAACAAAGAAAGTCACAAGAGACAAAGAAGGACATTACCTAATGATAGAAAGGTCAATCCAACAAGAGGATATAACTATTATAAATATCTATGCACGCAGCACAGGATCACCTACATATGTGAAACAAATACTAACAGAATTAAAGGGAGAAATAGAATGCAATGCATTCATTTTAGGAGAGTTCAACACACCACTCACTCCAAAGGACAGATCAACCAGACAGAAAATAAATAAATAGACAGAGGCATTGAACAACATATTAGAACAGACGGACCTAATGGACATATAATAAGTAAAATGGCAAAGGTCAAAGACACAGACTGACTTTAAAACGGACATCTACAGAACACTCCATCCAAAAGCAACAGGATACACATTCTTCTCAAATGCACATGAAACATTTTCAAGAATAGATCATATACTAGGCCACAAAAAGAACCTCAGTAAATTCAAAAAGATTGAAATTGTACCAACCAGCTTCTGAGATCACAAAGGTATGAAACTAAGAATAAATTAAACAACGAAAATGAAAAGGCCCACAAACACATGGAGGCTTAATAACATGCTCCTAAATAATCAATGGATCAATGACCAAATAAAAACAGAGATCAAGCAATACATGTAGACAAAGAACAACAATAATTCAAGACTGCAAAATCTGTGGGATGCAGCGAAGGCCGTGCTAAGAGGGAAATATATTGCAATACAGACATACCTCAGGAAAGAAGAACAATCCCAAATGAACAGTCTAAACTCACAATTAATGAAATTAGAAAAGGAAAAAGAAATGAGGCCCAAAGTCAGTAGAAGGAGGGACATACTAAAGATGAAAGCAGAAATAAATAAATTTGAGAAGCATAAAACAATAGAAAGAATAAATGAAAGCAGGAGCTGATTCTTCAAGAAAATAAACAAAATAGATAAACCCTTAGCCAGACTGATCAAGAAAAAAACGTCTACACACATAAACAGAATCAGAAATGAGAAAGGAAAAATCACTGTGGACACCACAGAAATACAAAGAATTATGAGAGAATAGTATGAAAAATTATATGCTAACAAACTGGGTAACCTAGAACAAATGGACAACTTTCTAGAAAAATACAACCTTCCAAGCTGACCCAGAAAGAAACAGAAAATCTCAATAGTCCAATTACCAGCAAAGAAATTGAACTGGTAATCAAAAACCTACCTAAGAACAAAACTCCAAGACCAGAGGGTTTCACTGCTGAATTTTATCAGACATTTAGTGAAGACCTAATACCCGCCCTCCTTAAAGTTTTCCAAAAAATAGAAGAGGAGGAAACCAAAACCAGGAAAAGACACCACAAAAAAAGAAAGTTACAGACCAATATCTCTGATGAACATAGATTCAAAAATACTCAACAAAATATTAGCAAACCGAATTCAAAAATACATCAAAAAGATCATCCATCATGATCAAGTGGGATTCATCCCAGGGATGCAAGGATGGTACAACATTTGAAAATCCATCAACATCATCCACTACATCAACAAAAAGAAGGACAAAAACTACATGATCATATCCATAGATGCTGAAAAAGCATTTGACAAAATTCAACATCCATTGATCATAAAAACTCTCAACAAAATGAGTATAGAGGGAAAGTACCTCAACATAATAAAGACCATATATGACAAACCCACAGCCAACATTATACTTAAAGGCGAGAGCTGAAAACTTTTCCTTTAAGGTTGGGAACAAGACAAGAATACCCACTCTCCCCACTTCTATTCAACATAGTTCTGGAGGTCCTAGCCATGGCAATCAGGCAACACAAAGAAATAAAAGGCATCCAGATTGGTAAGGAAGAAGTCACATTGTCCCTGTTTGCAGATGACATGGTAGTGTACATAAAAAACCCTAAAGAATCCACTCCAAAGCTACTAGATCTAATATCTGAATTCAGCAAAGTTGCAGGATACAAAATTAATACACAGAAATCTTTTGCATTCCTATACACTAATGATGAACTAGCAGAAAGAGAAATCAGGAAAACAATTCCATTCACAATCGCATCAAAAAGAATACATACCTAGGAATAAACCTAACCAAGGAAGTGAAAGACCTATACCCTGAAAACTACAAGACACTCTTAAGAGAAATAAAAGAGGACACCAATAAATGGAAATTCATCCCATGCTCTTGGCTAGGAAGAATTAATATTGTCAAAATGGCCATCCTGCCTAAAGCAATCTACAGAATCAATGCAATCCCTATCAAAATACCTACAGCATTCTTCAGTGAACTAGAGTAAACAGTTCTAAAATTCATATGGAATGACAAAAGACCCTGAATAGCCAAAGCTATCCTGAGAAGGAAGAATAAAGCAGGGGGAATTACACTCCCTGACTTCAAGCTCTACTACAAAGCCACAGTAATCAAGACAATTTGGTACTGGCACAAGAACAGACTCATAGACCAGTGGAACAGAATAGAGAGCCCAGATATAAACCCAAGCAAATATGGTCAATTAATATACAATAAAGGAGCCATTGATATACAAGGGGGAAATGACAGCCTCTTCAACAGCTGGTATTGGCAAAACTGGACAGCTACATATAAGAGAATGAAACTGGATGACTGTCTAACCCCATACACAAAAGCAAACTCAAAATGGATCAAAGACATGAATGTAAGTCATGAAACCATAAAACTCTTAGGAAAAAATATAGGCAAAAATCTCTTGGACATAAACATGATCAACTTCTTCATGAACATATATCTCCCTGGGCAAGAAAAACAAAAGCAAAAATGAACAAGTGGTACTATATCAAACTAAAAAGCTTCTGTATAGCAAAGGACACCATCAGTAGAACAAAAATACATCCTACAATATGGCAGAATATATTCATAAATGGCATATCCAATAAGGGGTTGACATCCAAAATATATAAAGAGCTTATGCACCTCTAAAAACAAAAAGCAATTAAGCCAATTAAAAAATGGGCAGAGGAGCTGAACAGACACTTCTCCAAAGAAGAATTTCAGATAGCCAACGGGCACATGAAAAGATACTCCACATCGCTAATCATCAGGGAAATGCAAATTAAAACCACAGTGAGATATCACCTCACACCAGTTAGGGTGGCCAACATTCAAAAGACAAACAACAACAAATGTTGGCGAAGATGTGGGGAAGGGGAACCCTTCTACACTACTGGTGGGAATGTAAACTAGTTCAACCATTTTGGAAAGCAGTATGGGGGTTCCTCAAAATTTCAAAATAGAAATACCATTTGACCCAGGATTCCACTCCTAGGAATTTACCCTAAGAATGCAGCAGCTCAGTTTGAAAAAGACATATGCACCCCTACGTTTATTGCAGCACTATTTACAATAGCCAAGAAATGGAAGCAACCTAAGTGTTCATCAGTAGATGAATGGATAAAGAAGATGTGGTACATATACACAATGGAATATTATTCAGCCATAAGAAGAAAACAAATCCTACCATTTGCAACAACATGGATGGAGCTAGAGGGTATTATGCTCAGTGAAATAAGCCAAGCTGAAAAAGACAAGTATCAAATGATTTCACTCATCTGTGGAGTATAAGAACAAAGGAAAAACTGAAGGAACAGAACAGCAGCAGACTCACAGAACCCAAGAATGGACTAACAGTTACCAAAGGGAAAAGGACTAGGGAGGATGGGTGGGAAGAGAGGGATAAGGGGGAAAAAGGGGCATTACGATTAGCACACATAATGTAGCGGGGGGGGGGTACACGGGAAAGCAGTATTTACAGAGAAGACAAGTAATGATTCTGTATCACCTTACTATGCTGATGGATAGTGACTGTAGTGGATTATGTTGGGGGGACTTGATAATAAGGGGTCTAGTAACCATAATGTTGTTCAAGTGATTGTACATTAATGATACCAAAAAAATTTTGTTAAATCAAATGAAAAGAAACTCTTAATTAGCAAGGCTTTAAGAAGAGTTTTGTAAAGTCAATAGTCTTTAACTTGTAAATAAAATCCTTAAATGTATTTAAAAAAAAACAATAAGAGCAGTATTTTGCTGAGGGCTTGCTTTATGTCAGGTAATCTTCTAAATCTTTGGCATATTAGTTTTCAAACAGCCTGTAAGGTTGATCTCATTATTACCAACTTATATGCAAACGTGTTGAAGCTCCACATAATTTAACATGTATTGAGCACTTACTTTGTGCCAAGTGTTGCTCGTTGCCATATTTAATCCTTACAGTAGGCCTATGACTTATCTTCCCTCTTTTACCTAATAGGAACTGAAGTCTGGAGCAGTTTTGTTTAAGGGTCAATGGCACACACATAGTTAAGAGAGACACTCAGGATTTCAGCCTACAACTTCAGAATCTGAACTTCGAATATTTCCTATTGATCAATTTACATGACATGGGTACAAAAATGTCAATAGGACAGCAGGACCCTCCGTTTCCCTCACTGTTCTAGCATTCGTGGTTTCTGAGTGCATGCATGTGCAGTGCATATTTCAGAAGAGATTCTCTAATGAAAATACTTTGAAAAGCCCTGATTTATGCCCACCATTCGGGAGATAATCAAGCACTCTTTATATCGACTGTGTGCCTTACAGAGAGAGGAATTGTGCCTGGCACTTAGCTGAGGTTCAATAAATACTTGTTGATTAATTCACTGAGTAATAAATTCATATCAGGTCATTTACAAAAGTATCACTCCCCTACAGATACTGTCTGAGTATCAACTGCATACAAGATCCCCAAGGGCTCCAGTCTGTGCTTTACAGCTTAGTCCAGAATATCTGACTTTTAAGATGTTGTTGTTCTTTCTCTCTCTGTTATCAGCAGACAAGGAAATGCCCTGTGATAGCAGCCTCTGTTCTAGGCTCAAAAATTACGTGTGTTGCTTTGTGTTCACTAATTCTATCTTGGTCGCCAGGAAGCTCAAAGCTAAATGCAGAGACGGGTGCACAACCACAGAGACCAATTGTTCCTCAAAGGTTTCTGACAGTTAGGTTTCCTCTGGCATTACCTTACTCTGATGCATTTATATTTTAACGGTTTCTTTATATTTATGTTTTTTGTACTAAAACACTTAAACTATTCTTTTAAAGCATGCAACTTTATACATAACAGGCAAATCAATCATGAAATGCTTGCAAGTACCTGTTTATTAATGTAGAATTCTCAGACTTCAGGTGCAGGCTACTGGGCACTGCGGCAGCTCTCTGATGTCTTTGCTGTCATTCAAGGAGTGGACTTGTCTCTGAATGGTCTGTATTTCCCAGGTTCTTAAAAAGCTGTTGAAGCCCCATTAAAAAAAGCTTGCCAGGCAATTCGTGTCTTGTTTCCCACATGTTTCTATCACTTCTTGACTACCTTGGGTTGTGTTAGCAATATATTACCCAGGTAAAACCTTGAATACCCAAGCCATGAGCCACTAGGCTGGTTCATTTTGAAACAAACCCCTTCCCACTGAGGAATATGAGGCTACCTTCATTCAGCCAACATCAATTATTCCAAGCCAAAATCTACAGAAAGCTAGATATCACATTGTATCTGGATAAGACAAGAACATATATTTTTCAACTTAGTTATTTCTGATTTCAAATTTCAGCTTCACACAGTATCTAACTTGTCTGCACCTCAGTTTCCTAATCTTGAAAATGATCTAATAATGACCTCCTTCTAGGCTGGTGAGGAGGATTCCTTTAAAATCATAGATGGGAAAAATGACAGTTTTCATATTTTCTTCTCTAGTTCTTTCCTACAATATGGTAAATTGTCCCCATATCTCATATTCTACTGCTATAGAATTCTGTAGAACATGAATCATTAAACACATTTTCTCTGAATCAGAGATACCAAAAGGACTAGGGGTGGAGAAAAAAAAAGAAAGACGAGAATCTTATCTTCCATATTTAAGAGATAATAACATTGATTTTGCGGCTCCAGCGGGAACAACAAAGAGCAGTGGGTACTAGTTAAGAGGCAGGTTTCGACCCCATAGGAGGACAATTCTGATAATTATAGCTTTCCCACCGTGTAATGGGCTGCCTCTAAAAGTGATGAGCCTCTCTCTGTAGGACATGTTCGAGCAGATACTAATCTTGCAGGACTGATGGGGAGGCTTCTGAGTTGAGTGGGAGTTTAAACAACATGAGAGTTTAGATGTTCCAAAGGGTGTCTCCAGGCCCACATGCTGAACATGAGAACAGTCAGACTAGGACATCTTTCCGGGTTTCGTGGTTCAGTTTACGTCCTAAAGAAAAGAGAAGCATTCTTCAGGCAGGGGTGTGTCTGAGGTTCAAGATCTTAAATACTTCCTTGAGTATTGAACATTTGTTGGGTTCCAGGCACAGTCCTAGATGTGAAAGGGAGATTTAAAAAAAAGACCTTTCCTCATGAGGACATTATTTTATTCATTCATTCATCCATCCATTCATATACTTATCTTCTTTTCATCCAAAATGACATTTTTTTCACCGAATGTCCTACCGGGTTTACGGCACTGATTTAGGCTATGGGATATGCGGAAACAGGTACCGCTTCATAGATTTTTGCACTGAGGCAGGAGAGACAGGACAGTGAAATTTTACAAATAAACAGAATAATTTTACTTAGCATGTGATTTTTTTTTTATTTTGTAGAAAACCAAAATAAAACCCCCCAAATGCCAGTTTGAACTCCCTTCAAAGAGCAGAGGGCAAATTCCTCCTAGAGCCAGTGTCTGCCAAGGTGGGTAGACCACCGCTGTCACCTTGTTTTCCCTGCTTGCTTCTCCAATAAATGCAACCTTCGTGAATTGTTATCTTCATGAAGGCTTGCTTGGTAGGCTCAATGCAATGACAGATTTTTCTGTAGCTTCTTTTGTGCTCAATATGATATATAGTCAAACAATCTGACATGGCTCACCTCCAGCCAGGTTCTTCCATTATACTTGAGGAGCATTTATAAAACTGCTCTCACTGTCAAGGTCCAGACTTTGCTGGTAACCAGAGCTCAGAAGGGCAAGTTTTGAGGCTGACAGATGATTACTGCACGGTGTCTGTTAGTTATCTCCAATTTTTCATCACTTTCAAGTACATCTCTTGTCCATACTTCGATATGCATCAGAGAATGCATAAAAAGGAAAGGGAAAGTGGGACCACACTAATAATTAGGCCTCGTAATTCCCGAGTACTGACCACATGCCAGGCCCCATGGTGCGTGCTTTATGTACATTGTCTTAGGTAATCCTTATAAAACCCCTATGAGGTAAGCATTATTATCGCCATTTGCACTGGAAGAAATCAAGTCCCTGTATCAAACAATGCCCTCCAGCTCATCCAGTCAGGGTGCAAAGCCAGGACAGATGCTCACGGCCTCTCCACCCTTTGCAGAGACTCTCTCCCCTTCTTTCTGCTCCTAGAATTGTGTCGCTGCAGGAAGCTTCAATGGTTTGTGTAGCCACGCAGCTGTGAGCGAGAAGGAGTTTCTCAAAGTAATGTTGCAAGTTTTTCTTAAAAAATATTTTCTTTAATGAATATGCTTTTTTTGTCTCACTAGCTGTCAATTTCTTTCTGATCTTTCTCTCTGTTTACCTTAAAGAATAAGTTCTTCCATCTCACCTGAATTGGTTTAGTAATTTAGAGGAAAAACTGGCTGATAAATCATCTCTATATAGAAGAATGAAACTTCTTTTAAGTCAAAGGAAAAATATTTTAAAGTAGTTATCTTTCACAAAAAAAAAAAATGTATTGGTTCTGAGAAGTTATCTGAAGAGAATCCCCAATATAAATGATAGGGTATAAACTATTTCTAATGGTTGAAGAGAAGCTGACACTGTTTGAAGGGTTTTATGTTAGTAATGAAAATTCAAGAAAATAAAGGGTAGCATATTAAATATAACAATATAATTGGGAAAATGAAGGTAGGGAGGGGAGAAAGTAAATATAGTAGAGAAACAACAGTTAAGTCCTCAAAGAGCCATTAGCCAAGACATCAATGGACACTTGCCCTACAGTTGTCATCTTTGCCCCTATTACAAGTTTCTTTTCAAATGCGTCCTAAGAAAGTCTTTTCCTGACCACGATATTGAAAGTGGCGTCTGCATCATCTATTTCTTTACCCTTTAAATATTTTCTAGCAATTACCAAATGGTCAAATTTCCCCATTAGAATATCAGTTTATGAAACAGAGACAATATTGTATTCATTACTCTATCCATAACTCTTAAAAGGGGACCTGTCAAAATGTAGGCACTCAACCTAGGTAACTTAAATTATGTTCAAATTTGTTGTACCCACTCACATATGTACACTCATACCAGAACCATTATTGCTTTTCAGTAATAGTCTGAGTGCCAGATTGTCTTATGCAATAAAGTATACATTGTAAGTACACAGAGAAGGTGCAGGTAAAACAGGTAACATGATCATGGTTTAAAATCAATAAAATGGGGAGCGTAAGAAATGCCAGGAACAGGACAAAGGGCTGAAGGAACTGGTCTTCTTAAAGGCAATGGCTTGCTGCAGTCTTGCGCAGACTTCATATTTGGGGATGTACCCAGGTTACAATTACAAAGGGATGAAAGTACAGCCGTTGTTTTTCCATGAAATTTTAGACTTGATGGTATGCTACATACCATATTCTTACTTCGATGCTGTGTGAGCCCAAAACACAAAGGATATTCAAATGCTTTGTCTGTTTCCTCAACCAAAGGGCATTTCCATCTTCAGTCCATGGTCACATGAAGTGCATTATAAAAGTATTCTTTTGGTCTATGCCCCTCCTTGTTACTCCTGAATGTGTTGGTTGTATTGACAGGAATCCCCTGATGCATAATGTTCTGGGCTCTAACTATTGTCCTCATTATTTCAGCGCCGCCATGCAAATTAGTGCAAGCTACAAACCTGAGGTTTAGAAGGAACAAAGCTGAGCCAACATGTTGGGGCCTGAACAGTAGGAGTTTAACAGGAAATGGAAGCAGCACCTTGTGCTGAGTGTCCTCATGCGCTTATCCGTTATCCCTGACAAGGAGAAGGAAAATGGGCAGCAAGCTGCTTTGTGTGTTCTCCCTGTGCCCCCCGTCCAGCAGAATAAGCCATGAAAAAATTCACTGAAACACATGGTTCCCAGTGCAATGATTATGAATGACCAAAATGCCAGAGAGGATAAAAAAATACCGCAAAAATATTCCGGCAAAAATACCGTAGCTCAGCTCTCACAGACCCCACAGATGGCAGTTCCCAGCGCACCATCACTGTGAAGCATTCTTGCCCCTCATCAAGGCGACGTAGAGGAAAGAGACCTGGGCCAAGGCCAGCAGATCCAGAGTGGAGTTCCTATCCCTGCTGCTAAATCACAGACTCTCAGGCAGGGCTCATTTGTAACCTCTGGACTCTAAGGGTCTCCTTGCTGTCAGCTACTCAAGTAGTTAGCTTAAAATTGGGTGACTGACTGATGGTAAGTCAAATATTTTTGTATCATAAACACAGAACAAGTCATCTGATTTCTCACAATTGTCTGTTCTAAGAGCCATGTCCTGTCCAGAATTGTTGGTTCTGATTTTTCTATGAATCTTTAACCATTTGTCTCTTTGCTATATGCTATGAACCAGGGAAGAACAATATCGCTTACTTTGGTTTCTCTTATTAAAGTGTTTGAGATTAGCTCACTCCTCCCCACAGCTCCTTCCCTTCTGTTGTTGCTTTATCGGCTCTTATAGGAAATGCAACCATAGTCAAGTTTGCCAAATGATGTGTGATTGCTTTCCTTAGAAGATTACTTCACCCTTTAATTATTTTCTGACATTTTCACCAAGAAATAATCACAAGTTTCCAAACAACACAATGTACAGTTTGAACTCTGAGCCTGGAGGTTAGGAAGCCTTTCATTTATCTCTGTCCACACGACATGAGTCATCGCTCTTCAACGAAGACCTATTATAAGAAAATGATATTCTAAGGTAGTCATGTTTAATGAATTTTGCTTCATCGTTGGCTACATTTGATTTGCTGAAGTCCACACTCACGGTGCACTCCTTTTTTTTTTTCACTGATAGAAGGTGCAGAATTTCCTGAAAAGCTATTGTAGTTCAAAATGGCTGTCTTCCTTGATATGTACGTGGTTCTCAACTTTATTTATTTTTCTGCAGAATACTTAGCTGTGTGGCTAAAAAATGAAGATTGCGCATTCAGCAATTTATGTGATCCCAGCCACAAGCCTCTTTTACTGTCTGCTGAATAATTAGCAACGTGCATGAAGATAGAATATACAGTAACTTGCCTGACTTTGGGCAAAAAAAAGATTAGAATGACAAATAGTCAGACTCTAGGGTCAAATGCTTTGCCAGTAGTTGCATATGTTTATGCCAAAATACATAAAGAAATGTCACTTCAGCACATGAGTGATGACAAACACTCCAAGTGGGGCTGCAGTTCATCAATCATTTCAAATGTGCAGATTGGGTTTACCTATATAAACAAAAGCAATAAAACTACTCAAAGCCTCACCTTAAACAATTCAAGCATGACATAAACACTGTTACTGCACAGTCAAGCCCCATTTTACTTGAGAAGCAGTAGGGAAGGAGCCGACAAACTATGATTTATTAAGATTAATAAAACACATCTTTAATAAAAAAAGTTCTGCTAATATTTTACATGAATATGGAAATCTCATCCAGCATCGTAGCCCATCAGAAAGCCTATGCAGGAGGAAGTATGATCAACAAACTTTAAAGCTCTAGATTCACATTCATTTTCAACAAAGTTTCAGGTTCAGGGTGGGGAGCATAGAGAAAGCTTTAACTAAGAATCCACAACAGGTAGTTTGCTCTGGGCTCAGTTTTAATAATTTATTAAAAAGAAGGTGAATTAATAAAACCATTACATGTTTCCAAACTTCCCCCCCACCCCAGGACACTTTCAAAACATGGATCGTTTCGACCTCTGCTGACGTTTTAGGAGGATGAATATTATACCGTTGTTCCTCCTTGGTAAAGAGAAGGTCCATAGGTTCAATGCCATAGGTCATGGAGCAAACTGAATTGAAGTTAGAAGTCCTTTCAAGGTTGCATACTATTTCTCTTTGAGAAGATGTACTGTAAGCATGAGAAATGATAATCTGCTCATTCACCTGTTTTCTTGCTCTCTCCCACCTGTGTGCTGCGTCTGACACTAATGCTCCAACGGGCTCTTTAGAAGACACCGACAGAGGTAGAAGGCAGCAAGGTCATTGCTCCATAATCAAAGACAGTTCTGCTCAGAGGAAGCAACACGATCTACCGACCAATAAAAGCTCTTTTAGGTCTGCTCATAGAGACGTTAATGTGTTGATTCCTGAAAAGAAGGACTCGCTATAGTTGAATGATATACCTATCTCCAATTTCAACTCAAATTTAATAAAATGTGAGGGGGGTTCTCTGTCCTTCATTTGACTAACCTTTTAAGATGTAACTGAGTGATGAGGGGAAAATCTCCCTGTTCAGAGTGTAACTGGAAGATCAAAATGGTTTGGCAATCTTTTTCTTCTCATTTCACCAGTTTTGTAGATTTTAAAGGTGCTTAAAGAATTCAGAGAATATTCAGCCCATATCTGAAGTGAACCTAATCCCTGATAAGAAGTCATTTTGTTACCTTGCCTACTGAGACATGGGACAAAGTTGGAAGGTTTTGAGATTCTCTTTAAGGTTTGGGATATAAGACCAATGGTAATATTCAAATGAAATGATAAACTGATGATAAGCCGACGATAATGTTCAAACAGAAAAGTTGATTGAAATGAACTTTCCAAACACCCCAAAATGATAGAAAAATAAGAAATGCATCCTTAGCAATGACAAAGGAATGCTACTTAAAAATGGTTATAGAATAATTGGCTTGTTTAATTGGTCATTCTTACGTTAAATATCTCAGGCCATCCACATTCTTTGGAAATAATATGCATTAAGAATGAAGGGACTAGGGCATAACTTGATTCTGCCACAAATTCACTAACCAATTGAACAGTTATTTTTCCAGGCAGACACAAACGGAAAGCTCCAAGAAATTTAAAAATGAAACAAGACCCTGTTTCCAAAGAACTCACAGTTCCATGAGGAAAGTAGAATTACCATGTCCCTCAAAAATTAAGGTTGGAGTTGCCATTTAGAAAAAGATGTGCCTTGATTCATGGAAAGCTTTGTGTAAACTTTGGCTTCATCAATGTCCAGACCCAATTACCGTGAAACTCATTCAGGTTGAACTTAAATTGCTCATTTTAAGCCTCCTTTTCCCAAGCGTCATTAGATTTTAATTTAGCTCTTCCCCCAAAACCTGTTTGCATCAAATTAAAAGGGCAAGTGGAATTTTTCTTGATAAAGAAGGCAAGTTGAGCTGAGAGCTGATAAGCACACAATACTCATGCATGCTTGGCACCCACATGCACACACGCATATATATTTTTCCATAATAAAAAAAAACTTTGTAGTAGATAGTGATAATGTAGATGGAAGCCAGCAACCTCTGCCTTGGTTTGGATTTCACCAAAAAAACAAATCTTTTTATTTGGGCTCAGATTCTTGTTGTAGGGCTGCCATATATATTGTCAGATGCAGAATAACATTTCTAACCTCTACTCACTGGGTGCCAATAGCTTCTATTCCTGAGTTGAGACCACCACAAATGTCTCCTGATGTTTCCAAATATCCCTGAGATTGAGGTGAGGAGGGAGAAGAATCATTGCTGAGAACCACTGGCATGATGTGATGTCCAGGAGGAAAAGTCAGTCCATGGGTATGTTATGAAGCTAGGCACAATTAAGGCAAATGCGGACCCTCTGAAGGTTGTAAGATGCAACTCTGGCTCACCTGAAGGATGGGAGGAAGCTGTGTGCAACCACTGAGTCACATCTGCTGTTGGTCCAGGGGCATCCCTTGAGGATGGTTCTTCGGACACCTTTGTGCTTATGTCAGAATGGCGTGGCACATAGGCATCCCACAAGTCATCAGAGTAGCTGTGTCACAAAGTAAGGAGGTGCTACTGAGGCCAGGTGTTTCTGGTTACACCCGTGTGAGACTGGCTGCTAAAGACATGGTTGGAGTAGAAAGTGCATCGAGAGGATATGAATGGAGCCCAAAGAGTATCAGATGGAGCCCAAAGATGTTATGCTACTCAAGACTTTGGAACTTCTGGAGGGGAACAATGATGAAAAATGTAGGAAAACAAAACACTTGGGACTCCATTTCAGTGCTCTGGGCATTATTTTTCCCCTCTGTATGACTCTAAAGGACAGTAAGGTACATATGTGGATATACGTGTAATTTGAGACTTTTTCTCTGTAAAAAGCAACAGCAATGACTAGATGGGCCAAAGAGACACAGAGAGTATCCTCAAGGTATAATATGCCAAAAATAGTTATTGCATCAAAATTAATATTCACCCTAGTCAATGACTTTGGATTTTGCCCTTTAATTCATGCATTTAAAATGTCTTTAAACTTTAATATCAGGTAAGAGAAACACATGGAAATTGTGTCAAAATCTTAAGGAGTAGTGAAATGTGAGGTGCATAAAAATAAGCAAAATGTATGAAATCCAATTAAAATTTCACAGGAAATTTACTGCAGGAATATATTTAGTAAAAAAGCCTAACCACGATATTTCAAACAAAATTTACATTTGTATTTGAATTTTATTTCTTTAAAAAAACCCTTGAGTTCATCAGGTATATATTTAACTAAATTTTTTATAGAATGTATGCATACATAGATATACACATATGCATGCATTTGTACACACGCTCAGAATTCTCTTCCACTTTTCATTTAGCTTATTAAAAATGAACACAAACAGACTCTGAGCTCCAGGACCTTCTAAGAGCTTATAGCCTATAGCAGCTTTCAAGATAACAGCTCCTTCAACCAGAGGAGTTCTGACTTCTCAGTCAAATTGTTTGAAGTTTCCAAGGCTTGGGGTGAGGGTGGTCTTTTCAGAAAAAGCCAGTATTTCAAAGAAAAGACATACCTTTTTTCCCCCTCTTTAGTGCCAAGATTTGAAAATGCTCTGAAGAGTGGTAAAAGAATCTTCCTTTTAAAATGTAATATTTCTCTGAAGAGACCTAGCCCTCTGCTTGGCAGATCTCATATGTGCTCTTTGCCAAATATTTTGTGCTCAGAGGCTCTGGCCATACCCTGAACCAACTATTTGAATCAGATTTTTCTCATAGTAACAACCTAAAATCAATTATCATGCAATGGTTCTATACTTGAGGAAGTTTATTTGCCCAACATACAAATTATGTTGGAATGATACTCATTAGTTGTTAGAAGTAGATTATTTATTCTTGCATACCCATAAGCTACTTCTTCAATCTGTATTTGGCAATTCTTATTGAAAAAGAGGATGTCATTTAAGTTTGGTAAAAACCACATTACAATGTAATATAGTATTTTTCTCTCCAAATTCCCAACCCAAAATAGCTACTGAAGATAATTATCCTTAAAGAGGAAGAAACCTGTGCCTGAAACCTTGCCTGACTTGGGCCAAGCTACCTAACCTCTTGTAGCTGGATTTCCTCATCTGTCAGATGAAACCATGTCACAGAACGGTTGTGAAAATTAAATGATGCAATGTCCGTAAAGTATCTGACAAGGAGAAGACATAGACCTGTGTTAGCCCCTCTCCCCATCATTCAGTCATGAAGTCATCACTCTAATATGGCAGCTCAAGCCATTTTCTTTCTTTTCTGCTTCAGAGGGTTGTGGGAAGACCAACGAAAGGAACTAATGTGCAGCACGCGGCACTTGCGTGATAACTGCTCCGTGCACACATGGCAGTGAGGGGTTCTAGTAAGAATGGAGAACAATGTCGTTATCACCTTTAACAAATGTAAGGAACATCTAGACAGGCGTCGCCTTTGTGTTGAGGTGCCAGGAATAGTGTTAGAAATTGGTTCTTAAGGAGCCAAGGCGTGCACATACGGATAGACACCATGACAAATCAGCATAGAAATACCAGATGACTAATACAGATCTTAAGTGATATGGAACCATCAAGGAGGGAGAAATCACTGTTAGTGAGAGTATTCGGGGAAGGAGATGGGAGATGGGACCCAATGTCGAAGGGAAGGCAGACTTTGTTTGAGTGGCAGAGTAGAGAGGAAACATTTGAGTTTGGAAGAAATGACAAAATGATAGAAATTGTGACTGAGAAGCAAACCATTTGTCTAAGGCAAGAAATCCTGTTAGGGACTCATGGGCCTCAAGGCTGGGAGAATAGGAAGGGGCTCCGTCATGGGGAGCTCAGGCACCAAGCCTGGAAGTTTACTTCCTTTGTCAGGAAGAGGTCAATGGAAGCAGTTGGAGTAGAAGAAATGAAGTGTAAAACAAATGTTTAGAAAGACTGAGGATATTTCATTTTCTCTTAAAGTATCTTGGCCAATTAAAAACTCATCAACAGTAAATATGTGAGATGGGAATTATTACTTATTTATAATTCCAGGTAGATCTCTTAAAATTTAACATCAAACATAAGAAAAATTTGCTTTCTTAAAAAATATTTCAAAGCAAATACATAACGAAAAATTAATTTTTCACACTGGCTCAAGTGGAGACACAATCCTTCCCTTCTGTGTGTGTGTGTGTGTGTGTGTGTGTGTGTGTGTGTGTCTTTCTCTCCTTCTGTCTTTGAGAGACAGGCATTTATTCAAGAAATGTCCTCTTGTGAGTCTTGTAAAAAGAATGGCTAATAAAGTTCTGTAACAGATTATAGAGTGTTGACAAAGTTCATGCAGCACTTTAGCAGAAAAAGGAGGAGGAGAGGATGGAGAAGGAAGAGCAGGGAAAGAAACTAAACTAGGCAGCACGCCAGTTGGGAAGAACTTAAACCAAGAAAGAGACTTCTATGGAATAAAAGTAAAGGAAAATGAGTTCCATTTATATGAGATTAAAGTTAGAAACATTTGAGACAATCAGATCAAGTCAAGTGGAGTCTAAGGTTCTTCTTTTCCTGGCACTGTCCAGGGTGTCCTGGACACAGGCCCCTAGGCACAACCACTGATGCTATGCTCAGACACTAAGTAAACACATGTTATCAGGAGCCCTTCCATACTCCACTCAGTGAGCAGCGGTGGAACTGCATCTCATGTAAAAGATTAGAGCTCAGTGTTGTCATAAAATAGATAAATAAAAAAAAATTGGGAAGATAGATGTTTTAGCTTGAGCTGCCATAACAAGATGCCATAGTCTTGGTGGCTTAAACAAAATTACTTTCTTACAGTTCTAGAATGTGGGCAGTCCAAGATCAAGGTTCCAGCAGGGTTGGTTCCTGATAGGGGCTCTCTTCTCGGCTTACAGAGGGCCACCTTTTCTCTACGCCCTGACGTGGCGGCGGGAGAGAAGTCCAGCGTCTCTTTCTCTTCATGCAGAGTATCAGCCCTTTCGGATTAGGGACCCACCCTTAGGACCGCATTTGAATTTATTTACTTCCTTATAAGTCCGATGTCCAAATACAGTCACACTGAGGGTTAGCGCTTCAATATATGACTCTGGGGAGGTGGATGCACTCTTCAGTCCATAACAACAGGGACTTAGATAATTTAGGTCCAAATTCCAGTTTCATGAACAACTAGCTGGTGTCTTTGAGCTGATCATTTACACTTTCTGAGCCTCATAGCCCTCACTTACAAGAAGGGCTGAGAAGGAGAGCATTGTTGGGCTAGGGATTTTTGAAGATCCCTTTAACTTCAGATTCCATTATTACGAATTTTGGCATAAATTAGCTTTATAGATTCATGCTAACAAACAAGTAGTTAGATGGCATGCAAAAAGATTAGCCTAACAATTTCTAGGGGACGATCAAACCCTAAAACAAAGCAAGGGAAAGGGAGAGGAGCTTTGGCAGAGCCAATACTGTGCACGCACAGGAATTGCAGTGTCGCTGCCAACAGCTGGAAAGGGGTGGAGGTGGCAACAGACAGACTGGGCTCGTGGGCTTCACGTCGAGATGTGATCGCTCATTTAGCTAAAAAAAATCTGGATTTATGTTGCCAAAATTCTATGTTTTTTGAAAACAAAACAAAACAAAACAAACCCAAATATTCCAGTCAGTCTTTTTAGACAGAAACGAAAGCATAATGCTATATTCCACAGCTGGATTCTGACCCACTCTCACCATCAATCTTTGAAGGCACATCTTTATTAACAACTAATTCTTTGCACTATCATTGTCAAAGTTTCTTGGAATCCAGATCAGGTCAGTCCCTAACCTTTCTAGTACTTTTAGGAATAAAAATCTAAAAACTAAAGAATAACAGTTACAGGAGCTTGTCAGAGATACAACAAGAAAGATTGGGATTAATCATGGTTAAGATAATTTAAAACCAGTGATCAAAGGAGTGATTTCTAGTTGAGGGAGAAGCTTTGAGACTTGAGCACTTCGGGTCCAGTGAAAAAATATGACTGTGATTGTCACAGCTCTTTTTTGTATCCTGGTGAATTCTATAGGATTAGAAACCCCAGAACATATTCTATGAAGTCACCGTTATCTGTTCTATTATTGCTACCAGAATTCCCTTCCAAACCAATAGAACCAAGCACACTGGCAGCCCTGAGGAAGCAGGAGAAGCCAATCCTAGAGATAAAGATGAGAAAGTCAGCAGTGCAAAAGGTAAGGAGTATTGGGTGGACTTTCTCCACCCAGCATCCTAACTGATGAGTAATACTTTCTGCCTCTTTAAAGTAACTACTTATTTGCCCTAGTGTGGACAGAGAACATTTGCTTTAGCTTAAAAAAAATGTGTGCTCTAATGGAAGAATCAAATTATATCAGAAAAGGAAGCACTTTAAGCTTTATTGCTGTAGATCACTCTGCCTCCAGCTGTGAAACTGATTGATGTTTAAAGCCCCTGAGGCACTGGCAGCTGTGACGGCTGATTCAAATAAGAAAAAAAAAATGTGTGTGTGTGAGTGTGCATTTGGGTGTGAGTGAATGAGTGTGTAAGTGTGTATAGGGAGAGTAAGGAACTGTACAGGTAAGATTTATATTCATAACTTTCCTCTAAAGGTGCTTTGTAAAATTCTTCTAAAACAGATAGATGGGTGGCAAAATACTGAGATGGAGTAAATATTTAATAAATAGACAGATAAATAGAAGTGTGTTTGTATATATATATTCTAATGGAGAGTACACTGAGATGTGTGTGTGTGTGTGTGTGTGTGTGCGCAGAGAGAGACAGAGACAGAGACAAAGACAGAGAGAGAAAAAGAGAGACCGAAACAGAGAGAAATCTGCATGCTGTATCTGAATGCTTGACTTCTATGCCACTGAATGAACGATGGGTGAGTAGTTAAAGGGAACAAGTGGCGAGGTTCTTGGTCTTATTTAACATACATTAATCTGGTTTAGGACAGTGAAAGATTCAATAAATATTTGCAAGATGTACTTGAATTCAATTAAAAAAAAGATACCTTGACTAAAAGTGATGCTTCACTCTTGATTTCCCAATGCAAGGATTAGGCCCAAGGAATACTTATTAAGTGAAGAAAAGGAAGGCACTGGTGAGAGGGACTCTATGCCCATCAAATAGTCCAACTGCTTGTTAAATTATACCGTCCACACAGCCTTACAGCTGGAAACGCAAAGGCTGGATGTGGACGAGTTTCTGCCCCTGTGACCTAGGCAGATGCCCAACAAGAACATTTGACATGTCAAAACTTTATCAATCTCCTGAAAAATCTACAGACTCCCTCCATGTGTCCACTCTTTTGTACTCAATCCATGAGACCAAACTGATGATACAACAAGGATATTTTTGTTGTTATTGACGGAGTAATGGAACAAAAACCCATTTTGGTGTTGATTTGTTTGCATATAGGAAATCCTGGAATAGACAGACTTTGAAAAGGAAGAGGTAGAGTCTAGCACAAACTTCTTTAAAAATAAGACTAAGTATATGTTAAAAAATAGAACAAAAACTCTCAACCAGTTAGGATCAGCTCGAATGAGCTGGGTAGAACTCTTATGTTAGGATGAGTTTTTGAAATCTCAACTGTTCATAAGAGTATAATGGTGTTTTAATTGGACCTCTTAGAGCTCTTCAGTGAGCACTTTCCTGAGAGAAGAAAACCTCTCCTAATCCCATTATAAGCCTGCAGTTCTTCCTTCTCTCCGCTGAAGGCTTTCTGTATATAGCCGTCGAAATTTTTCAGCTTGCCTCTTTTAAAAAAAAAAAAAAATTTCATTCTTGCATGGTGAGTTAAATAGTTTAAATTGATTTCTGAGACCTATCAGCCTGAAAATTAATTTAAAAATTTATTAAGAACATTTCAAAGGGATGCTTGTGCTTATTTTTTCTCACGTATAACTGTCATTTTATTTCCAGCTCCCCTCCCAGAGCTTGTAAACAGAGGCCTCAAAAGGTAGTTGGAAGCAAAATAAGCTGTTTTTATTACAAAGATAATTGTAAAATTGTGTCCATGTTGTTGCATGGACAAATATTGCGATTACCTTCCTGGTGGCATAATTAAAACGGAGAAGAATATCAACATTGTACCAGATGCATCTTTAAATGATTGTGTTTCTTTTGTGAAATATTCCTTGTTACACTGGATTTATTAATGTAATTCTCTGCAGTTCAGGTGATAATGTCCACATCCCTTTCTCCTTGTTCTCCAATACAAACATTAATTTCCCATTATCCTTTTGGGTCAGGTCACTGCCTGCCGTGGCACGTTTCCTTCTCCTTCTGATCTGTAGCAGGAGAGAAATCAGACTGATGAAGCCTCAGTCAGAGTACCATCTCCAGAGTTTCAACATAAGAGGGGTTAAAGGTGAAAATCTAGTTGCAGGGAGAGCTACTTAACAAGGCTGCATTTGTTTAGAAAATACACTGTTTTAAATATGACCTTGCGTTATCTGGAGTGTCTTTAGGGTTGGAAAGGTGAAGCTACATCAAAACTGCTAACTACTTTTAGGCACTGCCACCTATCAGGTTGCAATTTTGAAGTTATGCTCTACCAGATCCGTCCTCAGAAGGAAAGATATTTTTAGACTAATTCCAGTGTGTGGGGTGGGTGCCAAAGGGGTCTCCTTCCCACAGCACCAAGCAATTCTAGATCACCAGCAGGGTGTCCTCAAGTTCAACTCAATCCTGACATGATCTACTTGGAGACAGCATCAGATTCGACAGGTTAAAAGTTCAGTCAACAAAAACGTCCTCCCACCACCCATTTCAGATGCCAGTCATCAGCCCCAGCTATTTCCTGCACTTTTACCCAATTGGCTACCAATTGGAAGTTCCAATGACTTCCTCCTCAGGTTCCATTAATTGGCTGGAGCAGCTCATAGACCTCAGGGAAACACTTGCTATGTTCACCAGTTTATTAAAGGATATGATGAAGAATAAGAATCAACAGCCAGTTGAGATACATAGGGACAAAGTCCTGAATAAAGGAGCTTCTGTCTTCATGGAGTTTGGGGCCCAGCTCAGTGGCACGTGAAAGCATTTTGGCCCCCAAGTGTGGAAGCTCTCTAAAAAGGGACAAGGGAGAGGACCAAAGAGCTTTCCCCTTGGATTTTTATGAAGGCTTCATTGCATGGTCACGATTGCCTAAGTCATTGGCCATTGGCTGATTTCAGCCTCCAGCCCCTCATCCGTCCCCTCTCCCTTCAGTGACGAGGGGGGTACTGCAAATCCCAACCTCTCATTACATGGTTGGCCCTCCTGGCAAAGACGGGCCTTTTGGGTGGGATCATAAAATCAACTTCATTAATAACAGGACACTCATTTCACCTTTACGGCTCTGAAGCATTTTCAGGAATTGTGGATGAAGACAAAATATATCTGAGAAATATAATTTGGTCATCTGAATGACCAAATACACATTTCTTATACACATTATATCTCAGCAACTAAGTTTGCTGACATTCAGTGTCCCAGAGTGTGGGAAATGTGGTTATATTGGGGAAATGAAAACAAATGTACTCATTATAGAATGTGGAACTCCATTGTACTCTGTGTTTTCAGCCTCATCTATTACTCTTTCAAAGGTTTTTCATATACATTATTTCATCAGACCATTTGTTCCTTCAATAGAAATTTGACTGCCTACTAGATGTAAGGCTTTCTGCCAAGAACTGGGTATGACTTGCCATCAGTATATATAAGGTGTGGCCCTGTACAGTCATGGGATGTATTTTATAGCAGAGTCGATAAACATTGACTATGCAACTATAAAGTAAGTAATTTAATTATAATTATCTTTACTGCTTTTGAGAAGTTTGGTGAAGCTGACCTTACTCTGTCTCTAAGGAAAATGATATTTAACCAAGATCTTAAAGATGAGTTGGACTTTGCTGGTTGAAAGGCTGTGGTGATGAAAATGGTGATACTCTAAGCAGAAGGAGAGCATTTCGACCACACAGAGGCAAGAGGGGACCTGGCTCTCCTGAAGGAAAGGAAGAAGGTCAGTGTGGCTAAAGCCTCAGAAGTGGACAGAGAAAGAACAGCCAGTTCTCACAATAACCCTGTAAGGGACAGAAACGGGCATGTTCTCTGATGTTTGGACAGATGCAGGTGACCGTCTGGACCAGATTTAACCAGGGCCTTTGATTTTTCCCTCTCTCAATACCACTCTTCCACCTCTAGACATCATCTGAACTTCATTCAGCTCATTAGGTAGCATTTCTGGATTGTAAGCAATAAGAACGTTCACTAAAAATTTAAAACAAAGACATTATTGAAAGAAGATTGGGTAACTTCCAGACATGAAGAAAAGTTAAACAACCAGGACTCAGTTAGATAAACAATGAGAGCAATTCTAGAGAATTCAAGAGTAGTAAATCAGGGAGAGTCCCTCTAGACCATTTCACCAAACACCCAGTTTCAACCGTGTTATGTCCTACGACAAAGAGCAGTTTTGGACCAGCTTGGGCCAAGGGCCATCTCTGGGTTTACCAGAGAGAAGGTCCCAGATGATCAGTTCCAGGAGAATTACATGAGGGTGGGAAGGGGCAGTTCACCAAAGAAAAGGATATGGGGCAGGCTGGGCACCGGCTTATCACCACGGAGCCATATTTACCACCTTCTATACTTCCCATTTTACTCCCAGCTAAACGCCCAGTATTTATTGGCTGCTTCTTTCCAGAGTGACTGCAAGGAGAAATGTGCAGGGCTGTAGCTAAGGTGTGATCCTCTTTTGTAAGTTCAAAGGCTTTATGTCTCTCAATTTCTGGCCAGAACCAGTGACAAAAGCCCTTAGGAACCCACTGTCTTCCAGAAGATATTTATACAGAAGGACTCTATTCTGGGAAAGTGATGTGGGACTGAGTATTTTCCAATCAAATAAATGAGAACTTTTAGAAATCATCTTAGGCATTTCTCTTTTTATTTTTAAAGGCATCATTCCTTTTTTTAAAAACTGTTTCTTTTTAAGTGGAGGAGTAAAAAAATGGCAGCACAAATGGCAGTGAGAACAATTACAACCTTGGAAAAGGAGCTTTAATACTGAAGAAGCTGACCATCTTATTTTTTAATACACCTTGAAAACAGTTTTAGGAATATTATGTGTTCATTTTAAAAAGTTATGATTATTGGAAAAATGTATATAAGAATATAAAAATCATCCATAAGATAAACAGTCTTAATATGTGCATGTACTTCTTCCAGCCTTTTTCTTTGCATATTTATGTGTATTTTTCCTTAAGGTGGGCTCATATTGTACATAGTTTGCATTTTTGCTTTTTTTGCTTAACAGACAGTGACCAGATCTCCAGGACATTAATCTTTAGTAGTATATTTTTTCAAATGGCTGCTCAGAATTCTATGTTGTGGATATACCACAATTTATTTAATCATCCTTCAACAGATGAACATGTGGTTAGGTTTTAAGTTTTACTATAAAAACTCCTACAATGAGCATTCCCAATTCAGGAAACTCTGTATGTGTGTCTGATTATTTTAATAGGCTAATTACTAGGTCAAGGAGTAAAATTATTTTAACCAGAAAATTTTACCCGTTTACTCTTCCAACAGCATTTGGAACCCATGGAGCTAGCTTACCATTCCTCACAAACTTCATCAAGAATTTGGGAAATATAGAAATGTGTAAGAAAATGAAAAATCCTCTAATCTCATTAGCCAGAAGTAACTGTGATTAGCATTTCAATTCTAATCCCCTCTAGAATTTTTAAATATAGCTATGTGTATCTTTTATATATCTATACATGTGGGACAGTTTATGCACAAACTAGAGCTTTGCTCTACTGATAGCTCTATTTCAAGTTTTATCCATTTCTCCCATTTGAGAATAATCTTTAAGAAACTTTTCTTAGTGATTTACAATAGTCCATCCTATGGATCTTAGGTGTTAAATATTTAGGTTGGTTACTCGTAATTTTTATTATAAATAATACTGTGATGACCATTCAGATATAAATTTTAGTATACAACTCTGATGAGATCCTTGGCATTAATTTCTAGAGTAGAACTATTTAAGTAAAGAGCAAAAATATTATAGAGATTTTTGATACATGCTGCCAAATTACCTTTCAGAAAGGTTTTGTCTATTTGTAATTCCACTAGCAGAGTATGAGAGCATTCATTTCTCTCTAGCTTCCGTAATATTGAGTGTTATTAATATTTTCCCATTTGGCTATTGAATCAGCAGAAGTGGTGCTTGTTTCTTTAATTTACATGTCTTTGACAATGAGGAATTCTGACTTTTTATATTCATTGTCCATTTGTATTTTCCATTGTGACTTTCCAGCTTAGCATCTCTGCAATTCTTTTGTAATTGCGAGACTCATCTTTTCCTTAGTGGTTTATAAGAACTATATAATAACAGTTTCCCTGAAGAATGTAAAGCAACTATGCTCTTGGTGATACCAGGACTACCAGCAATCCCTGGGGACTTTGTTAGAAATGGGAATTCTCAGGCCCCAGCCTAGCCCTACTTCAAGCTGTCTTAACCAGACTTGCACGTGATTCTGACACATGCTGAAATTTGAGGGCCACCAGTTTAGAATCGAGGTGGCTTCTCAACACAAGATATAATCACTCTTTCCTGTGAGTGTCTGTAACACTTGGTTTGCATATCTGATCATAATTTTTTCCAAAGATGATATTCAAAATATTTAAAAACTGATACCAGTTTGGGACCCTCATCAATCAGAATGGGTTCCTTCGGGGGTCAAAGTCCTTCATGGTCCCTTGCTGCACAGGTTTTTAGCATGTGAGATGAGAGGGGAAGAGTCGGGAAAACGAAGATCCTTGAAGAGGAACTGGGTCGCTGGGGTGGGGTAAGCACTTTCTGGGTTTGGGATAGCATTTATTTACCAGTCTGCCTGCAAGTACACAATATTTTAACAACTAGTACAGCTTTAACTGTGTGTATATGACCTGGACTTTTGCTATGTTACTAGTTTCTATTCGGTATCAGTGTTCTTGGGATAATGGTATTGTCCTCCTTACATGACTGCAAATTCTGTGAGGTTAGAAATTGTGCCTTTTGCATCTTGTTACAACCTGCACAGGTAAATATTATGCATTTCACATAATAAGTGCTCAAAAAGTGTCAAAAGAATATTGATTTTCCGTTTGTCTCATTTTGAGGAAAAAGAGGTAAGAGTTTGTGACTATGCTGCTTAAATAGAATACACACAGAGAGGAATGAAGTCCTTGAGGACTTCATATTGTAACTAGCATAGTTTACTTATTTTTCTAGATCTATATATATACCACAGAACTTTCGAGTGTGATACGTCACTGCTGTCTGGGAAGAAATATCCTCTGGGGACTCAAAAGGAATCTTAGTGTTTCATGTATCAAGAGAATAGTTTTCTCCAAGACTCTACCTTTGCCTCCAGCCCCTCTGCAGGTTTCTCCCTGAAAAGCGAATTAAATGCTAGGCTTTTTGCTGGGCGTTAGTGTCTATGTCCACCCAATCCCCTGAACTAGGCCAAACGTATCTTTGCTCTGGACCCCAGGGTGTTTGAGCAAACACTTAGAGCACCACTAGTGATAAGGACATGTGTGATTTCAAAGCTTTTTAAAAATATATAAATGTTCAAATATACTTTTAAAATGTCTTTTTTGTATATAGACCATAGCAGAACTGTTTGATATTGAAAAATGTAACCAGGGAAAAACTTCTATAAATGTTATTAAATCTTAACATTTACTTACTTATAAGTGAATCTCTAAATCAGTGCTGTTTTCCCAACTTGAGCAAGCAAGAGTCATTGCACAATATATCATGTTGTTATGACAACTGATGATCTAGAACAAGTAAAACCTGTAAGGATGAAGTGCGCCACTCAGCATAATGCGCTTTATTCTGTTAAAAAGAAAAGTTATTTTTTCCTCTGCAAATGAGACAATATGATGGAGAAATTAAATTAAATGGTGATGTTATTCCCTGAGGGCAAAACAATTCCATTCAATAAATTAATTTTACATCAGTAACTCTTTTCTTGAAACTGACAGTAATAACCTGACAGCTTAAAACTCTAATAAAACTTCAAGATCAGAACGACTACTCCACTCATACAAAAGGAAAGTCAGGGTTTCATGGGTACGATAATCGTTCTCCATTCATCACAAAGCCGAGAGAAACCCCCAAATTCAATTTAACTAACTGCACTTACTTGATGAAAAGGCCACTTAGAGTAGTTTTGACAGCATGTGGTTTGAGCGTCCTAACCGTCCCATTGTTTGGGAAGGTCACTAAACCTCCCTGACATACCAGGGAACGATTCTAAATAAATAATATTTGAAACCTGGGAACCTACTGGAGAAAGAATCCTACCATCCTAATGAAAAAAAAAAGAGGGATGAAGGGGAGAGGGAAGAGAATGTGATGGAGCCTGTGACTGAGATAAAACCAGCAGGTGCCTGTGCTTCCATCTGGTGATGGAAAGATTTGTCAGGGCCTCTAAATTTTGAGCAATTGCATCTTCTAGAAGCTACTATTTATAGTAAGCACCAGCAAGGGGGGACTTGAAGCCTCGTGCCTTCATTTCCCCATCTCTATCTCTGCTATCCTCAAATGAGCCAATAAGAACAAATATTAACCCCCAGGCATGGAAGAAGTCATCTCTTTTACTATTCTTCTCATAAAAACTTTATGTTTCTCTGAAAGTATTTTACAACCATGACAGAAAACCTTGACTGATTCCGGTAGACTCACACTGGCCAAAACCTGGGAATTCAGCCAGAACTGAAGAACAAGGCCCCTTTTGCATCCTCTTCAGGGTATGACTTCATCGCTACTTTTGTACCTACGCACCAACTCCTGGGTAACAAACCGGATGTCTTCTGCCAAATACCACCACGCTTCTCATTTTTCATTTTTGGATGATACTGATGAATGATTTGTGAATGTAAAAAAAAATCCATTAAATGGAATAATAAAGAGTTGCTCAGTTTCTTTGTTGCACTGAGTGGTTCCAATTAGAGGCTGAAGGAGCCAGCTGCTTTTTCATCAGTCAAGTTTATGACATAGCACATATCCCAGAGGTCCCAGGGTCCCGAGGACTCAAAGAGAGATGTCACCTGTACATCCAAGTAGATCGCAGAGGCTTACTAATCTGCAAAAAGAAAAAATGCAGTTCTCTCTAAAGCAGGAGGCATGTGCTGCCTGTTTGGTAGAAAGTACAAGTTAATTGCTATGGGTCTGCAATTATTCACAAATCATGTTGAACAGCGAACAATTAATCCCAAATCTTAACTCGACAGCCTTTACTACAGCGAGCAAGTTATATTTGAAAATGTTTAAAGCAGTTAGCTGAGCACATTTTTCAGCTCAAGCTAACAGACTGCTCAAGCTTTTGTCATCTTTGCCATCAATCAGTCCAACCTAGAAACCTGTGGTTTTTGAGTGGAGTATTGAGGTGTCACATAAAAAGAGGAAAATGCTTTTGTCTGAAAGAGTCCCAACCCCTCCCTTTAAAGAGAAAGGTCTTCTGTGCTGATTCCCCAGTGAATGGTTCCCTGGGAAAGAAAGGAGGCATGGGTTTGGTTTCACAACTGAAATCTCTACTGCCACCACAGATCAAAGAAAATACTCTTAACCTTATCTTTTCATTTGAAGCGACAGGTTGTTTTGCCTCCTAAACAACGTAGAGCCAGATGGGACCCTATATTTTTTGCTGGACACGAATGACCAAGTCCTACTATAATCTTGCAGTCAAAATGGTCCAGCCTTTGTCTCTCACTTGGTAGGCGATGAGATGCCAAGAGGCCTGACAAGGCACCACAGGTGATTTCAATAGGCACGGTAGGCAATTTCAGTCCTGCGTAACTGCTCTCAAAGGGCTTATTTAATGGCTCTGTTATAGGTGTGATTCTGTAACTATGTTGGCATTATAACCATACCTCCACCAGTTGTTTTGCATTTTATTTATCAACACTAGGAAATGGTCATTGTTACTTAGAATGAATGATAGAAAGAAAATACCTTTTTAAAATGAAAAACAACAAAAACTTTCAAAAACCTCCTATCAAGTTACTTAAAGTGTAGAGCCAGTTATACTTCATGCATTTACTTTCTCATTTATTCACCAGCCAACATATTTTTATCAAATACCAATATGTGCTAGACACGACTCTGTGACTCGAGTGACAGTGCAGAGAATGAAATAAAACCCATGTTCTTCTGAAGCTTATGCTAAAAAGGGCTAGAAAATAAGTATTTTTGGCTTTGGGGACCATAGGAAAACAGCCATAGATAATACATAAGCAAATGGGTATGGCTGTGTTCCAATAAAACTTTACTTACAAAAAGAAGTGGGGAGCTGGATTTGGCCCTGGGCTGTAGTTTCTAGAATTTACAGGAGGAGTCTGCCTGTTGATGGACAGCTGCATCTGGGGAGCTCTCTCCCAGTGTACTAGGTGAAACCACAACCCAGACGTAGGAGGGTTCTTGATGCTAATCAGGAAAGAATTCATTAAAGCAAGAGCAGAAGAAATGGCAGCAGCCATGCAGACTGTAGAGAGCAAGGAAGAGAAGAGGGAGGAAAAGGAAGTTCATTGAACTCCTTTTTGACATAGGGCACATCCTTTGTCAACTCCTAAAGTCAGGGTCACCTAGCGTCCAGTGTCTACTTGATCTGCATGGCATGGGAATTATATCCCTGTTATTCCAGGGTTTGGGGGAGCTGTGGAGCCTGGATGGAGGGAGTTGAGAACTGGATTGAGAACTTCCACTTCCCTACTGGTCTGAAATAAAACACAGGGAGAAAAAAGGATTGTGTTCATAAGACTAGAAAGCTGAATGAAATAGCAAAGTGACAAAGACATTTACCACAGGAGGTGGAGGTTGGAGAATTCTTGTGTTTATCATGGAAAAGAGTTCAGAGACAAGTGCAGTCGGCTTATGTATCAAGAAAGTTTATTTGATAATACAGTACACACTCACACGGGAGTGTGGGCAACCTCAGAGAGGAGGCATTCTTAAGGGCTTAGGGTTTGGGGTTTTATAGGGCCTTTTGGGTAGGGGTTGGCATAAAGCATGATGTATACAGCTGATTCATAATTCCTTTGAAGTTTTGTCTTAAGAATAGGGTATTACTTATTTAGATGATGTGTTGATCCAGATCTCAGCATTCTTTACCCATGTAGGTTCATTTATACTCTGGAAGTCTCTTTCTCCTGGTTACAACTTTACTTAATCGATTAAGGGGCTGGAAGAAAAGGAAGAACAGCATATAGATTAAGTTAAAGAATAAGATGGGCCTTTTAGCAGGCTAAGTAGATTTTACAATGGATGACCCTTGTCCCATTTCCCTGTTCTATCTCAAGACAAAAACAGAAAAAGATAGGCTAAAAGAAGGCTAAAGAAAGGAATGATGACAAAGTGTGTGTGTGTATATGTTTTGGTATATAGTTTGCAATTTTAGATAAGGTGGCCAAGGAAGTTTTCACTTGAGTGAAGACTTAAAGGAAGTGAATGCACCTGGAGTAAAGCCCTCCAGGCAAAGGGAACAGCAGGTGCAAAGGCCCTGAGGAATCGTACACTGAGTGCTCCAGCCAATAGTGTCCAGTGATCAAGGGGACAGGCAGTAGGAGAAGATGAGGTAAGAGAGGAAAAGAAGAAAGGGGCAGTGACGTGGGAAGTGGGGCCATATAGATCATTGTAAAGACTTAGGGTTTTTATCTGAGTGAGATGGGAAGGGTAGGAGGCCTCTGAGTGGATGAGCAGAATGATCACCTTGGCTGCTGCCCTGATAGAGATCTCAGGTTTCAAAAGTGGAAACAGGAAGACCAGGAAGCAGGAGGGGTGGGAATCCTGGGACAAAGTGTTGACAAATAATGGGCACTGAGGTTATGTTGCTAAAGTAGAGCCAGGATTTCCCAAGCTTTTGGGGGATATAGGGAAAGAAAGGAGTTAAGAGTGCCACCAAAGTTTTAACTTCAGCAACTGGAAGAATGGAATTGACATTTACTGAAATGAACACACCTGCAGGAAGAGTGTATCAAGGCCAGGGTTTTGGAAGTAATAAGTCTGGGATTTTATTTTAGACATCAAGTGAAGATGTCAAATAGGCAGTTAGATGTATGAGTCTAGGGTTGAGGGGAAAGTTCTAGGCTGGGGTTATAAATTTGCAAATTGTCAGCATATAGATGGTATTTAAAGCTATGAGATTGGATGAGATCACTAAGGAAATGAATGCAGATAGGAGAGAAAATGTCTGAAGAGTGAGCCTCAGGCCACTCTGATGTTAAAAAGTCGAGGAGGTTAGGAATAATCAGCAAAGCAGAGTCCCTTTACACCTTGGGACTTTAGATAACGGTTTGCATCTTTGAATATATGACATGTTTTAAAATCGTGCACTTAACTGACAGCTGAAAATAATGGCAAATATTTTACACAAATTTAAAGAACAATTTGAAAATAACAATATTTCATTCTTTATTGGGATCTTTGTACTTGTATACTTCCAGAGCTGAGGGATACAAGCTATGAGCAGTACTGAACAGATGTGTGTAATTGTAGGATTCTGAGAGCAAGGCCTCAGCCTTTTCCACCTTTATGCCCAGTGTCCAGCATATATTGAACTCTCATTATCCTTTTCTGCAGCGTGATTGATTTCAAGCTGGTGCTTGACCAAACTACTTATACTAATCTGAGGATTGCTGTGTTTGAGAAATACAACTAGGTCTACAACTGTTCCATTTTATATTCAGGATGTTATGTTTCATATTCCTAATAAGTTTTTGTGAATGTCATTCTCACACTGCCTACATAGGGCAACAGCTACCTGTTGAAAAGCAAATCGATTGTTTGATGTCAAACTGGAAGTATATGATATTTTGTAGAATGTGGCAGTGGCAGGGAGGCAAATGACCGACTCTAACCCTGGATCTGCCACCAACGTAATCCTGGCAAATTAGTCTCCCCGGGTGTAGTTTTTTCTTCTCCAAACTGCATGTGCTAATATCCTTTCATAATCGTTTGGACAGTTTTTCCTATCGCATTGATAAAATGCTTGGGCTTGGGTTAAAATTTTCCAAATGGTGTATGTGAATAATGGATGCTACATAATTCTTTATCTATATAGTGAACTCAGTATTCTTCCAAAATATTTCACACACAATTGGAGGCACATGTGGGGTTCTTCATTTGAACACATACAATATCATTTCAACTGAATTTACATGTTATCTCCACAATAGCAACAAAACAAAACAGGGAAGACTTTTCAAATAAAGGTGAAGAACTAGGTGGGAGTGAGGCTCTCTTACTACGGGTGGCCCCAACTGCCTCCATTTTCCTTTTCTCTTTGGGCTCTTTCTGTGTGCAGCCAGACTGCCTCCTAGCTGGAGGTGACAGACAGCCCCAGACCAGACTGCATCTACAGACAACCCATCTGGGACAATTCCATCTGGGAATTGTCTCTGAGACTTTGAAAGATATTCCCTGTGGCAACAAATGCTTTCTAAGTCTCTTCAGACTTGAGGTTCTGTTTCAGTGCGTTTTGATGATTATGGTCTGGTGTGTGATTGGAGTGGATGGTTGTGCGCATGCTGGGTGGACCCTTCTCACAGTCAGTGTGGAGGAGGTGTGTCCTGTGTGAAGGGGTGGAAATGGGCTTGGGCTGACTACCCTTTAATGTCATTTTGTGTTTGCCATTCCTGCCATCTTATCCTGTCTGTGAAGGCTTCTTTCCTCATTTTTCAGATTCCCTACTTAAGTTTACTCAGGGCAGTGGGGTTTTGGGGGGAACGATGGCTTTATCCACTTAAGCTTTTTGATTCCTCCTATACATATCCATGTGGGTACAGGTCCTTTATGTCACATCATGTGAAACATCTGATGGATATATAACACAGTGCATTTTAAAGTTATGCTATAATGGGTAAGAGAGGCTTGTAGCATTGGTTGTCTGTGCTGAAGAACCTAGGATAGAAGGTATATGTTTGTTTTGGTCAAATGAGATAGAAGGGAATTGCTGACTTGAGCACATGGATGATGGTAATACACAACTGGATCCTGGGGTTGGGAACAGAGAAGAGAAAGATAAGAAAGCAATGGAGTAGGTAGGGAATTTGGGATTTCCATTCAAGATGGAATACCCATATTAAGAGGAAATTCAATGGAACCAGTACAGAAATAGTTTTCACATTCCTTTTGACTCTTAGAGCATTGAGCTATAAATGCAACTGACTTTCCCCCTTTCTAATAATAGATTGGGCCTATATCTCTTTCAGATATAGCAGGATGGGATGACACAGTTACATATGTGAAGTCTGAGTTTCAAGATTAAACAATAGTGGATTATTCTCAGAGAAAGTTAAATGATTCAGGAACAATATGGAGGGCACTGGTGGATGAATCCCAGCCAACAAGAGAGCTGGCTTTGGGGAGAGCAATAGAATAAGTGATGCTAGATGACACTCCAAGTATAGGATTTGGTGGACAAAGTAAGGCCAGTGCTAAAGGAAGAAGATGAAGTATGTATGGCTTGAACCCGCTAGGGGAAGGCGATGGTTAATTTCATGTGTCAACTTAACTGGCCTGAAGGATACCCAGACAGCTGGTAAAAAATCATTTCTGGGTGTGTCTGTGACAGTTTTTGGAATAGATTAGCATTTGATTCAGTGGACTAAGTAAAGAGATCTGCAATTATCCATGTGGGTTCACATCACCCAAGCCCTTGGGGACCTGAATGGAACTAAACAGGCAAAAGAAGGGAAAATGCTCTCTTCTTAGGATCAAATAGGCATTTTCTCCTGCCTTCAGAGAGTGGAGCTGCTGTTTCTTAGGTTTTCAGACCTCAGGACTTATACCAGCTACCCACTGGTTCTTAGACCTTTAGACTCAGGCTGAATTATACCACTGGCTTTCCTTACTTCTCCAGTTCACAGACAGCAGACTGTGGGACTTCTTGACTTTCATAACTGCATGAGGCAATGCCTATAATAAATCTCCTTTCCTGTCTGTCTATCTCTATCTATGTATCACATATGTATGTATGTTATGGATATATGTATGTATGTATGTATCCTGTATCTATCATCTCTCTTTCTATATACCATCTATCTACCTGTATTCTATTTGTGGTTTCTTTGGAGAACCCTGACTAACACAGGTGACATCACAGGACTAGAATCCTTCAGCAACTTAAAAGGCAGGCTAGCATTAGGAAGCATAGAATTCCTGCTCTTAGGCAAGACAGGCTGTTGATTCTGAAATAAACCTTCAGTGTATAAATCATGGAGGAAACATCCCAATAGTTTGATCTCCAGGCAGAATAAAGATAAAAGAACTTCCAACTTTACCATAAAGCCAGAGAAAATTTTTAAGGTAAGGTACTTGAGAGTAGACAAATCGACAAAGACCAAAATAAGTTTTGGTGGTCGCTCATGAAGGCCTGGGCTCAGCTCACCAGCTGTAGAAAGCTTGAGAGACATGTGTGCCCTCTACAATTCTCTCTGCTATTGCAATAAATTCAACTGAAAGAAAAGCAAAGAACAAGAAAAAAGCAGAATGGTATCTCAGTTTAGATTTCTTTCTTGATGAATAAGCTAGCAATAACTGTAGAGGGGCTAGTCATTGCCCACTGCCTTATCAATGGCTAGAATTGGGAATTTATAAGCTTTCTTTTATGAAGACGAAGGGAGTTGGGGCCATCTCTCACCTCCTCCTCTTCCTACTGCTATATATTGTCCCACTTCTGCTTACCTGTGAAGTGCATGCTGGCAAATTGGGAGGATTCTTTCCTAATGTCAGAGGAAAAATTAGTAGTGGAAGTGGCTGGGAAACTGGTGTGGACTTCTGTACTCCTCAGACGGAAATGAGAAGCAAATGGCTCAAATCCACATCAGTGTCTCAAGCTCTAAACCCTCCAACATGGACTATAAAATTTCAATCAGGTCTTTCTCGGATGAGACCCTAGGAAAGTGTGTCCATTAAAATAGAAAAAGAGCTACACTGTTTTTAGTTTTCTATTATTGTGTAACAAATTACTACAAATTTAGCTGCTTAGAGCAGTGCACGCTTGTTTTCTTACAAGCAGCGTTGACTGGGTTGTGTTCTCATCTGGAGCTAAGGGACTTCTCCCAACCTCATTCAGGTTGCTGGCAAACTTCAGATTCCCAGCATTTTATCTTGTTAGTTCCTTGCTGCTGAAAGACTATGGCCATCATCCCCTAGAAGCCCTTCTCTCCATAAGCAGTTCCAAGCATGGCTATTTGTTTCCTCAAGACCTGCAAGAGATCATCTTTCTTCAGGAAGGGTCCAGTCCTGCTTTCCAGGACCCTCACCTGATTAAACCTTGCCCATCCAGGTTAATCTCTCTTGTGATGAACTCAGGCTTAACCAGTTTGGAATTTCAACTGCATCTGCAAAATCTCTTCACCTTTTAATGGGAGGGACATCCCATCAGAGAGTCATGGGTCGCACCCACACACAGGGGGAGGGCATACATGGGGCCTGAATACCAATGGAAAGGAACATTGAGGCACATATGTTTTGCCTACCACATATGTCAGGTGAGCCTATCAGTGGATCTCAAGTAATACTTATTTTTCAACTATACCAACCATGAACAGTATCTAGTACCAGTTCCCTTTCAAGGTCTGAAAAAGCCATAGATATTTGCAGTCATTGCACATAATGTTACTTACTTGAGATACATTGTGTTGAGCCTGGAGTCTCTGAAAAACTGGTAGATACTCTTGCCGGGCTGAGCTCTACTAGCTCAGTGGCCACAGTGGTGATATTGAGTTTCACCTGTACTGTATATTGTCACGGCACTGTGGCCACTACTGTGCTAGACGGTGCCTTTCTCCTCCCCTCCCAGACCTTTGTGCCACATGTGTGGTGACACAGAAGCTGAGAGGCTTGGTGTAGTCTCATCTATTTGTCCCCCAAAATGTGCCCAAATGTGAAGGGGCTGAGTGCAGGTTGCTTTGCTTGGGGATTTCTGTAGAAATGGAGGAAGGAAACAGAAAGGGAGCCTATGGATTAGGAGATAAGTGTTCTTTCTTCATGAATTTGAAGGGAGCACCGCTATGAGCTGATTTACAATCACTTAGTAAATGTTCTAGAAAGACTGTGCCATCAGGAACCTTGATTTAAGGTACCCAGTCCACCAAGCAAGGGCTAACTTTGGGACCCTCACAGATCCTAAAGACAATTTCAGTCTGCCCCCCAGACTGTTGCTTCTTTGCTAATGAATGCACAAATGCCAAATTGCTCTTGGTTACTCAAGTGCAGAGGCTAAATTCATTCTTGGTTTATAGATACATTGTGACCACGGGAGAGATCTGGGGAATCATGTCTTTGCAAATAAATCTAATTGCCATGAATCAAAAGTTTAGAATTATGCCTATTATTCTCAAAGGTACCATTCCCGCTCCACCCAGGAGACCTAAGATAACTTTGGTAAACTTGCTGGGTAACATCGGGCAGAGGTGAGAGAGGCCAAAGAGTCTGCAAGGATCCATCTAGACCAGGTCACTTGGAACGAAGCCACTAGTTTTACAATTTCTGCTCCATATGTAGAAGGAACTCCAGCTGCCAAATGACTTGGGTCTTGGGGTTAGTCATAAAGGGACAGATTGGGAAAGCCTAACTTAGGATGCAGCTAACCTGGGGAGCAGACCTCAGGCTCTCTGTGGCTGGCAGCTCCAGCAATTCATCCTATGCTGGGCACCCCAGTGAGCACTGTGACACCTGGGAGAGGTGCCCTGTGTTTCAGTCAGGGGTTGAGATCTTGTACCAGATTCAGGAATCAGAGATCAACAAAACTGAGGCACAGCTGGAAGTGCTCCCTGTATGTGTCAGTATACCTGTTATGATCACTGCCACTGTAAGACACACACCCTCCAAAGCCACAGCAGTTAAGGGTATACAATTCATTATGAAGGGGAGAGCATTCATGTCGATCCAGGCTAATGATAATAACACCCATGAACATTAGTTACCATCAACCAAGAAAGACCAGAAAGAACCCCAACCTCACCTCACCATAGGGTGATAAAATAGATTTCATCATGCTAATTCTGTGTTTAAGCCATGAGATTATTTCTCTCCTTAAAATTGGAAATTCTGTAAATAGAAACAATAGTATGTAAATAACAATGTGTGACTGGAGATATAGCACTCCTCCCCAGACCAAATCAGGGGGTGTCTGAATAAAGGATATTTCATTTACTTGTTGTAACTAGTTGAAAACCATTTAATTTTACTGAATGGTGGCAAGAGGAATGCTAGTTAGATTTTTAAAAATTCTTTATTCACTAATAAAATCAACCCAAGACAAAGTTCTTATCCAAGGAGTATTCTGTAAAAATGTATATGGATTATTAATTCAGGTATTATATATTCATGTATAATTTATAGCTACAATATTTCAGCTTCCTGTAGGAGACTAGACCATTTTACTTTATGATTTATTGTCAGCATATCACCTGCAACTTTACAGATAGTTCCAATCAATTAAGTTTTCGTATATATATCTCACTGAAAATGAAGGATAACATTTCGCAGGTTCAGTTTTGATCAGTTCTCATGTGTGGACTTTGTTAGGGATGCTGAACTTCTTTGGAAACATAATACTGTGTATTTGTGTATTATTTTACAGTTTTCAGAATGTAGTCAGATATTATAATGTGTCCATAAAAAGTGATTTTATAATAACTTCCTCATATGAAATTGTATTTCATCAGCAAAATGTTGAATTTTAGAATATTAAAAAGAATAAGAGCATTCAAAAAACATAACAAATTTGACAATAAAGTGGTGTAAGCTCTTTTTACCAGCCTTTGTGGATTATCCTGCAATGTCCTGATTATATCTCTGAACTTCTCTGACTCAAAGATTAAATCTCTGAACTTCTCTGACTCATAGTTCCATTGGTAAAGTAGGCGGCTATTAAACTTACAATGGGTGTTGTCCAAATACATTAAAAAATACCTGATTTTATAGTCGGTTAAACAGTTGTATAATAATACGGGAGATGGTTTAAGGCGGAAACGTGAGTGCATGTTCTGGGCATTCCTTGTAGACTAAGGCTCTGCAAGCAGAAGCTGAAGATCTGAATGCTACATAAGAGTGGTGTGTGCATGCGTGTGTGCGTGCGTGTGTGCTTGCGTGTGTGCGTGCGTGTGTGTGTAGGTACAGATGGTTACAGGGGAATGTGCCTATGTAGAGGGAATATTTGCTGAAGAGATCTGTTGATAAGATGAAAGGTTAATTCTTTTTGTTGACAATATGAAGTTAATAAAGCCTACATTGCTACTTTATCAAGGTGCTTTGGGATTTATGAGAATATATATGAGACTAGGTTCCTGACTTCAAGAAGCTTAATCTCATCAGAGAGACAAGAAATTTACAGATGAAACAATTAGAGAACAAAACTTAATATATAAATTTCTAAATTGAGTCTGTGTGTATGTGTTTAGTGAGGGTGGGGGGAAGACGGTATACTAATAATGACTTAATGACTAACAAAAATTCCAAGAAGAGAAAGATTCATGTAGGTTAGAAAGAGTCAGGAAAAGTGTTTGGGAGAGAGCAAGTATTTAAACTGTTTTAGCAAAGGGTTAGCTTGTATGTGTGTTTCTGCATCTGTGTTTTGGTCTGTGTGTGTGTTTGGAGAAAGGTTGTCATAATGAATGAACCTTCTTGACCGGGAAGAAAAAAATAATTGAAGGGTGACAAGGCAATTATTCATTTAACAAAGCAGATACTGAAAACCCACCAACTCTGTGCTAGGTGCAGAGGATACAAAGCACACATTTCCCTTCTTGTTATCACTGACATACAAAAAGGCTAAATATATTCACATTTCAGGGCACAGATTTCAGATCCTAAGGTGACCACACTGGAATCTCAGCAGGCTGACAGAGCTTGTCAGAACCTGTCTACCTCCCTTTCCTTAAGGACAACAAAGAAACAAACCCACACACTGTACAACTCCAGCCCCAACATATATTTCAAATCATTTTTTTTTCCAGAAAATTTGGTTATTTTGTGAGGTCTTAGTGGATCCTTTTAGAAGTAAAGGATGTCAGTGCTTGTAGCCAGTTAGCAACCTGCCCTGAAACGAGGCTTTAACTGGGTAACCTGCCAAACCCTGTCTGTGCTTCACTCACTCCAGTTTGGGGCAGCATCTCCTGCTCTAGGTCTCCTTCCCATGCTCTCTGGGCCGCTTGGGTAACCCTGCTTCTCAGACATCTCTAATACCCTCCCATGGTCCTATTTGTTAATGTTTATGTGTCTGACTGCCCCAGTAGACTATGAACTTTTGTATTTTTAACAGTTATGACTAACACCATACCTGGCACTGAGTGGGTTCCCATGAAACTTTGGTGCATGTTGTTGAATAGTTTGGAGTCCCTGGTCAGAAACTGTCCATGATTCTAGAGCTAAAATCCATAGGGAACCAGCGCCGGCAGCTGTGGCGTTTGAAGAGGCAAGTTGCAGACTCGTAAACCTGAGGGGGGTCAAAAGAAAGGCTTTAAAAAGGTAAGTATTTACCATTCTTTCATTGAGTAAAAATATCACACAGGTAGAAAGGGAAAAAAATTGGTAGGCTGACCTAGAGAATGGAACTCTTTACTCTTGGAGTGTAAACCGAACTGATGTGACTTGAAATTCTAATGTTGGATGGATGGGGTGAAGAGGGAGAGAGAGAGAGAGAGACACTCCCTACCACCTAAAGTTCAAGTGAATCCATTTGGGAGCACAGTACTGAACGTGCTTATGATCATAGCAAGAAACAGGTTCCAAGAGCAAAGGTCTGGGCTTGAACCCACTGCAAAAGGAGACACTTTCCAAATTAGAGTGTTGGAAAGGTGTAGCTCTGGAGGGAAGGGGGGGTTCCCCACCTGGGATGAATTCCTTGTGAACCTAGTGAAACCAAAGTAAGACAAGGGGAAGGGCAGCTTGGGCTCAACGGGTTTATTTCTCACAGCTTGCTTGGGTTTGCTCCCCATTACCCCTTGCCCTGGATGGACCACAGAGGAATCTGTGGTAAACATTCATTGGTATGTAATTGGACTAAGGGCAGGTAGAAATTCCAGAAATACTGGATGAAAACTTACATTTATCCCACAAAAGGGCTGTAGTTGCGCTCTTCAACTCTGGCAATGATCACAGCCTTGATTCGCTTCTGCTCTTTCAAAAAGCAAGCTACAAATGGTAGATTAGTGTCCTAGTCTTCATAGTCTCAACTCATCCCGTTCCAGATGTAGACCCTGAGGATTCTCTAACACCCCCAGGAGGCTGAGCCCCATACACCTGAGATTTTCTTCAATGTGATAAACTGTCTCATCTGTTTGCCCATGGCTTATAACTGATTATCAGATGAATACTTACTTGTGTTTCTCATTGGACAGAGCCCTCAAAACCATCTTTGTTGTTTAAGCAAAGTCAAATGTGCTTAAACAATAGCAAAATAGAAACAAGCCCACAGGAAGTGGACAGAACAGAAAGATCGTCCTATTTCTCTGCCCGACCAGTGTAGCTCTGGTGGAAATGACTGCGATGTGACCTGCTTTAGGCTTATCTCCGACTCTTTGCAGTAGTCTTTCAATGCTCCCTTCATTAGAGTTTGAACTCCACTTCCTGTCCCATGGGTTCCTCTTTTTCCCATCTGCAGCAGAGATGCAAAGCCCTCAGGCTGTTTCCATTTTCCTCTAAGGCAAGCAGGCAGGAACAGCAAGATGGCCAGTGTGTCTGGAGCAGAGACGTAGGTGAGAAGGTCAGAGTTAAGGAGCAGAGGTGGATCACATATTCACCATGTAGGCTATGGTAAAGATTTTGACTTTTACTCTACGGAAAATGGGTGTATTAACAGGGTTGTGAGTAAGGTTGTGATGTGATCCCATTTATGTTGCTGAAGGACCTCCTGGACCGATATGTTGAGAATAGTTTAGGAAGGCATGGGCAGACACAGTGGAGATAATGGCAGGTAGTGGAGGTGGAGGTAGTGAAATGCACTGGGGGTTTGGATCTATTTTAAAGGTACAGCAAACAGAGTTCCCTAGGGGATTTGATTGGGATGTGAGAGAGACATTAAGAATGCTAGAAGGATGGGGTTGTTACCAGCTGAGATAGAGAAGTCCAAGAATATAGCAAATTTGAGATGTCAAAGGTCCTACAAGAAAACAGGAGGAAAAGAGAAAGCTTTTTTGGGGGGTGTTGCAGCAAGAGAAGCATATAAATGGGATGCTTCTCTGCCTACTGGCAGTTAGAAGAGGTTTTATAGCTTACACGCCATTCGGTTGGTCACAATCAAAGGGGAATGAGAAAGAAATATGGGGTGGAGCGTAAGGAAGAAGTAAGTTAACAGCTCTCAGATCTCAGAAACAGATGAATGTGCAGCAGAGTCATGGGAAGGCTTGTTAAAACACAGATTTTGGGCTCACTCTCCAGAATTCCAACTCAGTAGATCTGGGTGATTCCAAGAATAAACATTTCTAGTTTTTAGTTGGTTCTGGGGACCACGCTAGCCAAAGAGCAAGTAAGTCTGAGATTCAAGTACATTTTGCAGTTCCGAATTCATCAAAAAGAAGCAGTTCAGACTTAATCCCTGCCACTTTGCTACAGGAAGATGATAACAACCCTTTACAGGGGGTAATGTCAGGATCCTAGTTTTGAACAGTCAGTTTGGTTTGCCTGGACTTTGGGTGAGAGGTCTGGGCTTGTGATATTAATTGGGAGTTGCTGACCTACAGGTGCAACTTAAATCATGAAAAAAAATGAGATACACATGATCAAAATGGTTAATAATGCAGAAATAGAAAAGTGAAATAAACTTTGGAGGCAAAGAAGGAGATATTTATGTCAACCTTGATTGATACAAGTATTTAATAGCTCTTCTCTTGTTACAGGATTTGTAGAGGCCAAAATTATGAAGCCTTTTTTTGTTTGTTTGTTTCCCCTCCCCTAATGTGAGGTTTGGAGACTCTGAGATGTTCAGTTAAGTGACCACATAGCCAGTATAGTCCACATCCAAAGATGGCCACAACATTATCTCACATTCTAAGTCCTGTTCTGGAATGTAACCTTGACGCTCATTCCATTGAGAAGTGGGATCTTTGTTCCTTCCCCTTAAAATCTGGGCAGGCTTATGACTTGCTTGCAACCAACCAAAGGGCAGTGGATGACTGCGTGCCTTTCAAGGCTAGGTCACAAAAGGAGATATAATTTCCACCTTATTTGGGAAAATACTCCTGCTAAAACCCTAAGTCCAAACACCATGAGGCTGCCCCACCGTGAGGAGTCCAAACCAGCCCACACAGAAAGACCACCTAGAGAACTGAGGCTACATCAAAAGTGAAAGACAGGACTAGCCAGAACCCAGCTGCTCAAGCCTTTTCACGCCAAAACCCAGACATCACATCACAGCAACTACATGAGAGATCTCAGCTTCTGCTCGGCCAAGCCTTTTCTGAATTCCTGACACACAGAAACTCTGAGACATAAGAGTGCTAGTAAACCACTGAGTTTGGGGAGATTCATCCTAATTTGTTTAATTTTTCAAATTTGCTTGATCACCAAACTCTTTTTATGGGGGAGGTGGTGGGGCATAACACTCATTAACATGACTTGAAACTTGGGTTTCCATCAGCTAATTTTGGAAAATATCCCTGTATTCACTAACCGAATTTTGGTTAATAATTTGGTTTCTCAAAGAGACCTTTCTGTAGAACACAACATTGTATACCAGTCAATATGTCTATTTATAACTCAACACAAAAATATGTTAGGATTCTGATTTTATCTATCTGCAATATAATGATTTATAAGAAATATACACTTGGTCACTTAGATAACCAAAAATTTGGTCTTCAGCCACAGTTCCTGAAAATACTTAAAAGAGCCGTAAAAGTGAGATGGTTGTCTTATGTTAATGAGACTTGTGGGTGCTCCCCGGGGAACCCCAGAAGGGTGGGGCTGGTTGTCAGGAGGACTAATATGTGATTAGGGGTTAGAACGGTCAGTCCCACCCCTGCCCGCCTTAACTTCCCAGCTCCCCCAAGTCCACTCTCTCACCCACAGGGGGAAGGAAAGGGGAGAAGAGCTGGAGCTTGAACCAGCCAATTCCAATGCCTTCGTCAGTCACGACCATGTAATGAAGGCTCCATAAAAACCCAAAAGAACAGCTTTTTTTCCTTTTTTCCTCCTTCTCTCCTTTTTTTGGAGACCTTCTGCACTTGGGGAACCAGAGGCGTCCATGTGCCCCGGAGGACACAAGCTCCATGAAGATGGAAGTGCTTTCGTTGCAAACTTAACCCTACGTGTCTCCACCTGGCTGTTGCTTTGTAGCCTTTATCATATCCTCTAATAAACTGGCAAATGTAAGTGAGTGTTTTCCTGTGTTCTGTAATTCATTGTAGCAAATTAATTGAACCTGAGGACGAGACCCTTGGACCCTCCAATTTACAGCAGGTTTTTCAGAAGCATAGGTAACAGCCTGGGGCTTGCAACGGGCATCTGAAGTGGGAGGTGGGGAAACAGTCTTGTAGGCCTGAGCCCTTAACCTGGGGAATCTGACCCTGTCTCCATGTAGGTAGTGTCAGAATTGAGTTCGATTCTGGGATACCCTGCTGGTGTCTAAGAATTGCTTGGTGTTTTGTACGGGGAACCCCTCTCTCCCACTCCCTGACACATACACACTTTGGAATTGTTCTCAAAACTTATAGACTATAATGGTTAAATTTGGTTAGCATGAACGAGTCCCCAGAGCCTGCTCATTAATATGCAGGGCTGATCTCCATGCTTTGGATGGGTGGTGACCCTTCTACTGGCCAGTGAACCTTCTGCTGTTGTCTTCTAAATGCAATAAGGCATACCTAATTTATTTGTATATGACTTTCCTGGCATAGGCCATAAATTCTTCACTCTAAAATAAATCAGATCTGTCATGAATTATTAGAAGATGGTTTTCCATTTTGTACTTAGCAGCCTCTTTATTATGAATTTCAAAAATTTCAGGAGCAGCTTTCACAAAATTCTGGGCACAGTGTTGTTTGGAATGTAGAGTGCCCAAAGTTGAGGAGTGGGTATTCATCTAACCTCAGCACTAAGTTCTGTATTTCTCTTGCTGCCTCAATGACACTAGGTCTTGGGAATCTCAGAAGAAAGCCCCATTGACTCTGATAATTGCATCACTCTAATGGACAGCTTCACAGAAACAATGCAGGTTCTTTCCAGAGAGAAGCCTAAGAAACAATGTGGAAGAACATCTGTTCAGATAAAAGTTTACTGACCAGAGAATACATACAGAGGGAACTTGTTTCTTTTCATTCCAGGGTCACTCATCCATGTGCATGGTTTTGTTTAACATCTATTAGCTCATTAATCCCAAATTTCTAGTCATAGTCCAGACTTCACATATGAACTACAAATGATGTATGAAACTATCTACACATCTCCATTTGGATGTCTCACAGGTATTTCAAGATCAATATACTCAAAACTTAAAACATGGGAGAACCCCTAAAATATCACCCTCTTCTAATGTTTCATATCTCAGCTTTCATCCTCCCATTTTGTCCAACATTGTGTATTTGATCTACTTAACAATTGTTTGATTCTGGTAAGTATTTTCCCTTTTCATTACCACCATTGAGTACAGATTATATCTTGCTTGAACTATGATCAAGATTCTGTATTTTAGGCAAAAGAAACCAACTCTAGGTGACTTACTGAGAACAATAGTCTAAGGATATTGGGTAGGTAACCGACAACTGAATCCTGGAGAAGTGGTTTCAGGGTATCAGTAGAAGCCATGGGAAGAAAGACTTCAGATAACAAAGCCAAGGTCACTCCTTTTTAAAGTCACAGTTCTGCTTGGGAACGCTTGATTGTTGGGAACATTTGCTTTGATTCCCAAGCCTAGGAAATATGTCCATATCCCAGCTATCAGTGGATGGACGTATCTGACTCATTTTGACTTTAGATTCACATAATGAAGCTTTCCTCCAAATTAGAATTTAATATTTGGATAACAAAACCGTATTATTCTCATGATTGTTAACTTCCTGTCAATGGTAAATTAAAGAAGGCTTCAAATTCTTTGCCTCTTCATCCATGGCAGGGGGTTGGGTAGGGGAGGCAGGTGGTCTAATCTCCTCCCCATGAATCACCTGAAAACTACAGCTTTTACTTCTCGTTTTTGTAACATTCACTCTTGGAACCTTGAGACCAACATGCTGTCAGAAGCCCAAGCCATGTATAGACACCCTGGAAGATAAGGTATCCTGGAGAGAGAGAAAGATACAAGGCAGCAGAGATTTGATTTGGGAAGCAGATCTTCCAGCCCCAGCTGCTTCAGTTGACACCACCTGAATCAGAAAACTACCCAGAAGAATCCTTCCCAAATTCCTGACTTACAAAATATGTGCAAAATAATAGTTGTGTAAAATCACTAAGGTGTGGAGGAGTTTTTTAGGGAGCAATGGATAACCATAACAGTCTCCTTGAATTCATCATTGATTTTCTCCTATTTTCTATAATATAACCAAAGGTGTATTTTTTAAATATATTTTAACATAATATTACCCTGCTTCACACTTTTCAATAGCTTTTCAATGTTCTAGGGATCAAAATCAAAACCATCAACATTATCTTCAAGGTCTTGAATGATGTGCCCCAGCTGTGTCTCTTCTCTTTCCACTGTCTGCCTCACTCTCTGAACTATAGTCATATTGGCTGTTTTAAGTTCCTCTGAAATGCCACACTTCTCTTTGTCCCAGAGTATTTACATAAGTGGTCCATTCTCCTAGAAGTCCTTCTTCTGTCCCATTGGGCTTTCTCCTAGTTAACTCTTACTCATTCTTCAGATCGTAATTCAAACATCAGTTTCTTGGGAAAACTTTCCCTTGTTCCCCAGGCTGGATCTGTCTCTCTTAGCTCCTATACTTCTCTAGCGGAGTAGTCATTATATTTTAATTAAATAATTCACTGTAAAAGAGTTTTTATCATTTGTCTTTCTTGTAAAAATGCAAGCTTTGTAAGATCTATAGATCATGCTTTTCACTCTATCCACAGTGCTTTGAACCATACTTTGCATATAGCAGACACACAATAAATGCTTGCTGAACCATGATAGGTGAAAACCGACCTAATGTAGATAGATCAATGGTCCTCAAACTTCAGATGTGCAGAGAAATCACCTGGGCATCTTGTTAAAATGCAGATTCTGGTTCTGAGTCTATTTCTAACAAGCTCCTGGGCGATGCCATTGTTGTCGGTTCTGTGGATCCTTTTGAACAGCAAGGCCGTATTATGAGACTCACAAATTCCTGTGGGTAACATGGAACAACCAATTGGGATTAGTTAATATTTTAAACCTGTGCTATCATTTTAATTTGATTCACTTAATTTCAACAAATAATTATCAAGCTCTTTCCAAAGATAGGCCAAACAGAAGGAAGATACGCTTAGTGGCCCCAAAAAGCTCACAGTAAAACGGACATAACTAAAATATAAACAAATCATTGTGAAGAATGTGTTACAATAAAAGCATACTACGAACATGGATTTGAGCACAAAGCAGGCAGTTGCCAGCTCATTTTGGGAAGCTCAGAAAGTTTGAAATGCATTACTGATCTAGCATGACTGTAAGCCACTGCTTTGTTCTCTTATGTATATATGTCCACCTAAACTGAGTTAGTGGAGAATGATTTAAATAATTGGCCTTTCCTATCCTTTTCAGAATGAGCTCTGCAGCCAACTCTTTAGGCCTCTTGTGTACTATGGAAAACATGTTTTTGTTTGTTTCTGATGTCTGTTTATCACTCTCATTTTCAAGTTGCTGTACAATCTGTCATTCCCATCTTCAACTTGTACGTCCTTTCTAGGCTTGACTTGATTTAGAAAATAAAATGTGTTAGAGAAACAGAAAAAGAATGAACAAATAGATAGAAGCTGGGGTGGAGTTTCTCCAAAGAAACAGAACAACAGGTTATATGTACATATGTAAATGGAGATTTATTATAGGAATTGTCTCACATGATCATGGAGGTCAAGAGGTCCCACGATCTGCTGTGGGCAAGGGGGGAGCTCAGGAAAGCTGCTGGTATAGTTCAGCCCAAGTCTGGAGGCCTGAGAAACAAGGATGCCAGTGTTGCAAATCCCAGTCTGAGTGTGAAAGTCCAAGAACGGGGAGACCCAGGTCCAAGGGCAGGAGAAGATAGGTTTCCCAGCTCAAGCCAACAGAGCAAATTCACCCTTCCTCTGCCTTTTCTGTACACTCAAGGCCCACCTGTGTGGTGGGGGAGATCTTCCCTACTCAATCTGCCCATTCAAATGCTAATATCATCTGGAAACACCCTCCCAGACACAACCAGAAATGATGTTTTACCAGCTCTCCGGGTATCCCTTAGCCTAGTCAAGTCAACATATAAAATTCAGCACCACAGAGTTCTTTATTTTATAGTTTGGTCTTTGAAAGAGAAATAATTCTCTTTTTTCTTACTTAGATGTTTACCCAATGGGGTGGGTCTTTCTTTTATTAGAGGCAGGTCCTTTCTCATTCAGAGGGATATAGGACTTCATTTCAGTCTTTGTGTCCATCCTTAGCTTTATTACAGTAATCATATCCTGGCATCTCTAGGGAATAGCCATCATCAGCCTTTAAGTTCTTCCATTTCTAGCACAAAACTTTCTTTAACCACTTCTAAAACATCATTTCTCCTGAGAGGAAGCTCATTAACTATATCCTTCTGGTTATTATTTAATCATTATTTTTGGAGGACCCAAAATGTGCTAAGTATCAGCCATTTCTAGCACCAAATCATTATTCAGAGCTAAGTCATTCCTTAATTTGGGTCCTTGAAACCACTTTCTTTATCCCGTTGATTAATATTTATGAGGACTCACAGAGGGCAAGGTGCTCACTTTTTTAGAGAACATAGGAAAGCCATATTTCCTGTCCTCTAAGAGCTCTCCATGCCTTGCTTCATCTCATTGCCAATCAGACCAATGTGTTATTTCAAAATAATCTTTTTGACCCAACTCTGTAAGACACACTCTCCTCTCTTATCTCATGCATCCATTACTTTTCATTGTCCATAAATGAAATTTAAATTCATTTGCATCTCAAGTATTTCTTTTCTTTTCTTTTTTGTTCTACACAGTCAGTCCATCTCCTAAAATCCATGCCTTTCTCAGAATGTCTGCTATCTGAAAGAGAGATAAACAGAGGGGAAGACACCATTAGGCTTGGATTTTTGTGGTCACACATATCCCTTTGGATAGAAACCTACTTTCCCTAAAGTTGAGGTAGCAGCTATTGAACTCAGGAGTCAGTGATAAAATGCTTTTACATAATGCATGCCTCTTAGGAAAACAGCATCCCTCTGTTCAGAAGAATCAGCACATTTTGAACTCCTGATTTCCCAAAATGCAGCCATAGCATTCAGTCCTGAGCATTTTCGGTGATCAGTATGGTGGAAGGCACAGTTTTTCCAGCTGAGAATATAGAACATAGTCTTAGGATTACACTTTACTTTTTATATATACTATATATGTGTGTGTGTGTGTGTGTGTATCTACACACACACACAGGCATACGTATTTTTTAGTTTATGTTTTCATTTCTTCATTTCAGGGATAATACAATTACAGTTCTGGATTATCTGCTTGATCACCTGATAAGTAGGTCCTGTCCCTGGGATTTCAGTGCCCTTCGTGCTTTGCGTTCAGGAACGCACTGGTGCCTTTTGCTTCACCCAGAGATAGAGATAGTGCTTCCTTTTAAACCTTGTGGTTTTGCATAACTACTGCTACTCCAACAAATGTTATGTGGCTCACTGAGGTCCTTGTGTATCCATTCTTGAGTATGAAAAGTTCTCAGACATGAGGAACCTTGGTTAATGGGTACAACACGGACTCTTGAGGAAAACATTCCTATATTCTAAATCCACTTGTGGCAATTTACTAGTCTCTCGCTTTTGAGAAAGTCTCTAAGCCTTTGTAAACTTCAGTTTCTCCATCTATAAAAAGAGGTTTAAAAAGGAGCTACTAAGACCACAGGAGTATAGTACAAATTCAGATCATACACGGATGCTTCTCTGGTGCATCACAGCTTTTCAGTAAGTGATAGCTGGAATTATTATTATACTTTGAGCTGTGAATCAATTTCAGTTCAGCATCCTCTGCATTCTTTCTTTCCTTTTCAAGAGGAGGAGATGTTTAAACTCACAGACATAACTTTTAAAACAAAACTGACTTCTGAAATGTGTCAAAAAGCCACTGGCCACATACCTTGTTCAATATAATGCCTTCTATACTCTCAATAAAGGTGTTTGTTGTTATTATTTAAGTACTGTAGTAACTCTTACCCCTGTTAATATTTCTAGAGATTTCTGAAGGTAGTAGGAGTAGAGAAACCCAATCAGAAAAATGAGAATCACAGAAAGCAAGAGTAATTACCTGCAGAGTAAAGAATGAATGACTCTAACAGACGGTGTTATATTTCTGGGCCTCACTTTTTGGGTGGCCCTAGTCTAGTTTTCTCATTCACATGGGCGGCCAGAAATCCTCTACTAGGCCTAATAGAATAAAAGAGAAAATTGCAGGGGAAAGAAATATCAAGACAGTAATCTGTTGGTTTAGATGGGTCCGATGCCTGCCTATAATGTCTGTGGGAAATGTGTCACGCCTCCCCCTGATAAACTTGGCTATTTTCTAAAATGGATCCACTTTGAGAAGTGATTTTTTTCTCCCAGGTTAGACCAGTTGGATTCCATCGATCATATTTGTGATGGATAGCAAATGGTTTGTTTCATTACATTGTTAATGGCTGTAGTGGGAACATGTGAGCTATTACCTGAAGAGCTGTGGTTGTGTCGTTGTGAAGCTTCGAAGGATAGAATTTTCTCTTCACTCTTTGTTTCCACAATAGGCTCTCTCATCCCTAACAGGGATGCACACTGAGTTTTAAATGCTTTTCCGCTGAGCTTGAGGGAGTTTGTTTTTTCTGTGTGTCATTGAAAAGTCCAGTGTGGGGGCACTTTCCAGCCAGCCAAAACCGGAAATGGCATAAGCTATATAAATGCTGGGACTGATGTAAAAATTACCATTCCTGATAGACAAAAGTATAAAAAAAATACTTAAAAAAAGAACAGGCATTTGAAAAGTGAATAAAATTCTTATGAACCTCTTTACTTGGTCAAATATCAACTCTGATACATCTGGGTCTCTTGTATAAATCAGTACTGAGTGGAACTGGCTCCAAAGATAAAATGCATAGGCTCATGAGAAGCATTTGTCTGATACATTCACAAAGGGGGCAGGCTGGTTTATGCCTTTCATGCCAAGCATAATTTTAAACAAGTTTCAACCTTAACTTAAAGATTTTATACTGTATCCATTTGACTCACAAACTCAAGCTCATATTTGAGTTCAAAAGAAAACCCCCCAAAGCTCAGGTTTTTAAATGCATCAAGTATGATTTTATACATTTTTTAATCAATCCAGATGTCATCAAAGGTAATTCTTAATTAGCTGACTGCCATCCTTGAATCAATGACAGTAGTGGTTACCACTGGGAGCAAGAGAGGCTTGAACACCTCTGGGTCATTTTAAAGGAGATTTTAATATTCTCAGTCACCTTCATCCCTAAGGGTAAAACCCTGCTGTAACCAGGCATTGAAACCCTGGCCCTTTTGAATGCAGGATAATTGTAATCGCTTCCTCACTAATTTAAAAACTAAAACTTACCTACACACATATCTGAAAGTTAGTAACATTAACCAGAAATTCTACAATGAGGGTCATTTCCTGGAATCACCATGAATTTAACAATGTTTAACAATGTTTCTTTATCAGTGTTTCTTCTCCTAAAGTTTATAGTTCTTTCCTGTAGATGATTTCATCTGCATTAGCACCATCCTTGGGAAATTGGTAGCAGAGCTATTCTGTCCCTGTTTTAGAAATGAGGAGAAAGCAAGCAAAGTTGGTGAACAACTGGAGACTATGCAATCTCAGGACACAAACCCCACAGTCTGAGCCTGCTGTCTGCCTTTAGACTGCCATGAGAGGTAAGCTTTGGTGGGTGGGTGCCTCTTCTCTTTGAGAACATACATATCCATGTGTTTGAAGTCAGTCATGGACGGACTACAATGTGTTGAAAAAAGAGGCACAGCTAACAGAATGATTAAGACAACTGAAAGAAAATAAGAAATTTAATAATTGAAATGTCTTCTGTCTTAAAAAAAGAAGACACAGAGAATAGATGAACCAGATAAGATGCAAATAAAACAAGAAAACAAAATACATGTAAAATGAAAAATGCAATTGGTTTTGTATCTTCAAACGCTTCACTTACAGGATGGGAGAACACACAATTGAGCTTGTTTGGGTTTAGTCCTCCTAATATATTCTACGGAGTAATTTATTTTCAGAAGAAGCCACACTGCAGTGCTGCTATTATGATAATGGGAATTTATGCACATGAGTATTTGTGATCACATCACAGAGCAGTTTTTGGAAGAACTAACGGGGAGGGGGGAATTAACATTTTAAAAATAGGGATGAAGGCCTAAAAAAATCCTCAAAATTTTCAATCTATCACTCAATCTATCTACACACATACACACACACAGACACACACACACACAACTGCACGGTGAATTGTTTTATTTGGGCTAAGTGCTTCTCCAGTGAAGAGCAAAACTTGTGAGTGAAAAGCGGCATAATGCATAGAATGCTGGCATGGATTTGCTGATGAGAAGGTGGCTGCCCCTGAGATTGGAAAACACAGATCCAGCAGCCCCAGACCTCTCTGACCATATTCACTTTGCTTACTCAGGAGCAGACAATGACAGGCAGGGACTTAGGGGGAGGGGATGAATCAAAGTCCTTCTTACCCTGCGTCTCTCTGCTAGAATTGCTGTCAGCCTGGTGAGCTGACATCAAGTCGGGGATCAATCCAGAAGACACAGGATGAAAATGTAAACAGGGATAAGCCCTCTGTGTGTACGCACTCTCTTTCTCTCGCTCTTTCTTCCATTTCATTCTATCTTTTAACACAAAATCCAGACCTTTGGGGGGCAGGTATTTTTTCCTGACATAAACAAAGCAATGCTCAGGACTCAAAGTCACTTGCCAGCAGGATCATCTTTAGAGCACAGCCACGCTGTTTTAGTAAATTGTGTATGGCGATTTCAAGATTGTGTTACAGGATGTGCCAATATCAGCGTGCATATTAGATGGCTCCAAATATGAATACCCATGGGGAAAATTATGGCAAAGTCACAGCTTGGGTACATTAATGAAAATAAAGCTTATCAAAGTAGGTGAACTAATGGGTCTGTGCACCAAAGTTTATGGGCATAAGTCAGCTGTCACTGGGTAGGCTAAGGGAGACATAATATTCTAGTCATTTCTCTAGTGGAAGGAACATTAGCCTATTCTCTCTCTTAATTGATATTCTGCAACTGAACCAAGGACTGCTGATTGCTGACCAGCTCACACGTTCCCCATATGTCTCCAGATTGCTAAACTCAGAAATGTGAGACTCTGCATCGCGGAGTTACTCTGCAGACAGCACAGCTCAGTAGTGGTTGCTAGACTAGTTGTTCCCATAAAGCACGTGTGAAAATCTGGAGTTTGGGGAAGTGTGTATTTTCACAATTTTCTCTGAATTGTGTTATACTTAGGACATGACTCAATGATTCAAACTAATTTCACTGGGTAGACATTATAATATAGTTTGTTTGCCAGACCAGGTGAAATATATTGTGTGAGGAATTTACTTTCTTCTTCCATATTTGTCTTTTGGTAAACATTCCTGTACGTATTTGCTTGTGAATAGTGAAACAAAATTATGGATATGATTAGAAAAGATTAAGCTCAGATTAGAAAAGCTTACATATCTTAGGTGTCAACTGTTGGTTAAAAAACTGAGTTGTTAAAAGTGAGAAGCAGAATACAGAATTTCCTGTCGACCTCATCTCAGAGTCAATAAAGATGTTAAAATTTTACATTTTGCTTTATTTTAGGAAAATCTATTAAATATAATGTTCAAACACCCCAAAATGCATGTTACTATTTAAGATAATTTCAGTACGTATTCCCACATATAAGGTGCTGAGCTCTTCAAAGCATGTTAGCCATCCTGAAAGCCATATCGTGAGAGAAAATTTTTATTCTCATTTTATAAAGGAAAAAGCAGAGGTGTCAAAAGAGGTCAGTGTCTTGTTCACTATCCTACAGCCCATCTGTGGAAGAGCTAAGACTTGAACCCAGACAAATCTTAAACCCGAGCTTACACCTTAACTCTCTGTTATGTTGATACTCCAGGAACATTGAATAAATTCTATGAATTGAATCGGTAATATGTTTCATGCATCTTCAACATTAAGAATATTTATTACTTCAACATTAAGAATGTTATTTACAATAGAATAGGAATCATATTTTCAACTCATAAATATTTTTAAATGGACTGTTAAGACATTTGCTGTTAAGATAGATTGAAGTGTAACATGTATACAAATATATTTAGTCAATTTAACAAAAAAGACATACTCTTTTATCAACCTACTTCTATTATTTAAAAAATCTAGAGAAGATTCAAGACTGTTCATAGTAATTAGACGTCTCCTGTGTGTTTACGTGGTTAGTAAGTGTAAGTTATGGTTACCTGCCGAGGACTTGAAAATAGTTAAAATATGATGGAGTGTGGTGTGACTACCCGTGAGATCGCCTAGCTTTTGCTGGGAATACTTCCAAAGTAAAGAATGTGGGTTTCCCATAGGGGTTATAACATCTCTTTGACCTAATCAGTTTGCTTTATGCCTCTCAGAGAAAGAATTCTCTAGTTTCACTCATCTGGAGTAAACCACATTCTTGGTATGTTCAATAGTGAAGAAAATCACCATCTCCCTCTTGGGAAGCATTTGGTGAAAACAGCGAGTTATTTCTCAGCAAAATCTGATTCATTAATGTAAACTGAAAATAAAAAGGAAAATCAAACAACAGAACAAAAGAGATCTTATGTAATTTAATAATCTCAGTACATAATCATGCACAACAGTAACCTCTCTTTCTCATTAAAGTCAGTGAGTAAGAGCTCCTCGGTGAGGCTGTTGCTAGAAAATGGAACAAATTGTTTAAAAATATTTTGGAGAAATTACAGTGAAAATTTTCAGGGGATACAAATCCCTTCATTTAATTTATTGTGTCGTGCTGTTCTCAAAATCATTCCATTCCTCCATGATGAGATAGGGGCCTTGAGTCTCCCTCGCTTGTCTGATGCAGTAGCATTTGAACAGAGCCTTCATTTGCTGCATGTTTTCTGTGTGTCTCAAGGAAATAAAGCAGAGAAATGAGTAATGATTTATTACCACCAGACCATACTGAATAGCAAACAATATTCTCTGTCCTAGAATGAAATCTTACTGAGTGTTGGAGAAGGAAAGGAAATGTAGAAAAAATTTCCAGAATTGCATGAGCTGGAAGAGAGCCAAAAGAAATGATTCAAAAGTATTGCTTTAAATAAAGTGCTCCTTTTCTGCTCATCAACTAAGTAATTAATACACAATTCTGTCCTTTCTAGCAATGCTAAAGTTAGGGATAAGAATTCTTGATTTCCTTTCTAAAAAAAGGCAGACTTGAATGTACAATGGGTTGTAGTACAAAAATTCATTAGTTAGATGGTCATGTGGGTCCTGAGTGCCCTTTCCCAAAGAATTAATGTTATAAATCATTGTTGGTTTTAAGGCTGGTCCCCATATGCCTATTTAAAGTATATAATGTTCCTCAGCTTTGCTACTTTACGTATTAGCCTGAAGTCTGAGATCTGAGATGGAGGTAACTCATTTAAACTGGAAGAGACAGAAGAAGTGAGAGACTTTCTTTCCCTTTCCCTGGGCACAAGGCAACACAAGGGTATGATTCTGTGTTTAAAAATGGGGTACATGGCCCAACAATGGATTTTGTTTTTCTATGACAAAAATAAAGTCAGAGAAGTAAAAAATAAAAATTCCTACTGAAATACTCTACTGATATATGGGGATAACTTGGGGTATTGGTACTAACCCAGAAAATTTAGAAGACATGGAATTTTTACACTAATAAGATTTGTGGAGAGAAAATTGGTGGGGTTTGCTTTGCTTTTTGCTCCTTTGTTTTTGACTTTGAAAGCCCAGGTAGAAGCAGAAAGTCCAGGAAGCTGTTATAACTGACCAGGAGAGAGGTGATGGGGACTGGAATAAAGCTAAGCCAGAGGGGACAGAAAGGAAGACAACAGTATAAGATTGAGAGGTGCAAATATCAGAACTTGGCCTTCTGGCATGAGAGAAAGGGAAGAGACAGGATGCTTGGGGGAGCTGAATGGGTAGATGAACTAGGGCTGGTGGTGGGTCAAAATCATCAGTGATGGATGAAAATGAATCAATTAGCAGAGGAGATGAGCCTGCCCAAGGTCCATTCTTTTAGGCGGTTCTTGCCTTATACTGCTCTCTTCTTTTTTCTACTACTTCGGACTTAACAGATTCTCTAAAAAGCACTGAGATTTTAACAATGAGATCTTTGAGAGTAGCAAAAAGTTTAAGTGGGGAAGGGACCATGACTTAGGGCCACTAAGGGCCATGGACATTCCAGCCAGTAGACTAAACTGTTTTCCTTCCTTTTCATTTGATCTTCACAACAATCCTATGAGAGAGCAGATGTCTTTATATTATAAATGTGGTAACAGAGAGTGAGAAAGGTTAAGTCACTAGCTCAATATAGTGGCTAAACTGGTGTGGAACTTGTATGGAACTGATCCCTCTGACCAGTATTCTCTGCACTTATTTATCTTGCTAACTGGTGCATCCATGAGTTGAATCTCCAAATTCAATTCAATTTAATTCATAAATTCAAGAGCACTTGATGAGTCCCTGTGGCAGGATATGTTGATACTGCCCGGATACTAGGAGTAGAGAGAACAAAGCCAAGACTCTTTCCTCAAGCAGCTCTCACTAGTGAAGCAGACTTCCAGAAATTGGAAAGCAAGGAGGCCTCTCCTGAGAAAGAACCACATAAAGGAAAAGAGACATGGACAAGCTTGGTCCTGTGGCTGGTGCAGTGTTTGCAGGAGCATCACCCACACGGAATGGGTGGAGGAAACTCTGAAACTATCAACAAAACCTCCATAAGCCCCGGGATGCAGGCAGTGCTCCTTTGGAAGAGATTTTCTAGTGCGGGAAAAAGAATGTAGACACCGGAACTGAACGGAACTGGGCTTGAATGTCAGGTTAGCTAATCGCTAGATTGACTTTGGGCCCATCACTGAATCTCCGGTGTGAAATCGGTATAATGTAACAATCTGATGTGGCCTATGTAAATAAAAAGCCAACCTCGTGCCAGCTACATTATGGCTCCTCGGTACATTTGAGCTGTTATTATTATATTTAGTATTATTAGGTGCTGCTTACCTCACTTTTGCATGGAAAATGGAACAACATAACCATATTAAGGACCTCAGCTTATCGGAGGTATGAGGCCTCGCAGGAAAGAGCAGATGTCACAGAAGCGCTGCCTCTGAAGTGATAGAGCTGGCGGCTCTGAGGTGAGATGAGGAGTTTGGGGGCTGTGGAAGAAACCAGAGAGGTCAGCAAGAGTTCATGGCCAGGGTGTCTAAAGGATGATGTACGTCAAAGGAAAATGGAAGGGGAAAGGGGAAAAGTCACATGGTGACAATTCATGACAATGTTTGAAAACTCACTCATCCCTTCACTCACTCCCTCAACAGATACTCATTGAACACCAGGCAATGCTAAGTGATGCACTTTGCTGTACGGATGAGGTGTCCAATGAAGTGATGGAGAATGCTATCCCTACACAGCCTACTGCCCAAGGGAAGTGAGGAAGACAGTAGTAAATAACAGTCAATAGACACTGAGTACCAATAGTCCAGATGACAAAAGAAATCAAAGGGAGGATGTGCCAAGCAAGAAGTCACCAACTTGTAAACAGAGGGAAAAAAACCCAAGAAGTCTTTTTATAGGTAGGCACGATGTGCCTCACCCTGAGTGTAAATTTTGTATCGTTGTTTCCACAGGGCCTTCAGAGATGGCGTTGTTGCCATCTATGGAATAAAACAGAATGTAATGCAGTGAAATGAAAGTAGTGAGGCGAACAAGTTAAAACAGACCTTAGAATTGCCGTATCAAAAATATTAAGCAAGGTTTTCAAAAATAATGAAGCGTAGTCCATCACAGTTCTCTCAACCAAAAATCAAAATTAATGCTCACTGGGGACACAGCAAAATTTTATTTACTTGACAAAGTAAAGATCTTTAAGACCTAAAGCTATCACATCATATAACAAATAATATAAATAAACGTCACAGAAAACATAATGTCTTAATAAGATTGTAGTATTAATTTCACAAGCGAAATTCCACTTATCCTCCACTCTGATATGAAAGCATTCATATTATCAATATAAGCATTTGCTCAGCTATTTACAGTCTCCCAGACATCAACATCAGGTTTGCAAACATTTTCTTTGGTATCTTGTTTTCATTCATTTTTTCTCTTTTTTAATATTAAGCTACCAGGTTAAGACATTATGAAAAAGAAAAAAAAAAGGTTACCTAAATAATGAATAATCAAACTAATGTGGGCACAAAACCACGGTTGTAATTCTGAACTTTACTGAATTCTCAAATTTCTCCCAATTCTCTATGCCTCCAGGGATTGGGGTGGGGAGCATGGAATGCCGAGGTAGCATGGAAGTCACGTAAGTCAAGGCAGCACATCTGGACTCTCTAGCTTCTGACTTTCAAGTAAGTGTCTGAACTTGGTTGCTTGGTATAAAATGGGGTAGAAACTCTCCACCTGTCTGAAGACAGCGGTTGAACCAGATCATCTGTTGTGAGTCCAGGTATTTAGGTAGACAGTTAAATCATTAGAAGAGTCTCCTCAAGCTGTTGAATTATTAGTTTTTTAATTTTTTTAGCTATAAATATGAGCATCAACTCAGTTTTGGCTTCGACATGAATCCTATATCTTAAAGAAGAAGTAATGTAAGCTATGTTAATGTGCATTTATTTATCTTCATCTAAATTGACCACCAGTAGCCAAAAGTAGTCATTTTGGTTATTCCTGGGTCACTCAGTAAACCGTTTTTTTCTTTATTAGTAATATGAAAGAGTTAGAGATGAAATCCATCATCTTTTGAATGTACAGAGCATGCTAGTGATTCACTTTTTTCTTTTTCTTCTGACATGCTTTTAACCTCCAGGAACAATTGATGACACAGTGGCCCAAGGATCGAGACAGTCCTTACATGGTGTGACAGGGCCTTAGTCGGCCTTCGCTAGGACCTTGCTCCGGCTCTCACTGGCCCAGACATGGGCAACACTTTTCAGTAACTGGCAAGATAGGATCACACAAAACGAGGGCTGGAAGTCTATCAGTCTGCAGAAGTGCTGGGGGTCATCACAGCCCCACCCTCTGAGGCTGTAGATCTGTGGACAATGCATGACAGATTCCTAAGCTGGTGCTGTACAGTGAACCGGAGAGAAGTCAAGGCAGGCAAAGAAAACAAAATAGAAATGCTCTAGGATTTCTTAGCTGCAACAATTCCACCACCTGGCAGGGACTGGGGACTGTGGGGACAGTGATGGCAGTGTGGCTTGCAGCAGTTAGAGGCCCAAGGGTCTTTTAGAATGAAACATCTGGGCAGCCATGTCTAAATTGAGATTCTGAAAATTAAAGGGCCATCGTCACACATGGAAAACATTACTGTACATTGGCTTCTTCCTCCACTCTTACACTGGGATCACAGTCATGATCCAGAAAGTCATGTTCAAATACTTGGGGTGGTGGCAGCTGTGAATTGGCTTTGCAAGAACCTTTATCACATGAGAGCTGGCCTAACAGATAAATGCAAATAATGACACTAGATCAAATAGTATGTTATCAGAAATTCATCGCTTTACATCATTCATGATTTTTACGTTAAATAATTTCATGGACACAGGAAGTTTCCAACGAGAGTTGTAACTCATTGTCAGAGAATACTTTTGTATTTTGCTTAAAAAAAAAAAGGATTGTAGGCTTTTGGTTTAAAATGTAAACAGTAGCATATACTGAGGAAGGGATAAAGATATCAAGACTGCATCTTTGTACAACTAAAATCTTTAGCTCGGCATATTTAAATGCTCGTCTGTATTTGTATTGCATGTGAAATTTCTTCAGTCATCTTGAGGGGCTGTTACACACCTTCCAATCTTCATGTAATTAAGGCAGTAGTTTTGTTGTCATCTTGTCACAACTCTTGAGAAAAACTGTGAAAACACCAGCACATAGGCAGGCGTAAGGCAGTATGAGGCAGCTATATGTAATTCGGCTGTGCATCTTGAGTTACTTCATTGCACTTGGCAACAGTCAGCTATTCCTTTCCCATTTACTACTTTTTCCCCGGGAAGTTTCTTTTTTTAAATTTTAGCTTAAGTTTCTAAGACTCATCTTGTACCACTTGATTCCAGGATATTTGGGAGCTCAGGTGTTGTTAAATCTAGCAACAAAGCCAATTTCTTTTCCTAGGATTCACTAGGATCAAGACTTGAATGGAATCCTAAATAATATATTATTATGAGATTAAGTCAGAGTTCACTTGGATGAATTTGTAAATATTCCATAATGTTGGCAAATCATGCACTGAGAAATTCTTTTGTACTGTTTAATAATGTTTTTGGTAAAAGCAAGTTCTGTGACATGGACAGTGATAACATGTAATTTAAAACAATAAATTATATACCAGTATCATCATTATTCGATAAGCCTTAGAGCCATGTACACATTGGTAAAACATTTTCTTGGCTCATGTAACTGCTAAATATTGAAAACGTGTTATGTGTCTAGCAGTTAAATAATGACCAATAATTCATTACTAAGCCAAGAGGTCCTTCAAGGAAAGTCCCAACGAGTTGAATGTACTTGGTTTTATTACAAAGTAGGGTGGAGTTCTAGTATCGACATCACAATGAACATAACTGGGGAACAAAATTATAGAGATGTTGGCAGGCAGAGAGTGACATTAAATTCCCAAATATAAGAAACCTCACCATAACTTCACAAATGTAAAGCTGGGCATGATTGGCAGGCACACTACGCATTAGAAAGAACTGATCATGAGTCAGCAATGCCTGTAGGTTATTGATTATTGGTCTGGAAGATGTGTAAATAAACACAACAGCTTCAACTGTAGCATGACTTCTCCTATATCCACCAAGAGCTAAGCCTTCAAAATCTATCATTTTGCCTACTTTTGAACTCTGTATTTTTAATCAATTGACAAGGGCATAGAGAAGAAAAATGGAAATAATGGAAATGCTGAAAATGTGTGGTAAAAGAATAATGCAAAATGGGGTTATTAAGTTTATGTAAGAGAGGCGGGATGAAAAGAATTCTGAGTGCTTGAGTGACAGTCATATACAGACTATGAAGGCAGAGATTGATTGTCATAGTACCAAATCTCGAGTAGAATATAATTGTTTTGAAATAACTTGTGATACTTTTTCCCATCACAGAAACCTTCTTAATTAAAAAAAAAAGTACCCTGGGACATACAAGGAAGTCAAGAAGAACAAAGGAGACCAAGAGACCACCATCTAATTTATTGTTTAGACAATGCGTGCAAAGTTCATAAGATGGTTAGATGAAGTTCTCAGAAGAAATTTGATGAACTTTTGACGGTTTCCAGCCCTTTTGTCTTTGTGACATCTGTAGTCAAAATGTAAATTTTACTCATTCCTATTCAGTTTTTTGAGGCTTGGAGGCCCCGGTGCCTTTAACAACTAGGAAATGCTATCCTGCCCTGAGACGCACCCGGTTCCGTTTCAGTGTAATTACCTCCCTGTTTCTCCCGCCTCCGTCTGCCACCTTCTATTCTGGCTTCCATTCTGCCCGACGCGCCCATCAGCTATCTCACTGCGCTGATCCTCAGCTTCCAGCCAGGGCCAATCCGAAAACCAGTACCATGTTGTAAAGAACCAGGCTTTGTTCCTTTCTTCCTTTTTATTTTCTATTTCCTTCTTTTTAAATAATTTCCAAATAAAGAAAGACAAATTCCTCTCAGTTTTGGTCACCTCTTCATTTCTTACTATTATGTCTGCTTTCTGGTTTCTCCGCAGAGTATCTTTGAGGCTATTTCTCTCCGAGCCTGGAAAAGTCAACTCATGCCTAAATCTATAACATTCATACCTGCCTGGAAGTGGGATACACTCATTTCAACCTTTAGTGACAGTGGAGCTGAGACCAGCCCTCGTAGGCCTGAGATTCTGGTGACGGTTGAGAGGAAGAGGTTTTCAAGGGAGAATCTCAATCTTCCAGAAGGCAAAACTTTTTATATTTAAGGTTGAGTTGTTGGTGAAATGCCTGTTAACAATTACTGTAATATAAACCATAGCTAATCTCATCTATATCAGATTTTTCTGCTATCAAGTGTGGCTTCTTGCTATAATTTTAAAACTTGAAATATCATTTTCTTCTGGGGAGTATTCTCCATCTTTTGAAGAAGTTTTACTTCCTTTATGATTACCTACATTATACTGATCATGGACTCATTTTGATCTTTAAAATAACCTAATATTTAGGATTGCATGTATAAGGTTGGGAGAAAATTAAAAATCTCCTCTTGGATTTGTTTATTAGAATTTATTTGTTTTTCCTTTCCTACCAATGAAACTCAACATTAGAATAAAGATGAATTATATTTGTTTTAAAAAACCACATTATCTTTTGAGTGTATTTCCTTTCTTCATTGAATTTTATTCCATATTTCTTTGTTTTTCTGCTTTTGATTACCAGGTAATTTCATCATCTTCTCCCCCCAACTCAAAATACCTATTTTTATTGCCTATACAGTCAGTATTTAACTTGTTTAAAGATAAAGTATCAACTTCATATTTCAAATCCTACTGTTTTTAACTATTTTAGTGAAATATTTCTAAGGATGAAACAAGTGTAAAGGTCAAACAAACTAAACCATTTTACTGCCTTCCTATACTTCCCACTTCAAAGGCTTTTCTTTTTAATGATAAGGTAAAAATCATCTCTTGATTTTTTTCCTCCAAAATGCTTTTCTGTAGTCTATATATGAAATGACATGAAATGAAAGATGTTAACTTATATATTGCTGAAGAGAAAACTGTCATCAGATTTGCTTATTAGTTTGCTTTTATTTAGATTTAGCTTTCAAGATAGAAAAAACACTTTGTCTGTTCCTCTTACATGAATATTTGAGAATTGGCTGCCACCAAGTAGCAAGTTGTATTATAATGTATCATATTCATACCTTCAAGGCTTCTTTCATTAAAGGAGTCACCCTTTTCAATTTTTGTAAGGGGCTTTAATTACTGGTGCTTATTTCATATTTTGATTAATTTTGGGTTTTAATTTCCACTACCTGTCATGCCATGTTTTGTCATGATCTTTCAGTTGGGTGCCATTTTAATTATTATTTCAGAGATTCATTTTCTCATTTATCGTTACTTCAGTCCTTTTAGCTGCTTTCAGAGGGCTCATATCAATTTTCAAGGGTAAAGTGTGAAGAACAGATTGCCTTCACACATTGATAATTTTGAAGATTTACAAACAAATTTAAAAATATGATTCCCATTAATGTGTTTAATAGACTTTGCTAAGATTTAAGTGGCAGACTCCTTGAAATTTGCATTAGCAATGTCCTAAGAAACCATATGGTGTACATCGGTAAGTACTAATAATATCTACAACTAATTTCAATGTACATAAAGCATTCTAAATGAGAGAAATATCAGAAATTACCAAAGCTTTTTTCTTATATTACAGCATCCTTTGTTCATGAAAAGGTATTGACCTTTGGTAATGGGTGGAGAAACTGTGTTTTAATTTTTGCCTGTAATAAATATGTAGTATCTTGGCATAGTAAAAATAATTAAGATTTCAGAATTAAAAGAATTGGATTTGAATCCTTACTCTGACCATTATTACTGCCATCTACCTGGCCTTGGAAAAGTTATTTAAACTGCATGTGCTTCAGTTTATACATCCATACAATGGAGATGATTGTCTCTAGCAAGGTTGGAGGTCCTGTTTACAAAAGGGAATACTAGTTTAAAGTGTATGTAAGAGCAACTTGAATGCATTGAGTGACTTAAATTGCCATCAACTTACTTTTATACTATATATGCTGACTTATTAATTAACACGTGCAGGAGTTTTATGATCAGAACACTTATTACTTCAGGCTGTTTTTTCACTGGTAGTAACTTTACATGCTATTCCCTTTGCAACTGACAGACTTTCTTTGGATGAATGCGGTAGAAGAAGTGATTCAGTATGTTGGGATGTCTTAAATATGAGGTTCTACACAGAGCGCTACTACAAGATTTTGCCCTCCAAATATAGAAATTTGACAAATTCCATTTTATTTTATCCTCATCAAAAAAAAAGAAAGAAAAATGATGTTGGATTTATAATTACATTTGCTGTATTTTTGAGCATATTCCTGATGTGATATAATTTCCATTTGACTAGGGATCAATGAGAGATGAAACGTTCACTTAGAATTTTACATGTTTGATGATTGGAAGAGTTTTAACAAAGACTATATTCTGTGTACGTACTTTTCCAATCTATATTGTCTTCGACTGTACAAGTCCTTTTGCTTCTGGAGCTACTGGACCTGGTCACATCAAGGCTGAACTCTGCATCACCCACTGTGTTTTACCATTCTATGTGAGTTGACACAGTGTGAGTGAGGAATATTCCTGGAAGCCATTCTGAGTCCTGGGTGGCCAGCAATGATTTAACTCCTCATGCAAATGATTGCTAACCACAAAAATACATCCCATGAACCCAAACTAATGTATTCACAACTCACTGTCCTCTTAGCCAGAACTTGAAATGCTTATAGTTGTTCTGATGCCACTCAACTTAAAGAGAAGTGCAATGGAGAAGGAGTCAGTGTGGAAAAAGACATTGATATTTGACCAATTAGCGCTCAGATATCTTACATGGCAAATTTGCAAAAATATGTGTTAGAGCACATTGTCAGAGCTCTCCCAGGGCCTTAGAACTGGACAGATCAGGCAAGTGAGGGACTGGAAGCTTACACTTCATTAGGCTTATGTTAAATTTGCCTTTGAACCCTACCTATTGTGAAACAGGAGATTCCTCAGGAAGCAAAAAGGAACTAATTGACAAAGGAAGAATAGAACTGAGAAAAGTTTGGAAAATAAACTAAGAAGGACTTGGTGAGGGTCTGGAAGGGAAGGAAGGAAGGGTGAAACAAAGGAAGGGAATTATAGAATGATCCCTAGGGTTCTGAGCTTGAACCATTATGAGGACCAGTACATTGTGACATGTATGGGGTAGGCTGAGGAGATGATTTGAGTTTTGGATCATGTTGGAAATGTGGAAATGTCTCTGGCATGGCCTAATAGAGATTTCTCATAACATTTATATTTAATTTTGAAACTCCAAGGAGACACAAAGGCTCGAGACTTGTATTTGGAAGTTATAGCTATTTGGTGGTAGTTAAAACAAAAAGAATGGATGAGACTCCGTCCCCCACCCATCCTGCGCACACACACATATCACTAAGGACAACATATAGAATGACAGGGCAATCAGCTAAAGAGGGAGCCCGGGAATGCTGGGTTTTTTGTTTTGTTTTGTTTTGTTTTTAATGGTAGGAGAAGAAAGATTTGGAATTGTGGAAAGATAAGAGGATAAACTAGAATGAGGTATGGCTTAGGAATACTATCTAAAAAGAAAACTTTTGGGGATTCTAAAGTGCCAAAGGTGGAAAAGTTTCAGTTAACTGGTGAGTTTGGAACCAGGAGTCATATAAGCCATGCATGTAAGAAAGTTGGCTGAGAAAGGGAGTGGGAAGAGCTGCAACACTTGTTAGAGATATGCTGGGTTGATGAGAAAATTTTCCTCCTTTCAGTGTGGGAAAAATCTGCACATGTTTAAACAGAGTAGAGGGAAAAAGTCAGTAGAGGAGAGCTTTTCAGGAGTAAGCAGAAACTGTTTACTTGCTCTAAGGAGCCTTCCCTAGGACTCCATCCACTTAATTCCCTCTTACCTTCTATCTGCAGCACAGATTGAGTATCCCTTCTACATGTCCTCATAGCTCTTTAAATATATGACATATGTAATAGATAATTATCTATTTATTTGTCAGTATTTCTCACTAGAGAATTTGGGGCCTCATTTAGCTTCCTGTTGCTTAGGGCAATGCTTATTGAAAGAATGTCTATGTCTAAGAAAAGACAGACACAGGATAGAGAGCAGAGAAGCAGGATCTGTCAAAGGGACTCTGATATTTTGAAATTTGAGTGAAATGATGAGGATGGGCTTAAGGACTGTGTTGAGCTGATAGAGTTCAGATCATGCTTTTACTTATCATGTTTGCAAAACCATATCAATTCAACCTACAGTGTGCCTGAATTTCAAATTTTCTAGATTCTTTCCTGTTGGTCCCTTTTCTTGCCCTTTTCATTTCAGAGGCACATTTTTAGCTGTACAGCATATGGGGAGAATATAGCAAAAGATAGTGGTGAATGGGACCATCAAATAAAAATGTTTTGAAACATTGAAACCTGTGATTTTTGAACTATTTTAAACTCTCAAGGTCACTTTGTACTAGGAACACCACCACCAAAAAAATGTTTTTATACTCTGTCTACTGTATCAACAATCAAGGGTTACTTGTTTTGCCTTGGCAGCTATTTATTAGATTAAAGCTGTCGGTCACAAATTAGACAAGGTAAGAAACTAGGGATGATAGTTCACTCACCATCAATACTTTAACGGCTCCCCCCACCCTGAAAAAAAGAAGAAATAAATGCATGTTCTTTGATTGTGAATCAATAGTGTTATCTTCATTTGCAAAGGACAGCACATTAGAACATGTTGATTTAGAGTTTCTTAGTCCTGTTGAATAAACACACAGGGCCCTAATCATCAGCTACTAAATATATTTTCCAAAGGTGAACAAAAGAAGTGGGTAATTTGATGCTCCTTAATTAAGCTCACAACACAGCATTTTTTTTAACTCTTAAAAGCATTTGTTTATGAACGCTAAATGAGTATAGATTTCTGATGGAAAGACCCCCCATCCCCCAAACACACCATCAGCCGTGAGTGATTCTGGCTAGTAAATTATATGCTGTCCTCTACGTCGCCTTGTAAATGACCTCAGCCCTGACCTTGGCACAGCAGTATTTCTAAGAGAATAATAATTTATTCTCCATGTTAGATGAACTAAGCCTATGGTGGTTCTCAGCCATAATTCCGTACTATTTACGGAGAAAACTGGTCCTATATTTTCAGATAAATGACAGGTGGAGAGAGAAAGGGAAAAAAAGAGAGAGACAGAATACACGTGTAGACAGATTTACAGGATGGAAGCATGGATGTACTGAAGAGCGGGTGGCCAGGAGGTAGGGAGGGATAAATAGCTATCTGAGTAATCATCTAGGTAGTGTGGCTTTACATATATGAAATTTTTCTAATTCCATGCATATTAATTTAGTTAGTGTAACTGAATGCCAGATTTCAAAACTGGTTTCTATATAGAGCTATAGATCTATATAGATATAGGTATGGATATAATCTTTGAGGATTTTGTTAAGATCATAATAATGATTTACTTTCATAGAATTTCTATACCTAAGATTAACAGATGCACAATGAGAATTCTGAGTATAATAATTGTTATACTGACCCTTAAACATTTCCATACATTACAGTTCACCTTAGCCCATTTTAAAGCTTTGTTTATGTGTATGTAAACCCCTACATTAATGTTTTGTATTCTGAAAATTTCACCCACACAGTCACTTAATTGTGCTAATTATTATTCACACATTAGCACCTATTAGTCATCATGGGTTTCTATTTTTTTTTTTCAAATGTTTTAGCCAGCTTTCAGATTCCACTTACTTGGCAGAAACAACTTGTTATAGTGGTGTTCAAAATCTGGCAGGAAGCCTAAGCAGCTAACTATTTTGCTGTCCGAATTTCCCATTTCAGTCATCACTATGGATCTGAAGAGACAATTTGTTAACCTCATTGAAACTCTGTGGGAAAAATGATGAAGTGGAACTTCTGTAGGTCTCCAAATTTTTTTGTCAAGGCAATAGAGAACAGTCTTCTGGCAAATCAGGGTTCAATTTTATTGTGTTTGATATGTAATTACTGTTAGGAAATTCATCCTTTTTTAACCATTATAGATTTTCTTTTTTAGTCAGCATTAATTCATAGAAATATGAGAGGAAAAACATTTAAGCCTACTCCTGCCTAAGTTGGATCCCAAATAGAACATACATTAAGATGGAATATTCAAGGAGGCCTATAACAAGAAATTGAAAGGACTCTAATTTAAGAATTTGGGCACATATGATAATAATGAGGTTGATTATTCTTAAATATTACATGCGGCTTGCTGGGGATGCTAAGTTAAAAGCTGACTTTGATCAGGAAGCTATGGAATTAATTACTATTTAGTGAACAATAATAGGGGGTAATCTTTTTTTGTCAGCTCTATAAATTTCAAATTTTACCTTTGATGGTTCAAAAAAAACAACCTGTTTTATGGTTGAACTCTATAGATGGAAACAATGGATTTATAGACAACAGAAACAGTAAAACAAACTCCCACATTCTCCCATATTCTCAGCTTGATAAGCATTGTCTCTCGCAGAATCTCCGAGTTGGAGATCTTAAGGGAAAAGCCAGTGGAGGAGGAGAGGTTGCAGATTCGTGAGTGTCTTAATTTGGGCTGCTATAACAAAATGTCACAGACTGAGTGACATAAAAAACGGAAAGGTGTTTTGCATAATTCTGGAGGCTGGACGTCTGACATCAGGGTACCAGCATACCAGCTGGATTCTGGTGAGTGCCTCCTTCTTGTTGCAGACTGTCTTCTTTTCCCTGTATTTTCACAGAGTGAAGAGGGCATGAGATCTTTCTGGGGTCCCTTCCAAGGGCACTAATCCCATTCATGAGCTCCCCGCTCTTATGACCTAATCTCATCTCCTAATGCCATCACATTGGGGATTAAGATTTCAACATATGAGTTTGAGGGGGACACCAACTTCAGTCGATAGTGCAACAGAAGAGAAAGCCACTCCCTGACACTTTGTTCCTTCAGTTAGATCTTTACCCATTAGCTGAAAGTTAGAATCCATCTATAAGTTTCTGCTTGCTGGTCAAGTTGACCTTGGTTTGAATCCTTAGCTCACAGTTCCTGTTAAATTTGTCTCTTCACACTGATGGACAGTGACTGTAATGGGGTTGGTGTGGGGGACCTGATGAAGGGGGTAGTTTAATAACCATAATATTGCACATGTAATTGTAGATTAATGATACCAAAATTAATTTTTATTTAAAAAAAATTCATCTCTTCAAAATACTCTAGATTCTGGAAACCCTGTCCCAAGGCAGTCAGGGGTGTGTTTTAACAAATGAGTAAGGATTAAATCTCTGAGCTCCTCTAAAAGATGGAGAAAACAGTGTGGAGCAAAGGCTTCAGGAAATCCATGTGGTAACTGGCAGCACAACTGTCATTACAATGCAGGGGAAGAGAACCAAAAGAATTGGGGGTAAAAGCAAATCAAAGACAATGTCCAGTCAGTGCTTAGTAAATGGGACCTCAAGGGAAAGAAGTTGAGAACTGCCAGGATAGGCTGGGGTTAAATGAAAACAAGATCACAGTACAGAGAGGAGTGAAGTCAAGCCAGAGCCATTGCAAAGACTGGAGAGCCAAGAAGCTGTGGGAGCCAATGAGCCACTAAATGGCCTTTTGATGTGCTAACCTGGGGGCTATTCCTGATCTTAAAGGACTCTATAGTTAGGGAAAGGCCTTGGGGAGGAGTGAGAGGGTGTCAGGGTGATCTCACAAAACTCTTCCTGGTGTCTCGCACCTGGATGAAACAATTTCTGGCTTTGCACTTCCATGGCCCTTGGCTTGTCCTCTCTCTAGACCTGTGAGCATCCACGTGCTTGCTTCCCCCTCTCCCCTTACACTTTAAACTCTACAACTCCAGAGTATGCATTTATTCTGCAGTTCCAAGTGCATTGTCTTACCAAGTGCAAATCCAGAATAAACAATCGACTTAACTGAAATATATAAGGACTGAGTGATAAGTATTTCCGAATCTCTGGGGCTGTGTTTCCTTCCATGTGGTACTTGTTAGACTTGGCTTTGGCTATTTAATTCAGTTGCTTGGGGGGTGATGAAAATGATGCCGAGGTCACAAGTTCAGCCCTTGTGTAAGCAGCTTGCCGAGCTCTATTTTATGGCCACTGAGTCCATCGGCCAGCTGTCTTGAAAATGCATGACACTGGCCACCAGCCGATGAGAAAAGATATGGGAGATCAGGGGAACCTCATCATCCCTGATAACAATACAACTTGGAGTGCCTGACTCATAATAAATGGGTCTTTTTTTTTGCAGAGGGTCCTGTTGTTCCCTTCAGAATTCTATTTAAAAATATTACAATACTTTCCTTTTAGAAGTCCAGGAAAGAATGGCACAGATAGAATTAAGCAGCATGAGGGCAAAGAGCAGAAAAATCAGCACTGGGAGACAAAGGCTTTTCCATGCCACTTGTGGCTCACGTGAGCTCTTGGCCAAGTCTTTAATCTTTCTGAGCCCCAACTTCACTATCTGTAAAACTCCATTCATAGTATTGTTGTGAGAATTGGAGGAGATAATATTAATGCCACAATTAACTGCTTAGTAGATGTTAGATACTAGTAATAATTTAGAGTTACAAGTAGACTGAAAGAAAATGGCTGATCACATGTGAGAAAATCAGGAATTGAAGAAGTGGAGTTATAACGCTGTGAAGGATCTCAGTGATATATCCAATCCTGTGTTTTACAGATAAGAAATTGAAGAATCTCAAGTTGAGATGCCTAGATGGGTAGGCACAGACTGACAGAGCTGGGACTAGACTCTCTATTCCATGCCCCATCTCACTGTTCCCTCACGCTCATCATTCGGAGGCGATCTGAATTCCAGTGAAAAACACAGCATACAGAACGCTTTAGTAGTCCTCTCCTGAACTTGAGAAATACTACAAATTGTTTACTTAATTCAAGCAATATTTATGGAGTGTTTACGTGATGCCCCATATTGTCTGAGGTACTGGGATGTGTGGGAAATGTCAAGATAAACACAAAATAGTCCCTGACCTTGTGAAGACAAATCTCCAGGGAAAGATCATCATATAAACAAATGAATACAATCGGTGCCATCAAAGTCCAAGGAAGTGGCTATACAGTAAAAGAATTCCCTAGGAAGAAGTGCTTCGGAGCAGCTGTGTTATGCTCCACTAGGACTCCCAGAGACCACCTCTCAGTTACTCTTTACATTTTCCCTTAGAAATGCCTTTCAAAAAGTACCTAAAGAAAAACTTTAAGGCATCATTTTACTATAGTTGGTTGTTCTGGGACCATTTGCTAGTAGAATGTGGACTTCAGATTCAAACAGTTAACAATGTGAAGTTTACTTACATGGTTTTTTGATACCCTGAATTGTTTGGTCATAGAAGAAATTCCTACCTCTAGGGATTTCCCAAAACTGACATCCAGATGTCTTGGTTCTCCATGTCTGAATAGATGGTCCAGTGAGAAGCTATTGGACCCCATTTTTCTTTAGTGTTTATATCATTCTCACTCTTGAAAAATAGTGTGGGAATTCACAATCATCTACTGCGTATGACCCACCCGCTCTGGAATCTTATTCTTTTGTCACCTGGAATAGGAAATCTCACTTCTGGAAAAACTGCCAGGATTATTGTTCCTTTCCATTTGTTTGAAGGAACCAGTGTTAGATAATATTTTGTGGGTTTTGAAAAATAGCTCTGCTTCATTGTCGCAACTTTTAAGGATTGGTTTACGAACTTGTTAGGATTTCCTCGGCATCGTCTTCTGCATACCACATTTTTGGGATCTCAGGCCATTTTTGTTAACTAGCTTTGATTGATTGGTGGGCTCTGATCAAAGGTGTTATCTCTTGATCAAAAATTAAAACTGACAAAAGTAGTTTGATGGATGTCCTGAGTATTCATGTTAAAAATCGCAGAAAGCAAGAATTTGTATTATACATATCAAGATGACAATGAATTAATATACTTTGAGAAAAGGATACATTTTCAGTATTTTATTTTTATTATGAAATAGAGCTCCTAACCTTGAATAGAGAGGATGCCTTTAAGTAAAACAAGATGACAGTGCTAAAAAGATTCTTGTTTGGTTTTGAAAAAAGGGTGGAGGTGGGGAAGGAAACATATTTATCTTTATACGGCCAAAATAATCTGCTTTTTCAAATGGAAACAGCTCCCTCCAGCCCCAAATACCACCACCCCTGAAAAAGAGCCACCATCTTCAATTTCTTTAACCAAACTGAGCAGGTATCATGGTTTTGCAGCTTTACATTAGGTTAATGTAAAGGCTGTGTTCATTTCACTCCCTGTATAATTAGGATTTGGTCCCAAATCCCAGAGTGCTCACGACAGGGATTTCCTGAGGGCGACTATCTGCTCGTCTCAAAATGGTCTTCCCTTTTCTTGCATTTCTAAATCAGAAAAGTGAGTATAAACAAACAATAGATGACCTTTATGAGTAAAACATCTGAACACAGAAAGATTAATCGACCTCCATCAGCCAGTCATTAAATCAAATAGGAGCTTTTCTTGTACTTTTAAACCTCCGATTTACACTCAGGCCAATTGTGTAAAAAGGCTGGTAATACAGTGACGCCCAATGCCACTGGGCTTTAGAGAGCTGACAGTTCCTGTAAAATAGTCATTAAACAACATCTAGAAGAGACTCATCAGCAGATGCCCCCAGGTGAAGGAGAGAGAAAGCTGAAAGAATGAAGGAGAATCGAACATCTTAGCATGACTGAATTAAACAGAGCATATTATGCTGATTTTCAGAGTCAGCCCAGTAATTTAATTTTCAGAGCAGTCCCTTTGATTGTAGCAACCATTTTATGAAACATTAATAAAACTTTGTGTGTGTGTGTGTGTGTGTGTGTGTGTGTGTGTGTGTGTGTATCACACATCTCTTCTCCATTTCATTAAGAAGTCAACATGTTCAAATTTGCTGACCATTACTTCTGTAAATGCCAAAAAAAAAATACTGTTCTTTTTAAAAAACAAAGCAGCAGAATAATATAGCTCCCACTGTATTATTCCATAGTAAGCACAAAACAAGAAGAGGAGATAAAGCACAGAAAGTTATTACATGTTAGTCTGTGGGATTTTACATTAAGACTCTGAGCTAAATCACTGTTGTAATGTATAATCCAAATGTGATTTTGTACCTCCTGTATAATGATGTCTACTGTGCATCGAAATTAGTTGTTGTAGAATACACATCGCCCTGTATACTAAGTATTTATCAAAGATTTCTAAGACAAATAGATATTTCTGGATCAAGACACCCAGGAGAAAGTTGTTTCTAATGATTTTTGTTATGCATTTTGAATACCTGAAAATTCGCAGATATGAATGTTTTAAAGAGAAAAGGGACCTTTAAATAATTGATACAGATGTGCCTCACTTTACATGATATGTATATTCTTGAAACGTGCAACATAAAACTTTTCTTTGCAGTTCAACTTGTATTTTCTCATTTATTTCTATCATAAAACTGAAGATCCATTCTCACTGAAGTAATTTTTGGCTCAAAGACAATGACCACATTTTAAGAATGAATCAACCCTTTTAAATCAGTAGTAATTTTTTATTCAAATCTAGTTCTTAACCTCAGTCTGAGCTTTTCTGTTTTAACTCTGCTCGTTCATGATATGGCCTACTTATTATTTTAACCTCATTGTTAGATCTTTGTACTCCTCACTCCCCTTTTATTATTTGAAAGAAATAAGTATATATAAATGATTATTTAAATAAACAAATCAGAATATTCTTTTGAAGTAATATAAATAAAAATAAGATGTTTGTTAATAAATAGTAAAACATAAATAAATAAGTCCACACTGTCAGCCACAGAAAGGATGTGAGAAATGTCACACATGAGGCAGGTCTGGAGGACATGGGTGTCCCAGAGGGCTGGATTTATTGTAGATGTTGCAGGTGATTCACCACAGACCTCTCTGGGTCACTTGGCCTCTCTGGTATTGGTTTCCTCATCCTTAAAACAAGGGGGCCACAGTAAATGGTGTAAATGTCTTGGATTTCCATCATTATAGCTGTGGGTTCACCATAAAGGTGTTCTCTCTGTGTAGACGTGGTTAGTACTTTCTGTGGTTTTGACATGCTTCTTAATAATAATGTCTCTGTTAACTTTTGGCATTCTTTCCTCATAGTAAGACAGACATAAAAAAACCATACCCATATATTATGTCCAAGAAAGCCATTTTTTAACTAGCACGTATGTGTTTCATAATTAGTTCTGTATCTGATTTCTAGTATTTTTACGCCTATGGGTTTTCCCAGATCTTCTATTAAATTAGAAAATACCTGTAATTATTTCCATCCTGAGTTTACAATTTGGACCTTGATATTTGTGTCTATATTTGGGACTGAAAATAATGTCCAGTTAGCAAGCATAAAGTTCAAGTTTTCTTGGGTATTAAAAGCCTACAAAGGATTGTCAGAATTTGCTTCGTCTCATTACATCAAACATGTTAATTAATGCTTTAAGTTCTATATTCTTATAAAATGAATAACCTGTTGGTAAAATCATAAAGATTCACAGTTAAGCCCATACCTTAGGGACTTGCTAATCATCAGCTGCAAAATACCTGTAAGATTAAAGCACCACACATGCAGAGAAGAAGGAAATGAAAGTCAGTTGTTCAATCTATTTTCACTTGGGAGAGATTTTATTAAGAGCCTCTTTCCTATATGCTGAGATACGAATGCTTGAGTACAATTCAATTTTATACAAAGGAAAATTCCATTCAAATCTAAAGATAGAGTATTTCTATTCCAAGTCACTTTCCCCCGAATTACTGAGAAGAATTGAAAGATAGAAATCCAAAACCCTGAATGTTGAAACAAGCCTTCAAAGAGTTGAAAAGTAACATTCACAAATTCTTGGGGCCACGGCTGACAGCAGAGTAAGGCCAGTGGTTCAGTAGTTGAGGGTTCATTTCGTGGCACGCCGGAGGAGTACAGTTAGCTCGAGCACTGGGGACGAACGTGGTTGGCATGCGTGGTCATTTCCCTGTGATTCTTTCAGAGGGCAAGCACAGTGTGGAGCCTCCAATGCCAGGCCTAAGTTGCACGGTCAGGGCTACACTTTTTTCAAAAGTTTCATCTGCATGGTTAGTCCCATGAAGAACAGCCCTGCCTTCTCTATTTTCTCACAGAACTGCTTTTGATGGAAAACTTTTGTGGATGTTTGTGATATCGCTCAGAGCCCATTGGCAGAGGAGCATCTCTTGCTGTGGCCTCCATCATTATTTGCCTGTCTTGTCTATTAACAAGCACTATCATCCCTTCGTAGGATGACAGCTGCAACACGTACTCGGGCGCAATAAACAGCTAAATGAGGCGCACAGCAATTTCACTTGTCACCAGCGCCCTCGGCACGACTGGCTGCACAGCTTGATGCATAAATTCATGAGGCTGTTGCATATGATGGAGTATGCTTGGCTGGAAGAGGTGATGGATAGCAGGGCAGCTAAAAATGGCCATCACCTTGACTCTGTCAGGACATTTTTTAAAACTACCCCATCAGCTTTCTTGTATTCAATACACTATCATCACACAGAAAACTCTAAAGCACTGATTAGAACTTTTCTTCAATAGAGACTTTTCGGGAGTTTTCTCTTCAAGGAGGTACCATGTATTCAGGTGGATTACATTTATTCATCATTAGCGCCAAAGCTGCTAGATGAAGTTATGGTTAAGAATAGAATTTACTACTGCAAGCAATCTCAGAAATCAATTTAAATCTTAATAGTGGGGGGGAAACAGACATGGGCTTTGAAAGCATTTTTGAATCATACAGTAAGGCAGTGGATTAGCTAACATGAGATTTGGAAAATTTTAAAATATGGCACAGGAATATTCAGACCCATAATTTCCAGAGAAGAGTTAATGTACAACTTATGATACCACTGAATAATATTTCCAGGCACACGTAATAATATCATGACAGTAGTGTTGCCAATGCATTTTCTAATTAGTGTAAGGAGGAATACTTTATAAAAGTACCTACATCAAAGAAGGGCTGTATTTAAACTTTAAAAATAACCAATGATATAATGCATTTATTTCTATTAAAATATCCCTTTAACCTCTTATATACTCAGGTGCTTGAATTTAATGCAGAACTCCAACTGCCAATGGCAGGGCTCTGGGTGTCCCACTAAAATGGGCTGCGCATCCTCCATCTATGTTAGTGGGATTTCTCTAAGGAAGACAAATACAAAGGCAAGAAAATCAATGAGGCAGTTTCCCGCAAAGCTTTATGCATTAATCTCTATCATGCAGAGATATATACACATACCAGTATAAGGGAAGGAAGTCACTTGTTCTCTAATAAAAGAGAAAACCCTTGATAATAAGCAATTAATAAAGTTGTCATGATTAGTTATGCAACTATGAATCAACATGCAGAGTAAAAATGACCACTTTGTATAGGTATAAAATATCTATGATTCAATCATAGTGAAAACAGTTATTAATATAGGTGGTTATGAATGATTCTTACAGCTACTTTCCTTGTCTCCCTGTTGTAATAAAGTAGGAACTCCTGCGCAAGAGTTACTCTAATTTAGACACATACATGCTAAATCAGACAGCAAATTTCCTAGCCATTTCCCCTTTTTCTTTCCATATCCAAATTCGTGTTTCTCAAAATCACAAGTCCCAAATCCCCTAAGTTCAGCAAAAACATTTTTAAAAGAAAGCTGGAAAAAGATAAAAACTGTGGGAGTGAATTTTATTATTAATATGAAACCAAAGTGCCATACCAAATGATGAAAAGAAATTTCTAAGTACATAGGAGGAAAAAAGTTTGGAATTGTTTGAGGGGCGGGACCTTCTCAAGAAGACAATGACATGGTGTGTTATCCAATGATTTTTAAAAAATACTGCCCTAATGGGTAGTCACCTGGATAATCCCAGGACCAGGTGTATCTGATGCAGGTAAGGAGGCATGGACAGTGGCCATTGGTGGTGTGGCCAGATGAAGAAGAGAAATTTTGAAGGAGTCAGGAAGATTAAGGGAATTCTCTATCATCCTTGCAGCAGGCAAAATCTAAAATAGCTCCCCAAAGACATTCTTCCCTAATCCCAAGAACCTGTAAACATGATGAATTAGAATTATTTAGAGTAGAATGGAATAGACTTAGAGAACATTGTGAACTAATTAAGGGTAAACATAACAACATGCCTTGTCTATCTCTTTTATGCCAACCCTTGCAAGACTGGGACTAGGGTGAGGTATACGAGACACTACTCAGGTACAAAATTTAAGGAAATACCAAAAAAAACCCTCAATAATCAAGGTAAGTGACCGTTTAATATAACGTATTTAAAAATAGAAATTAATGCAATATACTCATGATGGTATTAGTTCTACTGTTGCATTAAAGTTACGACAAACTTGGCGACTTAAAATAGCGCCCATTTATTATCTCACAGTGTCTATGGGTCCCAGGTCTGTGACAGGATGATTGCGTCTGCTCAGAATCTTACAAGGCTGAAATCAGTTGTAGATCATGGTCCTCTTCCAAGCTTATTCCTATTAATAGAATTCAGTTCCTTGTGGTTGTAGGACTAAAGCCTTTGTTTCTTTGTTGCCTATGCCGGATGGTCACTTTCACCCCTTGCGGCTGCTCGGTCCTTGCCTGCGGCTCCCTCCTTCTTCAAAGGCAATGGGGGCAAGTTGAATCCTTTTCACACTTTTGATCTCTTTACCACCTCTACCTTCCTCTTGAGCCATTAGCCGGAGAAAGCTCTCTGCTTTTAAGAGCTCTCATGGTTGGATCGTGCCCACTCAGATCATCTTCCTGTCTTAAGATGAACTGCGACATATAACATAACAACATACTATGATCATGAGAGTGATAGCTCGTCCTGTTTACAGGTTCTGGGGGTTAGGGAAGGACATCTTTGGGGAGCTAGTTTGGATTCCGCCTACTGCAAGGATGAACAAAATATCAAAAGTGTAAATAAAGATAGGATTTAACAATGCACTTTCGTGACCCTGATTCACTTCCTTACCCAAGTTTCAACCTTATTTCTGAAAAGACATTTTTTTACAAAAAATAGCCAGCCATTCAATAAGCCATAATTTACCAATTTGATTTTTAAAAAATATTGAATTAAAATATTATTTATTTATTGGTGCCACCCCCCCTTGAAATTTTGCACCCACAATGAGTGCTTCAATCACCTCACACTAGTCTCAGACCTTTGTCTTTACCACCTGTAAGGGCATGATCAGTCCCTATCATAAATGGGGACACCCAGAGAAGTAAATGTGCTCACATTCATACACCTAGTAAAAGACAGAGCTGGGATCCTAACTCAGATTCACCTGACTCCAGAAACCATGCCACTGTCACTACATCATGGGGCTGACTAGGAAGGGTTGTTGAGTACAGGCTATGTTAGAAACTCAGAATCATGGATTTAGAAGGTTTTTACCCAGCATTCCAACACTATCAAATTATTAAAGCTTTCTAAGCCTCGGGTTTAGATAATAAGATTTACCCTTTCTAGTGTTTTGAAGGAGTAAATGATAGGAGTATGAATTCTTTAAGGTGAGGGACATCTTTCATTTTGTATATAGCAAGGACACACTAGTTTTGTGAGTGAATTAATATTAAAGGCATCTGCAGAAACATCAGCAGAAACATCAGATGCTCCAGTTTGGGAAATATCCAATTTTTAAGCTGTTTTACGGAGTTGTCTTTTATTATCTCTTTCCTCAATATAATAATTAGTCAAGACCAAAGGCCTAAACCATAATATTAGACAAGCCTATGGTCTATGTTTGGTCTCTTGTGCTCTATAAATTGGTGACACAAAACTGAGTAATGTAGTGCTAGAATTGGTTGTAAAAAATAGAAACCAGAAAATCCCTCAATGACAAATTAGCTTTTATTTTTCAGAGCACAGGTTCTGTTGCACTGTGGCCACTGGATAAGAAGCAACCACTGTCCACCCAGCTGTTCATTCAAGGAAAGGAAGAAAGAGAAGGAAAATAAGGAGATGGGGAAAGAGAGCCAAAGAAAAGGAAGGAAGGAAGGAAGGAAGGGAGGGAGGGAGGGAGGAAGGAAGGGAGGGAGGAAGATCTTCCCTGGATAACTCAAATAATTAGATTAACTTGACATTTTTTTGCAATATGTTACCTAGATTTTTGACCATCTCTGTAAATTAGAATAATTTGCATTTATTAAACAAATCTCTCAAGAACATTTTTGTGTCAATGAAATATGTTTTCTCTTTTTTACTGAAGTTTAGCTGATATACAATCTTATATTGGTTTCAAGTATATAGCACAGTGGTTCCATAGTTACATGTTATTAAGTCCTCACCCCAACTAGTGCAGTTACTATCTGTCAACATAAGAAGATAAAGAAGATGTGTTATATATACACAATGGAATATTATTCAGCCATAAAAAATAAAGAATTCTTGCCATTTTTGACAACAAGGATAGACCTAGAAGGTATTATGCTAAGTGAAATAATCCAGGCAAAGAAAGACAAATGCCATATAATTTCACTTATTTGTGGAATCTAAAAACAGAACAAAACAAAATGAACAAAATCGCAGTAGGCTCATAGACACTGAGAAGTGACTGGTGGTTACCATGGGGAAGGGTTGGGGTAGATGGTTGAAGAGGGTATGTCTTCTTCTTTTGAAAATAAAGTGACAATGTAGCCTAAATGAACATCAGCCAAAGCAGAATGCAAAATGGAGAGGAATCAGGTGCTCTGAGCACATTGCCTACTCAACAGTTGGCCAGGGTAGGGCTCAGCGCTACTGTGCTCTAGATGATAGATTTGAGCTGTACTTAGCTTTTTGTGGATTTGGCTGATATCTGGCTTCCCGAAACCCTTTCTTTCTCAGAATTACCTTTAAATATGAGAGGAAATCCCAATACCTAGTTTTTAGAGAAAAATTATTCCAATGCAATTTATTGCTGATACCCTTGTTAAATCTTTTGTCTATTGTATTATCTAACCATATATCTATAGCTATAATATGAAGCTAATTACACTTACCTCAAATTTTTGTTTTATATATTTTTAATCCATGGATATGCAAATAATATATTAAGGATGCTAAATCACAGTAAAGAGGCTGTATTTTTATGTACACATCTATGTTTATGAACAATATCTTCTCTCATTCTCTAATTTCACTCTCTCTATTTCCCTACATGCTGACAATGATGTATGATGTGCCATCATTTTTATTTAAGAATATCACATACACTGTACATACATATTATTTCCAGGCATAATGGCTTGAGGTAACACTGTTTTTTCTAGTAATCTCCTGCTCGAACTTGTCTTTTAAAAATACATTATTATGCTTACTCTTGATTACTCTTTTCGTTACACTACACAATCATAAGTCTTTCCATTTTAGAAGTCACAGAACAGAGCTGCTCTACCAGATCTGATCCATATCCCACTTCAACACGACAAAATGGCTAAACAACCGCCCTGGTATGTTTCAGAATAAGAAAGCAAACAGTCCTAATCATAACGTCTTTGCTTAGCTTTAACATTATTCCTTTATCATAGAGCATGTCATATCCCAGCCTAAAACCTTCAACGGCTTCCCCGTGTCTTTAGAACAAGGATGCATTCTGAGTTCACAGGCCTCCAGAGCACACTCCGGCCTGGCCCCGCTCAGCTGCCTCCATGCCGTCCTTCTCCTTGCTCTCTACCCTTTAGTTATGCCTGATGTATTCCATTTCCACCCATGTCGACTAAATATCCATATAGATCAATTCATTAAAGCACAAAGAGGCTAACTAACTTGCCAGTATCCAGGTGAGACATCACAGAGCAAAGCTCTGGACCCATAGGGTAGAGGTTAAGGGCTCCCCGGAATATCTACCATGAGAAAACTCTATTTTGTTGTTGTTTCATTTGGTCTAGTCACCCGGCGACATATCTTTGAAAAACAAGAATAAGTCATAAATAATGATTCATTTATCCCCACCTTGACCTAGCCTGATGAGCGTTTCCGTGTAAATACCTTCCAGTAGTTCACAGGCCAACTTTTCAAATAACCTATAATGAATTTGACATCCTTTGAACATGTGCGTTCTCAAATTATTCATTAGTTTGTACAATATTTTAAGACTTGGTGCTATTGACTAGCGCATACAGTACTTTTGAGACATCATGACTAAGATGATCAATGTTTCTGGCAAACGTTCATCTACAGGAAATCCAAATTAAAAGATTTCTTTCTAAAAGGCTATTTGCCCAGAGATAACTCTTCCAAATAGGCAGGAAAACATTGAGCAAAAATGGCTTATCACTATGATATTATAATAGTAAATGACAGTTCCTGTGATGGCAGAGAAGATAACTGTGTACTTTTATAATAAAGTGTCAATTGCTTTTCCTTCCTCCAGTGACAACAGTACTGAATGCTTATTAAATTCTTTACTGTTCATCTGTAGGGAGCATTTTTAGTGAAAGGTACTTGGACTTTGCACTTTACAAACCTTGCTATGTTGATTACTAGCTGTGTGTTCTTGGTTAAATTAGACTTTCTTAACTCCCATTTCTTCATTTATAAGATGGTTGATATTACTTTCCATGTAGGTTTTGAGGATTAAAAGTGTATTGAGGTTACAGACCTAATATTATCTTTTTAACTTTTAATCCTTCTCTAAAATAGTCCAAACTATGTTTATGTGTAGTCATTTCTCTTGAAAATGTATTTTAGTCCTCAAGTATGCTGCCAATTTCTAACCACACAAAATAAAAAGTGACATCATGGCCTTGAGATTTATAGGTGAATGAACTCTCTGATCACATTACTTTTTTTAGGATATAGATTTCCCTTAAACAATGATAGTCTTAAGATTAGCCCAAAATAAACTAGAGTATTTCTTATCTGACACAAAATAGAATTATCTTTTGGTTTGGTAAGGATGACTGGAATAAAAAACTAGAGTGTCATCAAAGCTAATATAAGCTAGAATTTCAGTGATGAATTGGAATATTTCCAAATATGTGTACATTTGATAACACGTGGTGAAAATGCCTTGATTTAGGGATAGAATTCGGTACTTACTTGAATGCATGGCACTATTTGGCATATACAAGAAATAGAAAAAGAAGGGAAAGTTCAGAAAAGAATTCTATATTTATATAAAAATAAAATTTGGGAAGGATTATTTTTAAAGATCATTTGGAAGATGAGTTTAAAGGTTAATAATCTATCCAAAATATGAGTAAACAAGTAAGACTTGAGTATCCCAGTATCTATGTGCCACAGGAGCCAATGCACTTTGAGTGATCAGTGAGTAATCCATAGCGAAAAATGAAGGAATGAATGAATACCTTTACAAAATAGTATCCCGTGCTTGTATATCCACCTTCTCCCTCTCAGCCAGGTGATGGGACTTTGTATTTCAAGACTCACAGAAAGAAACTGAATCAAGCTATTACTTATTATTATTGTATCCTGGTTCATTATTGTATCCTGGTTAGGTCTATAATAGAGCTACTGAGGGAGTCTGTGGTAGATTCAAATCTTAAACCACATTCATATATTAAATAACAGCTCACACTGTCCTTCGGTTACCCACTCTGAAAAACTGAGTTAGCACCTATTCTACTTCTCACAACTAGTCTTTTTTTAATCAAGAAAAGTTGCTGAGATGACAGTTCTTTTATAATACCAAAGCCACATCCTTCCTACTCCACAGCTACCACATAGATTTAGACTCATACAGCCTACCTCTAATTCAACCCACCTTTCTCCTTTCTCCCAGTTATATTTTTTAAAGTCTATACTAGTTATTACACTGCTTTGTTCAAACATTGTCATTTTTTCCTTTTTGCTAATATGTGTACTCTTCAAAATGTGCAGCACGGTTTCTCAGGGTCTTTTGAGAGTGCTTAAGGGCTTTCTGATAGTGGGGAGGAAGGAAGGTTGAAGTGTTGCTAGAAGGCACAAGTCCAGGCCTTTAACCAACTTCAAACCAAGAAGCATCACTTTTATCTCCTCCATAATTAGGCTTCTGTTTAAGATTTTATTTGACAGAAGCCTAAAAACCATTGGTCTATGTATGTTCTCACCTCCCATTACATAAGTGACAGCACACCCTTCCAGATTTGTATTATGCCATATTTTTCTGTTTCTTATTTCAGCCATACCAGGCCACTCATGGTTTTTGCCATGAGTTTTACACTTTAGACATCCATGTGCTCTTCAATCCTGAATCCCTCTCCATCCCTCTTTGTATTACTGGTACCTTTCAAGGCTTGGTTCAAATGCCACCTCCTTTTTCTTGTCCTTGAAACACCCTCCTTTTGACCCTTTGGAATCTCAATTGCTCTTTTTGAACCTTTATTACACCTATTAACATATTTCGTTTGTGTACTTGAAGACATGTTTACTCATCCATGAGACTGTAAGCTCTTTGATGTCAGAGACTACAATAAATTCAAGTTTTCATATTTACATGCTCATATTTAGCCCTTCATAAATGTTATTTAATTTGAGTGTATTGTACATTTCTTAGATCAACCTTATTCAATTATTGATTAAAACATCTGTACCCAATTATCCTAGATGCTAAGCACTATGTCAAATACTTTTAAAAATAACATTTAAATGAATATGGCTAGAATTGATCTGGCCAGTCAAAACTCTTAAGTATGCCAAAGAGGAATCATTACTCCTGATTTTAAAGATGTAGAAATGGAAGGAGTAGGAGATTCAATCACAGCATTTTTTTTTTCATTTCACACAATGAAGCTAGAGAACCAAAATGATATACTTATTTTTTCTACTTAACCCACTAGGGAACTGTGGGTTCCACCTCAACTTTCCCTTGGTTAGTTTTCTCCAGAATGTTCCCTATAACCTCTGCTTAAACATCCTTGAAAAGTTTTCTCCCTTTCCTCAGTGTGTGAGCACCTTACATTTTGTGGCAATCTAGTCTATATCTGGATAAGCCATACATATTTAGTTCTTTCTAATCATATCTCACATCATCCCTTCCAACTCCTCAATCACTTTTATAGCTCTTTCTGAATTCACTCCAGTATGATGACATCCTCCTGGTACCGAGGTTTTCATAAATGGACACACTTGTCTGACTCATGATGTGTTATCTCTGTGTGCGAGCTCCCAAACAGTCTTTATAAACCCCTATATCATTCTGTGAAATCTCATACTAATTTTCTGTAACTATCACTCTTCGGTCTCATTCGCCATTACCATTTTCCAAGTGTAGTAGCTCCATTTCCCTGATTATCTGTAAATTTTTCATCCAAGATGCATTATTTTACATTTTTCAAAGCCTAATCTTATTTTGATATCTCCGCCTCTAAGCTGTAACCTCTCTCTAGTCATACACATATTTTCAGTTATAGCTAGTACTTGCCAACCACCCAAATTTTGTGATACTTATACATTTAATACATGGTTCAGCTACACCTTGTAATTATTAGTCTTAAAACAAGTTAATATATTACACAGACTCTTGCTATTTCCCTTTCTCTCTGCCCGAGAAGAAAATGAATTCACAACTTAGGTAGTGTTACCCTCAGTCTATCATCACAGATTTTATCTTTTGCTGCTATGCTTTCCTATAGATGAGTGGTTTACACATCATGCATTTCCCAGACTTTGGGGTTAGTTTTCTAAGTCATATTAGAATACACATGCAGCTATGTGATATGTCCTGTATTGCATGTAAATTCTTTTCTTTCCTTTGCTTTACTAGAGTTTGAAAGCTGTAATTCAGGAAGGTATTGTACTTAAGTTACTCTTTTGCATAAAATGAAGTAATTGTCTATTTTTTCCCTGTTTATGTGTGAGAAATGTTTCCTTTTAGGAATTATCCCTTTATTCATCTCAGTTTGACAAACAAAGCTTCAGAATTCCTTCCACATTTCCTTATAAGGCATTCGTACCCATAGATCCTGTTCAGTGAAGGGGGCCCGGGTGATCCCTTAGGCATAAAACAGATGATATTCTACTGCTTGAATCAGACACAAAGGTAGCCTGTCTAGAAGCTACAAGGTGGTCTGATGCAAGAATTCTGTCCTTACATGGATATAGTGATGTAACATATATTACTATTTTTATATATCTGCAAAAGTAATAAAAGTATTGTTATTAAAATTTTAATAGAGATATAAAGAGTTTGAATAGCTTGTTAAACTCCATACAAATCAATCAGGAGGAGATATTTGTGGCCACCAGGAATTCAATACTGGTAACTGCAGGAAAGCGCAGAGTTATCCCTATGTTTGATCTCCATTGACCATAAAAGTCTCTCTCCTTCTGCACACTCCCTTTAATGCCCAGGTGCGGGGCCACCCAGGCCTATTTGCTGGTGGCTATAGGACTCACATCCTGGACTTCAACTTCATCCTAGTTCTCAGAAGATTTCCACTACTATCTTGCAATGTCATTCTTCTATTCAAGAGGATGTTGTACATATTTAATGAGGAGTTTAGAGGTTTTATATTGGGAGCTTTTGAGGACATCTAGTTTGCCATTTTGCCAGGAGAAAATGACTGCAATGACTTCATGCATCTGTCTGTATCTCTGACCTGGAATGTCCTTGAGGAGCCCATCTCCTGTGCCAAACCATGCCCATAGGGAGAAGGTAGCAATAAATAATTTTAGAACAATTGAACAAATGAATTCATCCATTTAACACATGAGTTAACTAAAATTATAAATCAATGACTATTCATTAAAACCTCTGCCTGTTAAGCATGGAAACCTGGTGGGGATATCTTCTAAGGAACAGGTGAGGCCCAGAAATAGGTAGAGCATCTCAGCAATGCTGACTGACATCAACTGCTCTTGGCCCATCCAAGGTCATGGAATCCTTTGTCTGAGGATACCTAGGGATTCTTCTCAGAGAAAAATGCCCATATGCACAGAATCTATTTGGCCCATGGTTTCATTAGGTTCATAGCTCTTGGAAGCTCCTCCATAGACCCCAAGTATGTGTGGCAGAGCCAAGATTCCCCGCAAGAAGAGTCTGATTAATTTGGAGCTACTGGTATTACCATCCTTGGGCACACGACCTCGTCTGTCCCTTTAAATCACTCAGCTGTTACAGTGGCATTCTTCACTCAAGTCACAGTCATGGGCAAGAATGCCTGATGGACTCTGGCTGTACCGAACACCTAAAGAACTGTCAGGCAGCTTCTGATGCGGGACACCCTTCCTCCCACTTATTCTGGGCTGTTCTTCCAAAGAGGAAGTGTGTTTGAATCTGGGTGATCAAAATCACAAATACTCATTGATTCTTCAAAAACAAAAGTAGCAAAACAAAATTCCCGCAAAGCTAAAAAGAGATTAACCACATTCTACTACTCCAATCCCATGTAATATGTTCAGTATTTCCTTCATTTCTTCCCCTACTCAATTTTTTTCTTTATCATTGTTTTATCTTCAATTTTGAATTTTGCTCCTCTTATTTAGTATCAGTATTATATAATAAACAGCTAACTATAAACCCTATAATTATGGTTATGTTATATATTTATATAATTATGTCTGTTTATATATCTTTGTATCAATTTAACTATCAAACAATCTGTCCATCTTTTCCTGGACCAAAATGCACCATAATACTAATAGCATTCACATCTGGGTAGAACATTTTCAATTGTTATATTTTCTATGTTTATGGGTTCTAGAGTGTGTTCTAAGGTTTCTTCTACACAAGAAGAAATGCAGTAGAAGTATCAAAATAAATAACAGCAGTTTCCATTTTCCATATTTTCTATAGCATAGTATTTGTAATTATAATTTTTAGTTGCAGCATAATTTCCACTGAGTAATTGAGAGTACTCATATTAGCTATTATCTTTTCCTTTTATCATAAAATGCAAACATTTTTCTGTTTTTGGATTACTTTTCCAAAATTATTTCCCTGTATGCAGTAATTGGCTCAAAGATTGCAAATACTTACCTACTCTCCATAGATATTGCCAACTGCTTTCCAAAATCTTATACCAATCGATAATGTCACCAACAAAGAATGAAGGGTAACAATTTCACAGCCCCCTTATCTACATTTATAATATTTTTTGATAACCTAGTATAAAAAAATGACCATTGACTTTTGTTACACTTTACCTACCCTTGATTATCTGAGCAAGGTTTAGCATGTTCCATTTATTTATAAACTTTTGCATTGCCTTACCATTTCTATTTTGTGCAGTTTCTGTTCTAGACATACTGCTAAGTATTATACCTACTTAAATACAACGTATCATTGAGCACTTCATTTACTTTATCTTCAATTATGTTTACAAATAGGCCATCCCATATTATACTCATCTGCAATAGGCATGCTTATAGCTTCAAATTTGCTCAAATGGCTCCATTTTTCCTAATATGCCTACATCTTCCCTTTCCTACCAGACAGGAAAAAAGCAAGCAAACACATGCACACACTCACACAAAATAAGAACAAAATTTTCAATACATAAATGAAAGGATTTTTTAAAAGTTAATTTTTCTTACTGAGAACTGCAGATCACTGATATCCCAGATTACAGTTTTTTCACAGATTTTCAAATAATTTCCTTTCCGTTTGTTTGACCGAAAGCAGGTTTGCTTGTCTGATCATGAAGTATCAGGTGAGTCAATGGCAGTGGCAATTGGAGAATTTACAGCTTCAGATCAATCATCTGCATTAGTGGCAGAGAGAAAAAAATCAGTGTCAGTAGGTATTTATGATGAAGAGTTATGGTGGCAAAGGGATAAGTGAGAAAGATGTTGTGACCATGGGGATTTAGTCTGACTGCAATGAAGAGTACAGGAGGAACGGAATGTGGGCTTGCTTGGCATAACAAGAGCCCTGGGCTAGGAAGAGAAGTGTGAAGTGAATGCAGGCCTGACAAAATGCCCCCTCTATGCCAGAGATGAGAACTGGGCTTGGTCATTGACTCCAAACATGGTATCTTATCATTTTTACTCGCAGGAGAGCAAGAAAAGAGGGAAAGGAAGAAAACTTAGTGATAAGTTGGAAAAAGCAGATAAATAATTCTGGAGTATTCTGGTTATGATTGGATAGCAAATACAAAGAAGCGAGGAAAATCTTTTGCATATTATAGCAGTGAAAAACTACACATGAGATCTTGAGAAATAATGAAGTCTTCAATATGTAAGAATACCCTGTGAAGATATTAACAGAATCCTGAGACATGCAAGGCTGGCAGAAGAGAGAGGGATGAAGGCAGAGACTACCTACACAGAGAAGGTAGTCAAACTATTGTAGGAGAACAGCTCTTTAAAAGAACAGTCAAGAAGAAATTGCACTGATTTCCCCAAGTACTATGGGACATGTGAACTTACACTGAAAAATAGGACAAAGGATCTATATATTCAGGGAACAATATTTATTGAAGGGCCAGTTTGTGGCATGGGTTAGTTAATTATATATGTAGAAAGATTAATAAGATGAGTTTAGAAGGAAATTCTCAAAATATTGTCCAAAGAATAGTAGGGAAATGAAACAAGAAGAAGAAACCATTTCATCTGGCATATTTTTAAAATCTTCAAGAAAGTAAAATAAATGTTTTAATTGCTGTGAAATCCTGAAGTGACAACTAACAGCCAGAAAGCCACAATTTTGCTTTGTGCCAAGATTTCATCAAAACATTTAGTTTTATAAAAATCTGCAAACTGTGTGCTTCTGTTATGAATATAAGAACAAATTCTAGAAATTTTGAGAATTACTGAAAAATAGAAGAAAGATTTACAAAACCATCCATAGTCACATCATTTTAGAGAATTTCTTGAAGTCCAGTCCACTCTTATCCATGCCTGGTATTTGATTTTTGGTTTGACTCTTTTTCTGTATGTATTTATTTTCTCATAGCTATAGTAATATGTAAAAATAATATTGTGGTGTCTTTTTTCACACACTTCACAATTGAATGCTTTTTAAATTATTTAATATTATTATTAAATATTAATATGCTGTTTAATTACATTAATATAATGTACAATAAATATATAAATATTATTTAAATATTATTAACAACTCTTGAAAAATTTCAAAATAGTCAAGCAAGAGGTTAAAATGCAATTTACCTAGTTCCCTACTATTGAAGAGTTGGCTAAATAACACTGTGATTTGTCACTTGATAAATTTCAACAATGTTTATTACCAGTAGTATTATGCACTTCCGTAAGAATTGCTATTTGAGGGAAATCATCAGAAAGTAACTAACCCAAATATAAAGCTGATACCTTCTTTTCACCTACCTAATTGTTGCATAGCAAACAACCTTGAACTAAAAAACTAAAAACAGCTCCCAATTGGAGGTGTCTTCACTGGAACAGTTCAAGATGAACACAAGGTAAGTCGTCTTCATTAGCATTCATAAGCACCTCTTGAGCCTCTGTGAGAGTTGATGCCTCTCTTGTTCAAAGACACAAATGAGGTGGTAAAGAATGTTCCCAGAGCAGTACACTGGGTATGTGCTCAGGAAGGTCTGGCTGCATTCAGCTGTGTGATGGGATTTGAATGCCTTGAATAGGAGACCAACAGGTAGAGAAAGGGTCACTATGGAGGTAAGGGGTAATTTTGAGGCATCGCCTTAAATCTTTTTGAGATCTTAACAAGGAATCCTACAGACTATCTTTGAGTTGAACTTTGACTAGGATCAATTACTTCATTTGAGAATGGTTTGTCATCAGAGAGACGGGAATAGGAAACAGTTTATTCTGTGACCCTCACAGTTAGGAATCACTTATATTTCCTCAAATTGTGCTTGTAAACTGATCAGTTATTTTCTTAGCTCATCTCTTACCTCTTATTTTAGTCTAGACAGCCAGAAGAAGCCAAGTGGTACTTTCAACAATGTTTCTGGAAATCTCCTTAGCTAGACCATCAAGTTTATTAGACATATTTCTCATTTTCCACATTAACTCAGGCAACTGTTTTGTCAGATTTTCTGCAGCTACATAAGGGTCCTTTTTCTTCCAGTGTCCAGTAACATTTTCCCATCTCTTCTTTAAGCTCTCATTAATAGCTTCCTCTAGTCTCTGCAGGCGTCTGCTTACATTCTCTTTGAAGCCCTTTGAGGTCTCACTAACTGTCCTTGAGACCCTTGCAGCTTACACTTGTTGCCTGATCCCAAAGTCAGTGCCACAATTTTAGGACTTTTGTTACAGGAACACCCTACTTCTAGGTTCCCAACTATGTTTCAGTTATCTATTGTTGCATAACACACTACCCCAAATGCAATGGCTTCAAACAACCACAATCATTCATTTAGCTCACAAATGTGCAATTTTGAACTCAGCAATTAAAAAGTCAGTAGGTACCGTTTATCTCTGACCCATGTGGTATTGGGAGAGGGGATCGTAGACCAACTAGGAGTTGGGAGATCCACTGCCACCTTGTCAGATAGCTGGGAGCCCAGGTGGGATGTGAACCAGAGGGCTGGTTTCTCTCTCCATAGGCCTCTTCCTGGGGCTTCTTGTACTTTCTCACAGCATATTAGCTGGTCATAGAAGCAAACCTCAGGAAAATCAGGTGGAAATAGTATCACCTTTTACACCTTATCCTTGGAAATCATAAGGTCACTTTTGCTATAGTTATAAACCCACCAGATTCAAAGAGCGGAAACTTAAATCCTGCCTGTCAATAGAAGTGTCAAAATCACACTGTGAGGATAGCATGTGCAATGGTAGATACAGTAGTGGCCCCTTTTGGGATAATACAGTTTGTCACATACCCGTTAATATTCTTGAAAAAAACTAAAAGCTCACTGGGATAATATCAAGTGCTCTGGTTGATGTAGCTGTGACAATTTGTGTTTGTTTATTTTGGAGTGTGTGCACATGTGTGGTATTATATGTTTTATTCAGGCCTTTTTGGAGTGAAATTGTATAGACCTGGGAAGACATGCTTATTTGTAAAGCATAAACTTAAATGGAGTTTGTCTGAACTGTTGCTTATTTGCTTGTTCCTATGGAAATAGGCCATGGTGCCAGAGGGGGTGAGAGTAGAGGAGTGTTTTCTTGTGGATGGGGCAGGTTGAGAGTTGTTTAAAAGAGAAAAAGAACAAGCAGAGAAGCTTAAAGAAAGAATTTTGTAATAGGTGACAACCAGGGTTGCTTAGGAGACCAACAAATTAAATATAGCTGAGACATTAATAGAGGGATATTTCTTTTCACTTTTATACAAAATCTAGAAATTCTCAGGAGGGTTTGAGAACACAGAGATTTTTGCTCAGACTTTGACACAGACACAGACAATCTTACAACTGCCATCAAGAAGACCTCAGCTGGGCACAGCTGTAGCAAAAAAGAGGAACATAGCAGATGCCATAGGGATGGCACTTGACAGAACTTGTTTGTGCATGCTATGTATCCACACACCCCCACTGAAGGTTCAACTGATCATTTTAGGATGATTCTGCCAGGATAATTTCTCAGGAAGGAATTTTTTTTTTTGCTATGACACACAAAAAAAGTAAAACATAGGGCTTCAAGTCACTGTAATGTGGACATAAAAATGAATGTGATATCATTTCACACTCATGGGTTGGAGTGGCCCGGATGTCAGTTTCCACAGCTACCATAAGGTCAAATGCCATGCCTTGCCTCCTTCCTGGAGACTTGTAACCTAGGAGTTACTGTCTCTCAATGCATGTAGAAAGAAAACCCAAGGTGAGGTGGTACAGTGACCACCTCAGTCAAGATAAAAATGCCAATTGAGGCTATTTTATTATTATTATTAGTTTTTGGTAAAGGCTTACACTTCTGAAGGGAGGTGGGGTGGTATGACTGTGAAAAGAAAGTGGGGAATACATACAGAAGCTTCCTACCTGGTATGTGTGTGTTTCAATGTCTATGTGCTCTAGTAGGAAGTTGTGGAAGGATATTGGCCCATTTTAATTGAGAAGCACCTTCTGAAGTTATGAAGAAAGTAAGGAAGAACAATTTTGTCATCTGTCTGAGCTGATGGTTTTCTATGAATGATAATCTAGAACAACCAAAAGACACTTTTAGACCAACATGAAATATTATGAAAAAGTAATTGTGGTAGGACTGTGTTGGTGGTGCTATGAATTCTGTTTTTTTATTATTTATTTTTCTTTGCTTTCTGGGTTATTTAAAAAGCCAGGATTTCAGTAATTCCAGTTTTCTCTCATGGAAAGCTCTCTGTTCTGTAAACAGTAGGACAAGTATATTAGTGTAAGAGAAAACAAAACACTGGAAGCGAGGGTACCGCAGGATGGTGTGCAAAGCCTTTGAAGAAAGACGATGTGTCTCAGGAGTTATAAATTTGCTGTGAACAACACAAGACCAGCACGATGTTTTAAATCACTTCTTACATACAAGCTCTCAATAGGCATGCATTAAAGCAAAGCAAAGAATATCTGAGAAAACCTACTTTTAAAGAAAGCATCACTAAAAAAGACATACTTCTTTACCTCTCAACTTCATCAGATGCCAGGACATGGAGATTTTTCAATGGTCACGCTCTCCTTAATTATTTCTCATCTCCCCTACCTACTCTGACCCTCCTTCTCTTGTCCAGAAGGCTATTTCTTTGTCATCTTCAAAGATGAGTGATCCTTAAAAATTCAGCTCAAAGACTGACTCCATTCGGAAGTGCCTGACCCTTCTGCACAGCCTCTCCACCACAAGTTTAGTTTGGCAAAGCGTGCTTCCTTGGCACCCAGTCAGAGTCTACAATCTCTACATGATCTTTGTTGGTTTACATTTCTGATCTTCCCCCCTGCTCCCCTGCCCCAACTCCAACATACATATAGTGACTAAAACATGAGGTCTTTTAAGCGAGAATGGTATCAGTCTCCATAATCCATATTCAGTACAATATCTGACACCAAGCAGACATAAATGACTCAATGGGCAAGCACGTGAATTAATGCCTACATTCAGGATACAACAAATTCTGCTCTCTCTTCTTCTTCTAGACGTGTTTTATATATATATACAGAAATGCTGAGCAAAACGGTTTTTCAGACTTTGCACAGATATTATATCATTCTATTACTGAGGAAGGAGATCGAGTTGACAGCTGACACAGAGAAAGCAAAACTACACAAGTATTTTGCTTTTGTCTTTTTCTTCAAGGAAAATGACTTGCAAACTGGAAAGGCTAAAAATGATGAAGCGGTAAATGTGAGAAGACAGTAGGGAAGTATTGGGATTTTTAAATGAATCCAAATCTCTAGGCTGGGTGAATTTCATGAAACAAAACCGAAATGTTACAAATGTGACCGCAGAGCCTTAGTTGATGACCTTTGACAAAAAACTTGCTGGAAAACCAGAAATGGGAAATCTTTCTCTGCTTTTCAAAAAAAAAAGGTGGGGGGAAGCAGAATATGGAAACTATAGGTAAACGAGTATGACCTTGTCACTGGCAAATTTCCAGAAAGGTTTTTAAAAGGTCATTTGCTTAACACTGGGAATAGGAAGTGATGTTCTTTGCTAGCTTGACTGGGTCCACCTAGAACAAGTCATTCCAAACAAACCCCTTTTCTCTTCTTTTATGTTTTTCTTCTTTAAAAATAAGATTACAACACAAATGAGTGAAGATTTTTCTGTGACATCAAATATATGAATTTCAGAACAAAATTTGATCAAATTACTCAATATTTCCTTGATGGTAAGATTTGACTTATCTGTTGACAAGAAGTTTGGACTGAACTGTATTTAGGTAAGTGGTTTTATAACTGGTCAAAAACTGTATACACCCCAATCATGTGATATATCATTGTTACTATGGAGGGACAGTGTCCTGTCCTTACATTCTATAGAGCCATATTGTTTGGATAAATATATATAAGGGACAAGATTTCAGATTGTAGGTAAAAAAATGATAAGTAAGTTGATTATTTATATTCAGGTTTTGAAAATACGTCAACACTTTGGGAAAATTGTCCAAAGCTAATTACGTGAAAGGAGTTGAAATAAATGTGAATCGGATAATGACAATATGGAAAAGAATTGCTTTCAGTTCATGTGGAAAAGAGCTTAGAACACACAGGTATCATAGAGGAACACTTATTCCACCTTCCTCATGTTTCCATGTGGAGGGACCTCCACCAGGGTAGCACTGCTGGCTTCCGCCCCCCACTTACACTCATTTCTGTCTGTGAAGGAAGAAGGTGCTGCAGGACTGGTGGGTGACAGCCATTGGTACCTTCCCTTTCCACCCTCTTTCTGGGTAGAACTAGTCCATGAAAGATTCACGATTACTAGGGATTTTCTTTCTTAGTTCCTACCTCTGAGGGTGAGTGTACCGTGTCTGCTCTGCCAATCAAAATTTTCTGCATATGGTCTCCACAGTGTCTACACCGGGGGGTCTGGGAGTGGGTGGTTAGCACAGGGTTAGCATGCCCCTTTAGGTAGGCTATTAAGACCTATTCTCCAATCTAATTTTTCTTTTTCGGGAAAATAGCTCATATCATGATCTCCTTCTGTCTGATTCAGTTCATCTCACAATTGGTCACAAACCCCAACAGTAGGCACTTAATCAATGTTTATTGATTATGAAATGAAAACCCTAGAGTTTAAAAGGACCACATGACTATTTCCTACTATGTGGTGCCCGTAGCCCTGATTGCTTTATTTGGATCGTTTACTCTGGTCTCCTTCTCACATTAAGGCTCTTCTCAAATGTCTATTGACATCAGAGTGGGCAATAAAAAGCCAGGTGGAGCGTCTGTGTGTGTAGGTAGGCATTGTTAAAGTGGCTTTTCGAGCCATTTAGGAGGTTTGGGGTGTCAGCGGCTCTAGTCCTTTTCTCTTGTGCTGATTAACATCAGATTTTTTCAGCAAAATTTCCTCCAGTCTCCTGCTTGGATGGCACCATCATGGCTGTCAGCATCTGAGGACTTGGGTGGGAAATAGGTTGGGTATTCACTATTCAGGATGAAAACTCCCACCAATGCTTCTGATTTCAGTGTGGTACTCCTGACCCCAACCGTGCTTAGCTCCCCGGCAATCCCATGAACTTCCGTTTTACTCTCCCCACAGAATAAGCCTCCAGTTTCCTGCCAGTTGCTAAGGAGGCTATCTTGAGGGTTCTGATTGCTTCCCAAATAATCTTTAACCATTCTTTAAATGTTTAGCCCCACCTTCATCCATGCTTTCAGAAATACTTGATATCAGCACAAGTCAAATGGCTTCTTAGCTCATTGCACAGCTAGTTAAGAATTCATCTTTTCAGTGCTGTTTAATCAGTTGCCATCTTTCCATCTATTGCGGTGCTATCTTCTTTCCCATCCTTTTGTTTCCACCAGCTCTTTTCTCCCTCATTCTTTTACTGTAGGTAGAGCAGGACTTTCCTGGGGGATGGTGGGGAAAGTAGAGGCCAATGCATGTGTCCAGCCTGCCGTCTTTGGGATCTGTTTTCATTTCACACGTTTCTTGTGTTCCTGGCTTTTGGAGCAAGAGTGAAACCTGAGCTCAATGGCCATGAATGATGACCAAGTTTTTGCTTTGCAACCTCCTTCCACTGATCAAAGCGCCTCCTACTGCCTCTAAAAGTTAAATTATAATTTAGCTAATGTTATCATCCCCTTTTGATCTAGGGATATACATTAATAAGAATTCAAGAAGATAATTAATATCCAAACTAAAAATGATATTCCCGCATTTATGCAGTGCCTTCCTTCATTATGCAGCTAGTGATGAGTGAAAATGTTGCATTCCTTTCATTGAGGTAACTTTTTTTTTAAGGAGGCATTTCAAACATCAGTTATATTTATTGGCCCAATAGTTAATTTTTATTTGGAATGCTAATACATATTCACTGTATTTATTTTATAATTTCCATTTGTAGAAAGTGATATTGATGTTTTATCTATGATAATGACATGAAAAAGTCTTTCGAGAAAACACTTAGGTACAAAAGTGAGAAGAACAAAGAAAATCATCAGGTCTGTGCTGGTGTTATCCAAACTTGGTGAAATTGTGATGAAGATCAGAGAATGGCGAGTTTAAACAATGGTGGAATGCAAGGTATTGTACTGTTCAGCAAATGAACTAACATTACTGCATGCATAGTATCCATTGTAAGGGACAATAAGGCCTCAAGCTAGTGTGCAAAAGGCAGACTGTGGATGCAGTGTGGTGCAAAATTCTAGGATTATGAAAGGAATGGAAACCTGTTATTTTAGGCCTATCCCAGTGTCTAGCAGAGAGTAGTAACTCGAATATTTGTTGCTTAAAAGGAAGAAGAAGAGAAGGAAGTGAGGATGTTGAACCTGAAGAACAGAAGGTGTAGTGGAGTAGTTGGCAGATATCGTCAAATATGTGCTGTAGTGTGAAACAAAAGACTTAGGGAAATGTTGAGGGGTAGGCTTAAATTTATGAGCAGAATTAGAGGCTTCCAAGTTATGGGAGGGCTACTTGCAGTTAAATTTTGGAAGAACATCAAGATTTTATGCACTAAAATCAATACATGCTTTTGAGGTCCTGAGTCATTGATCATTAGAAATGTGGGAGCATCGACTAGATAATGATCCTACAGAGATGTTGTCAAAAAGATAACTACTCAGAAAGGAGAAATCTCTGGGAAATTCTGCTGCTTAGGTCAGACCTACTGAAATAGAACCAGGTGACAACAGGCCTCTAGGCTACCTTTCCACTTTCATCTGAACCTAGAATTGGGATTGAGTTCTAGGGCAGGTCCACAGGAGTGTCCCCAGCAGTAGCAGAAGTTTCCAGTTTGAACCCTTATAAAGTCTTAGATGCCTCAAACCTAATCACTTAGCTATGCTATGGACACCTACTCACTCTCACAGTTACTTCATATTCAAAAATGTACAAAAATTAACTTATTGTTACATTATATTATCCGAGCGTTTTAAGTACAAAGAAAAAAAGTAAACCAAATTGTCTGGCAGGGAGCGATGGCAGAGGATCACTTTAGGAAGAGGTGTCATGGAGAGTCCTGAAAGATAAAAAGCAGCTGGCCGAGCACACTGCTGGCCCAAGAGTGTCCAGGCAGAGGTAAGAACAGATATAAAGTCCTTGAGCTCAGAGTTGTCAAGATACATAGCCCCGATAAATTGGGATAAACATCCAATCAAAAAATAAATAAATTGCCGGGATGAAAAGTACAGCATAGGGAATAGAGTAAAAAATATTGTAGTATCTTTGTATGGTGACAGATGGTAACTACACTTATTGTGGTGAGTATTTTGTAACGTATATAATTATTGAATCACAATGTTACACACCTGAAACCAATATAATATTGTATATCAACTATACTTTGATAAAAATAAAATTTAGCATTAGGAAAAAAAAAAAAAGATACGTAGCCCCAGTGTGGCCAGAGCAAAATCAACAAGGGGAACTGTGGAAAGATAAAGTCAGAGCTCAGCCCATAACAAATCACGTGTGCCTTACTGGCCATTGTCCAAGGCACAGTGGATTGTTCCCTCCTTCACATCACAGTGGGCTTTATATATAATTTTATTATTAGCAATCTATACTTTGTAATTCCCTTATCTGTTTTAGATACCTGATTCTATGTATAGGATTATGAGTTCCGTAAAGACAGGATCCATTCACCTGAACACCCCTCATTCCCACACTCAAAACAATGCCAGTATCCTCTTAAAAGAGTTGCTCAGAATAGCAGGTTGAGTGAAAACCCTAAGGGAAAGTGGACAGAGCATATTTCTTTGTGATGATCCAAAATATTTAGAATGGTCACTTACAGCTTAAGATTTTGGCCAAAGTATCCTAATGTGAAGATAATATATTGTTATTATTGAGTGGATACTTTCTGCCAATATTGAAATATCATAAGTAATTAAAAAAATTTTTAAAGTCTTTTCGTTTATTCCACCATGGAACTTAACACAGTGGATAATACCAACGGCTGTGTAATTTATCAGAGAGTTTGGGTATTGGGTTTTTCGTCTGTGTGTACCACAATCCATGAGAGTATCTCATTTTACCTCTGTTGTCTCCCTGCTTGCTCTGACGCTTTTGACTGGGGCGAAGCCAGGGACTGTTTCTGAAGAGGGTTCCACTTTTAAGTGACGTCTAGAGCCAAGACGCAAAGCATAGGGGAATCTTAGCTCCATCACACACTGACATGGTAGCTCAGTGCAAATTATTTAATCCCTTTCAGAGTTAGTTTCCTTAACTATGAATTGAAGATACAATTATACTTGCCTCCTAAGATTGTGGTACAGTTAAAAGAGATGATATGTGTAGCACTGAACACAGTCTCTGACATGTTGGGAACACCAAGTAAATGTGAACCGTTATTATTTTCATAATTATTATAAAATTACAATATTTAAACTTGGTGACAGGTTTTTATTTGAAGTGATCAAAATTTATACAAAAAAACTGACAAAACAGCAGATCAAGCGGAAGAGAGAACTAGTAGGCAATAATGCAGCGATTCATTTACATCATGTCAAAAATGACTGAAAATAAAACTTTATGGAAGAGTATATTTTTATAAAAATCTTTGCTGCGGAGTTTTCTGATAAATATTCCTTTTGGCCTGAGAACTACAGAGTTGGTTTCTGCATGAAACTGAATATTTTTTGAAAGTTAGGGCTAAATTAGTTGGGTTATTTTTGCACGATGGAAGCGTGAAAACAAAACACCTTTTTTGCTAAAATATTATCTGGTCCTCGTTTCAGCCCAGAGGACTGAAAATACTATGAAATTAAAATTTCAAATGTGGGAAGGAAATTCTATAATATTTGTTAATTCTAGCCCCAAAATGTTCAAAGTTATTTTTGCTTCAAAATCTGGAACGGAACACACACTTAACAATTTATTTCAATTCATACTCTTAGAAGCTCGTCCTGCCTATCTGTGCAGGTTTGGTGTTTTTGAAGTATTTCTCCTTTCTTTAGAGAAAGTTGAACAAAGCGATAAAAAGAATAAGTGAAAACAGCCGTCTTTCAACATAGGTAGGCTATGCAATTGTAAAAGTTTTAAGGACATAATAAATTATCAACATTTTAAACCAGGACTTCCTAGCACCATTGATACTCAAGGTGAAGGTCTGCAAGATTTGGTGACATTGTTCAGAAGAAGAGCAGAAAGCATCTTGATATGTAACACTCTTAAGTAATTGTCTGGGACCAAATGGTTTTTATCCCACATTCTTCCTAGAGCCACAGAATTATAATGGGCTTCATATGTCAGGTGGAAGGAGTTAATGTTGAAAGGTACTGGTTGAGAAATGCCTCAGACACTTATGCCCTTGCCTTCCTGAGTTTGGGGGCTCCCAGCAGTGACCATATGGATTTTCATATTGAAGGAAAATGTACTTTATATGGCTATGGGGAATGGCACTGAGTAATTGTGCTAATGTGGCTTCATTTGCTCTACTTTTCTATTTCCTTATTTAAGCATCTTAAATTTCAGTAGAACATGAATTTAGCATACATCTTGCATTTGATTAGATCACATTTTATATATTTTATGCATTTTAATCCAAGTTTGGCTCTGTGAACCTTACCATCTGTCTGGAGTTGTCATTGCAATTTATTTTTAATTTTAATTTACCCCATTATATTTTTGACTGAAAGTGGTTTTATTTTTGGCAACTTCCTCACCTAGAGTCTCCTCACCCTCCCATCCATTTGCCACAATGCATCCAGAGAAAACCTTCTAAAACATAAACCTAATCACATTATTCCCAACTGAATTCATTGTCTTCATAAAAGTCCAACTCTTTAATTAGTCTCATCCGGACCCTTTGAATATATCTTTGTACCTTCCTCTTTTGTGTATTATGTTCCTACATTCCTTTCAGTTCCATACGCCATTCTCTCTCTTGCCTCTGAGCCTCTGTATATGTTCTTCCCTCTGCCGGAAATCATTTCTCCCATTCTCAGCCTCAGCAAATAGTATTTCTTCCAAGACGTATTCACTTCCAACCTTATTTTTTCCCCACACAGTACACTATCTCCTCCAATGTATGGATTAAGCAAATTGCACAGGATCTTAGAGCACTTGCTATGTGTCCTCCCTGCTAGATTTCTCTCCAGGAGGAAGAAAATGCCATCTACCTTGTTTACCGGTGGGTGTCCCATGTCTAGTCCAGGGTCTGGGACATGGTAGTAGCTCAGTAAGTATTGTGGATGGATGGGTAAGAAAGCCACAATAGAAAATGCAGTACATACATTATTTATCATTTTTACTTATTAAAGATGTAGGAATTTAAAAATAACCTATTTGTATAACTGAAGTCAAAATTATACCTAGACTACTACCTATTTTATTAAGTAGCTACACTTGCTAACTGTGAACTACTATATTTTGTGGGTTAGTGGATGGTAAATGAAATAAAAATTATCTCAAATCACAGTTTGTTCTTGGTAATTTATTTAGACACTGTTGCCTGAGCTTCAATCACTTATGATAATGCCTCATAGTGTCTGAATAGTTGTAGAGATTAAAAAATCAATACTCCAATTAGAAGCTATTAAACATAAATCTACAAAATTGCACAACTCGAAGTTTGTGGCCAAAATACCCTATAAAAATGCCTCCAGGAATCAGAAAGTTTATGAAATATAACTCAGATGGCTGCTAAATCCAGTCGCAGCTTCAGTCATAGGTAAGGTCTTCAGAGAACTTTCCTATGCAAGTCTGGATGCTGACAATGGATGATGTTGACAGCTACCAACTTTTTCTCCCAGTAGAAAACAAAATGGCCCCAGAGAACAAAGAACTGAGTTCTTGAGTCATCGGGGCAGTCCCACATCCAATAGCACATGTGCTACCATTCCTGCGGGTTCATAGTTTGCAGGACAATATACTAGGCAGTAAGGAATTTACGCATTTAACAAATATGTCCTCAGCACCTATTTTGTGACATATGCTGTGCCGGGAGTTAGGAACACAGTGATGAAAAAGACAGAGGAAACGAAATCTACTTAGATTACAGATTGGTCCTGATGTCTGTGAGGGAAACAAGAGGTGGGGAGTTCCAAAAGGGCCTAAGGTGGATGTAGAATTTAAGATAGCTGATATGGAATGCCTCTTAGAGGAGGTCACTTCTGAGCTAAGAAAAAGAATAAGCAATCAATGAGAAACACCTGGAAGACATTCCAGGAAGAGGAAATGGCAGGTACAACGTTTCTTATGTGGAAATGGGCTTGCTGTATTTGAAGATAAGAAAGAAGGCTAATGTGACTGGGGACTAGGGTGCAAGGAGAACAAGGGCATGGAATCAAGCTGGAGAGGTACTCGGACGTCAGATGGGACAGGACTTGCAGGAGTTTTGGGTTTTATTCAAAAAGCAAGGCAGCTTTGCAAAGGGTTTATGCAAGGAGGTAAGATAATCTGATTTGCATTTCTAAAACTCTCATCTGGCTGCTGTATGGAAAATGGGTAGTAGAGGAGAAATAATGCAAGCAGAGAGTTCATTTAGGATGTTACTGTAGTCCAGGTGTGAAATATGGCAGCAGAGATGATCAAAGATATATTTTGGAAACAATGTTGAAAGGACTGGTTCCAGGATTGGATGTGAGGGGTAAGGCAAAGAGCAGAATCAGGGATGACTCTCAGATTATATGATTTAAATAGTAGAGAATGGCTCTGATTATTGCAATGAGAATGCCTGGGAAAGAGCAGATTCCAGGATAAAGGGAAGTCCAACAGCTCCATGTTGGACACGTTGAATTTAAAAAACAAATACTCCTGAAATCACTTATTGACTCAAAGACAGTCATAGTACATGGGAGAAACTCAGTAAATGCTTTGTGTTTATATGTGAAAGACATGTTACTTGCTCACTAGAAGGAGATGTGTGCTTTGGATTATTTGTTGAACAGTAGTGACAGATTTATATCCAGAATCATCAGCAACACCTACATTTACAAGCAAAGCTTAGGCACTCAGGGGGCTGGTGTGGCAACATTCGAGCCCGGGCTGAGGAATCCTCCATGGTCTCTGACTGAGCTGTACTGGCAGAAGTCATTAGTGAAACTCGACCGGAAATTCTCTCACTTACTTGACTGCTTAAAAAATAAAATCCTTTCCCTTTCAGTGCTGTTCCAAAAAAAAAAATTATCTATTGCGTTTTTAACATCATAGATTTTTAGGAATGTTTTTAAAAGAGCATCTGGTTTATTTCTCACTGAAAGCTGGTGCTAAGAAGTGAGAAACACGGATCAAGTCAGCACCAAACACAGAGACGGTGAATAGCTGACTTCATGATTGTAAAAAAATAGATTTTATTCTAGTTGTGTGCCACCCTTGTTGTTAAAAAGCCCTGGTATGCATTGAAGGACAAAATGTAGAGGACTTCCCCTACCTCAAACATTGTATTTCTTACATAGAAATTTCCCACACTAAGAGTCAAGAAATGACAAAGTACCTTTCTGAGTTATTTTTAAGATTTTCCTGGGTTTCTCCCCTTCTCCTTCCTCTATTAGCTGTAAAACAGGGCTTTGTGTTTAGCACTTCAGGGTTGGGTAAAGGCAGAACTTTCCTGCAAATAATCTCCTTTTTAGATCACTTTTTAAATCTATTTTTTATTAAAGTATAGTTGATATACAAGATTATACTGGTTTCAAGTACACAAAATAGTGATTCAACAGTTATAGACATTATTAAATCCTCCCCCCAACTAGTGTTGTTACGATCTGTCAACGCAGAAAGATGCTACAGAACTATTGACTATATTCTCTATGCTGTACTTTAATCCCCATGACTAATTTATACTATGATCGAAATTTTGTGCCTCTTTATTTCCTTCACCTCTTTCACCCCCACACCCAAGATGGTAACCACCAGTCGCTTCTCAGTGTTTATGCCTCTATGGCTATTTTTTGCATTTTTGTTTTATTTTGTTTTTAGATTCCACATGTAAGTGAAATCTTACGGTATTTGTCTTTCCCCACCTGGCTTATTTCACTTAGCATAATATCCACTAAGTCCATCCATGTTGCCACAAATAACAGGATTTCATTATTTTTATGGATGAATCATAATAGTCCCTTATGTATGTATATGTACCACATCTTTCTCCATTCATCTATTCATGGACTCTGGTCCACTTTTAATCCCAAAGGCAAAGGCCAGTTTGGCTGTGTATTCTGGAGGTACACTGAGGTTGGAATAGAGAGAAAGAGTTCTCTTGAAATAGAGTGGCCAGATAAATTATAGTTCAGTTTGCATTTCAGATAGACAACGAATAATTTGTAGCATAAATATGTTCCAAAGGCAGCACAGGATCCTTACATTTAAAAAAATTATTCATGAATTATTGGAAATTCAAATATACCTGACTGAGCACCCTACAGATTTTACTGTCAAGTCTGGCAGCCTTACCCTGAGGGAGACTTGAAGAGAGAGGGAGAAACTTCCTTTGACTGAAAACAGACAGGGAGAAAGATTGGGACTTGGCCCTGTTCTAACATACGAGAACATGCAAAAGGGAGGTTGAAACAGGTCGAGGTCGAAGGAGAATAACTAGGCATAGTGTCTATGGTTCATTGTGGTGCATGGCGTTTGATATATATTATTAAATTGACATTGTTATTATTTATCTTATTCTGAATGTCTATGCTGATAAGTATTCCCCACCTAATATAATAGCGTGTCATTTCATTGATAGTATATTTCCATCAACTTCATACATGCATGGTGACATCCCTGGATGTCATTTGTATACAATCTTTTACACCTTAAAACTCTGAAGGTACTGCTCTACTGTCTTTTATCCTCCAGTGTTATGAGACATAAACCTTCTCTTAGGTTGCAAGAATGATCTCTCTTAGGGTTCAAATTCCACACTGTGCCCCAAATCCTTCAGGACTGCGTGGAGTCAGCTTGTCCTGCATAACCTGGTGTGACAGATGTCACTTTCCATCCACTGACTGCTGGGATTATTGAAGTTATATTCCAGGAGCCTCACATCTTATAAGTCTACGGTCACAAAGAAGAGAGCACCGTGACTGGTGCAGAACTTCAGACACGGCTGGGGATGGCTCCCTGTCTGTCACCTCTCAATGGAATATTCCTCAGTGGTGCAAGATTTTAAGTAAGGTTCCTGAACACTTCCTGGGGATATCTTAGTATGAGGTAGCTAACCTAGAGGGTAGCCTTAATTGTAAGGATGGAAGATATCCTCACTGAATGCTCCCTCAAGTCCAAGGATAGCCATATCCCAAAGGATGATGGAGGAACATAAAGATGGATTAGAAATACCTGGTAGGGTGAGACAGTCTGTCCTTGATACTGTGAATATTTCCCTGGCCAACACTAGACCCTCATGATTATAAGACTGGGGATTATAACAGACTCTAGAAACTACACCTAAGATGGGATATGACTTCCAGAATCCATGGAACAAAAAATTAATTAGGCTCTGAGTCACCTTGACCTTGAACTTGGTACTAACTCATCACCACAGAGGAAACTGAAATCACAAGGGAAATAGTCCTACTAAAGATGTGAAAAACAGTGTTCTCTGCAGGGACTTCTAAGGATTTTTTTTCTGGAAGAAGCAAATCCAGGAAAACTTTCCATTTCCATTATCTGAATACATAGACTGTGACAAATGCCTGGAGCACCTTTTGCCTTCTCTCTAGGAACCCATGCCTCACATACTTTTTGACAATGTGGGTTAAACATAATTCATTGCCTCAATGCTTACCTTTTCAACTCACAGCCACCTGACTCTTGTCCACTCTGCATTCCCCCAGGAGGCACCTCCTCTCGGTAGTTCCGCCCTGCCTCATTAACACATTTCATGTGTGTAGCTCTTTCTCTAGCTTCACTGAAAGCTTTCTGAGGGCAAAACCTTCATTATGTACTGCCTGGACTCCACATTACCCTTCCTCTATTGTCCAGTAGAATGTCCTGGATATTACAAAGCACAATACAGACATCATACATGTAGAGAGAGAGAATTGAGTTCAAGGAGTGTAGAGGTAACTGAAAAGTAAAAAAATATATTCATTTGTCCATAACTCTGAATGAACATATTAAATTGATGGGTCATCTTGTGATAGCAAACACTTACTATTTCAGGATCTCTGAACTACATTATGCCTGTATTGTGCTTTGTATTTTATAAAGAACTTTCAAATTCATGAACTGACGCTATGGCTACCATAACCTTGTGAAGTAAATAAGCCATTTTATAGATGTGTAAAGATGTGGCTCAGGTGGGGTGGCTTGCCCAGATCCCATCTGGCAGCCATGAGATGCAGCTATAAAACCCTTCTCCTGACCTTCAGCCCAGGTCATCCTTTCCCATTCCCGTGACCTCCACCATGTTCCTTTCTCCACTGGCTCTCCCATACACATCTTCAGTCCTCAGGTCTCCCCTAAGATCTGCACTTCCAACACCATTCAGAAGAATTCCACCTGCGTGCTCTAGAAGTATGTCAAACTCATTAGGTTTTAAAGGGAGCTTTTATCAATCGATTCCATCTCTTTTTCTCCCAACTCCTGTGTTTCTACATCCCATTTCACATCTTTGCAACTGTTCTCATTTCCAATTTCTCTCTTTCATTCACTTTTCTTAACTTATCACTTGCAAGACCCCATTGATTCAAGTTCAATAATGTCTCCCATCTAATGTCTACAGATTTAGCTGCCACATTTGCCTGTTCGATGACCTTCCTTTTTTAAAAGAAAAAGTCACAAGACTTTCAGGGTCTTTCATAGTCTGTCCATCAACTATCTCTCTAACAGGGGCTTTCCATAGGTCTTATATTCCAGACACCTGAACTGTTTACTGCTCCTGAAGACATCAGGTACATTAATTTCTCTGCCTTTTTACTCCTTCAAGGCTTTTCTCTCACTCAGCTCTGAATTCTCACTCTCCTGTTGTCAAAAAACTGCTCCTCCAAGAAAGCCAAAGTTAAAGAATATTTCTTTTTTTACAAATCTTCCAATCTCCAGCTCCAGTACTGGCTGATAACATCTATATACTCTTTTACTATAATTTATATGTATCTTACCACACTTAATTTTACTTTCTCTTATGTTTATTCGTGTGTGTATTATATATAATTCCACCAGGGTGAGGCTTCTTGAGAGCAATATTCACGTTATGGTCAACTTGAAACAAGATGGGGCAAAAGTATTTATAGGAATTCAATTATTGTATTTTTGACCAATCAGCAAGATCTTGAGTACATATGAGTCTAAATCATTCTGGAATTAGAGAAAGACTCATGTGTCCCATAGTGAGTTAGGATTGATGACTTCTAAAGTTTTCATTTCAGTATTGAGTAGTTGTTTCCAGATTTGTAACACATGAGTCATTTGATTAAAAAAATTGCTTAATTAGAAGTGTTTCCACTCCTATTTTTCCTTCTGCATTTATGGTTGGGATTCCTTTCACAATGAAGAACATTCTCACATTGACTATCAGGCTACCCTGAAATACAGTGCATACAGGAAAGGTAGGCCAAATGTTTGACTCTTTGTCTTCAGTTATACAAATTAGGACAATGTGTTCATGTGCTGCCAACTTCTAATGGGACCAGTGAGTTTTGTTTTTACTTTTTTATACATTCTGAATTCATGCATTTTAATGCACGTGATACATTTCGACTTTAGTCCTTTATCTCCTTGACACTTTCCTTGTCTCATTTTAGGCCAGAGGAAATCTCTTCATAAGGCTTCTGTGTTCTTTTGACATGATATGTTTAGTCTTCGAACATTTTTTTACTTTCTGGAATAAATTGTCCCAAGCTTAATTTGTACATATTTCTGATCAAGACGTGGAATTAACCATTTCCCAACGAACCCTGGTTCCTTTTATATGAAGAAGATTATTTGAAAACCTTACCCTAGCCACTATAGGTGCTTTATATAAATTTTTCATTATTTCTAGGCCTTTTTTGAAGGGACAGAGTGACAACATACATTCTTTTTCAAAAGATAGAAATAAATCAGGAATTCATGCTAATATTTTGTATTAAAGTTTAAGGCAGTTTTTGGTTAGCTTCTTTGATTTTATAACTGTATTTTCTGTTACTCAAAAATATTGATTCCTAATGATAGTAATATAATTGTTAATAATGATTTGCGCTATCTATATTTATCTGTTTCAAAATAATAAGACCATTATTATTAACAATAAGTTGACAAGTGTAGCTTAATGTATCTTTGTTGGTCCTCTTAGATTCCCACTAGATTATGTTTCACAGAGAAGTGCTAATAAAATGCTATTTTAATGTTAGTTATAGCAATTCCCTTCTTTGTGTAGTTATGATGACAGCATGTTATATAGTTCATTTCATTTTTTAAAATGTGTTTACAATGTTTAGAGTTTCCTTTTTCCTTTGCTTTTTTTATTAAGGTATTACTGATATACACTCTTATGAAGGTTTCACATGAAAAAACAATGTGGTTACTACATTTACCCATATTATCAAGTCCCCACTCATACCCCAATGCAGTCACTGTCCTTGGGTGTAGTAAGATGCCACAGATTCACTATTTGCCTTCTCTGTGCTACACTGTTTTCCCCGTGATCCCCACACTATGTGTACTAAACAAAATACCCCACAATCCCCTTCTCCCACCCTCCACACCCGCCATCCCACACCCTTCCCCTTTGGTAACCACTAGTTCCTTCTTGGAGTCTCTGAGTCTGCTGCTATTTTATTCCTTCAGTTCTGCTTCGTTGTTATACTCCACAAATTAGGGAAATCATTTGGCACTTGTCTTTCTATGCCTGCCTTATTCCACTGAGCATAATATCCTCCAGCACCATCCATGTTGTTGCAAATGGTACGATTAGTTTCTTTCTTATGGCTGAATAGTATTCCATTGTGCATATGTACCACCTCTTCTTTATCCATTCATCTACCGATGGACACTTAGGTTGCTTCCATATCTTGGCTATTGGAAAAAGTGCTGCAATAAACATAGGGGTGCATATGTCTTTTTGAATCTGAGAAGTTGTATTCTTTCGGTAAATACCAAGGAGTGGGATTCCCAGGGCAAATGGTATTTCTATTTTTAGTTTTATGAGGAACCTCCATATTGCTTTCCACAATGGTTGAACTGCTTACATTCCCACCAGCAGTGTAGGAGGGTTCCCCTTTCTCCACATCCTCGCCAGCATTTGTTTTCTTAGTCTTCTGGATGCTGGCCATCCTTACTGGTGTGAGGGGATATCTCATTGTGGTTTTAATTTGCATTTCCCTGATGATTAGTGATGTGGAGCACATCTTTTCATGTGTCGATTGGCCATTTGAGTTTCTTCTTTGGAAAACTGTCTCTTCATATCTTCTGTCCATTTTTTAATCGGGTTATTTGATTTTTGGGTGTTGAGGTGTGTAAGTTCTTTATATAGTTGGATGTTAACCCCTTGTCAGATATGTCATTTACAAATATATTCTCCCATACTGTAGGATGCCTTTTTGTTCTGTTGATGGTGTCCTTTGCTGTACAGAAACTTTTTAGTTTGATGTAGTCCCATGAGTTCATTTTTGCTTTTGTTTCCCTTGCTCAAGAAGATGCGTTCAGGAAGAAGTTGATCATGCTTATATTCAGGAGATTTTTGCCTATGTTGTCTTCTAAGAGTTTTATGGTTTCCTGACTTACATTTAGGTCTTTGATCCATTTTGAGTTTACTTTGGTGTATGGGGTTAAACAATAATCCAGTTTCATTCTCTTGCATGTAGCTGTCCAGTTTTGCCAACACCAGCTGTTGAAGAGGCTGTCATTTCCCCATTGTATGTCCATGGCTCCTTTATCATATATTAATTGACTGTATATGGTTGGGTTTATATCAGGGCTCTCTAGTCTGTTCCATTGGTCTATGGGTCAGTTCTTGTGCCAGTACCAAATTGTCTTGATTACTGTGGCTTTGTAGTAGAGCTTGAAATTGGGTAGCATAATCCCCCAGCTTATTCTTCCTTCTCAGGATTGCTTTGGCTATTTGGGGTCTTTTGTGGTTCCATATGAATTTAAGAACAATTTTCTCTAGTTCATTGAAGAATGCTGTTTGTATTTTGATAGGAGTTGCATTGAATCTTTAGATTACTTTAGGCATGATGGCCATTTTGACAATATTAATTCTTCCTATCCATGAGCACAGGATGTGTTTCCAAATTATTATCTTCTTTAATTTCTCTCATGAGTGTCTTGTAGTTTTCAGGGTATAGGTCTTTCACTTCCTTGGTTAGGTTTATTTATTGCTATTTTATTCTTTCTGATGCAACTGTGAATGGAATTGTTTTCCTGATTTCTCTTTGTGCTAGTTCATTGTTAGTGTATAGGAATATCACAGATTTCTGTGTATTAATTTTATATCCTGCAACTTTGCTGAATTCACATATTAGATCTAGTAGTTTTAAGTGGATTCCTTAGGGTTTTTAAATGTACAATATCATGTAATCTGCAAACAGGGACAGTGTAACTTCTTCCTTGCCAATCTGAATGCCTTTTACTTCTTTGTGTTGTCTGATTGCCGTGGCTAGGACCTCCAGTACTATGTTGAATAGATGTGGGGAGAGTGGGCATCCTTGTCTTGTTCCTGATCTTAAAGGAAAAGCTTTCAGTTTCTTGCTGTTAAGCATAATGTTGGCTGTAGGTTTGTCATATACGGCCTTTATTATGTTGAGGTACTTGCCCTCTATACCCATTGTGTTGAGAGTTTTTATTATGAATGGATGTTGAATTTTGTCAAATGCTTTTTTCAGTATCTATGGAGATGATCATGTGGTTTTTGTCCTTCTTTTTGTTGATGTGGTGGATTATGTTGATGGATTTTCGAATGATGTACCATCCTTTCATCCCTGGAATAAATCCTACTTGATCATGATGAATGATCTTTTTGATGTATTTTTGAATTCAGATTGTTAATATTTTGTTGAGTATTTTTGCATCTATGTTCATCAGGGATATCAGTCTGTAATTTTCTTTTTTTGTGGTGTCTTTGCCTGGTTTTGGTATTAGAGTGATGCTGGCCTCATAGAGTGAGTTTGGAAGTATTCCCTCTTCTTCTACTCTTTGGAAAACTTTGAGGATGGGTAGTAGGTCTTCACTAAATGTTTGATAATATTCAGCGGTGAAGCCATCTGGTCCAGGCATTTTGTTCTTAGGTAGGTTTTTGATTACCAGTTCAATTTCGTTGCTGGTAATTGGTGTGTTCAGATTTTCTGTTTCTTTCTGGGTCAGCCTTGGAAGGTTGTATTTTTCTAGAAAGCTGTCCATTTTTTCTAGGTTATCCAGTTTGTTAGCAAAGAATTTTTCATTAGTATTTTCTCATAATTCTTTGTATTTCTGTGGTGTCCATAGTGACTTTTCCTTTCCCACTTCTGATTCTGTTTATTTGTGTAGACTCTTTTTTTCTTGATAAGTCTGGCTAGGGGTTTATCTATTTTGTTTATTTTCTTGAAAAACCAGATCCTGCTTTCATTGATTCTTTCTATTGTTTTATTCTTCTCGATTTTATTTATTTATGCTCTAATCTTTATTATATCCCTCATTCTACTGACTTTGGATCTCATTTGTTCTTATTTTTCTAGCTTTGTTAATTGTGAATTTAGACTGTTCATATGGGATTGTCCTTCTTTCCTGAGGTAGGCCTGTATTGCAATATACTTTCCTCTTAGCATGGCCTTCGCTGCAACCCAGAGATTTTGTGGTATTGAATTATTGTTGTCATTTGTCTCCATATACTGCTTGATCTCTGTTTTTATTTGGTCATTGTTCCATTGGTTATTTAGGAGCATGCTGTGAAGCCTCCATATGTTTGTGGGATTTTTCTTTTTTTTGCATAATTTATTTCTAGTTCCATACCTTTGTGGTCTGACAAATTGCTTGGTACAATTTCAGTCTTTTTGAATTTACCAAGGCTCTCTTTGTGGCCTAGTATATGATCTATTCTTGAAAATGTTCCATGTGCACTTGAGAAGGATGTGTATTCTGTTGCTTTTGGGTGTAGAGTTCTGTAGATGTCTGTTAGGTCCATCTTTTCTATTTTGTTGTTCAGTGCCTCTATCTCCTTACTTATTTTCTGTCTGGTTGTTCTGTCCTTCTGAGTGAGTGGAGTAGTAAAGTCTCCTAGAATGAATGCATTGCATTCTATTTCTCCTTTTAATTCTGTTAGTATTTGTATCACATATGTAGGTGCTCCTTTGTTAGGCACATAGATATTTATAATGGTTATATCTTCTTGTGGGATTGACCTTTTTATCATTATGTAATGTCCTTCTTTGTCTCTGGTGACTTTCTTTGTTTTGAAGTCTATTATGTCTGATACAAGTACTGCAACTTCTGCTTTTTTCTCCCTATTAGTTGCATGAAATAACTTTTTCCATCTCTTCACTTTTAGTCTGCCTATGTCTTTGGGTTTAAAGTGAGTGGGTTTAAAGTGAGTCTTTTGTAGGCAGCATTTAGATGGGTCTTGTTTTTTCATCCATTCAGTGACTCTGTGTCTTTTGATTGGTGCTTTCATTCCATTTACATTCAGGGTGATTTTCAATAGGTATGTACATAAGTAAAGCATTGCAGGCTTTAGATTCATGGTTACCAAAGGTTCAAGGTTAACTTCTTTACTATCTATGAGCCTAACTTAACTCACTTAATGTGCTATTACAATCACAATCTAAAGATTCTTTATTTTTCTTCCTCCTTTTTCTTCCTCCTCCATTCTCTATATATTAGGTATCATATTCTGTACTCTTTGTCTATCCCTTGATTGACTTTGGAGATAGTTATTTTAATTTTTGCATTTGCTTAGTAATTAACTGTTCTACTTTCTTTACTGTGGTTTTATTACCTCTGGTGACAGCTATTGAACTTTAGGAACTCTTCCATCTATAGCAGTCCCTCCAAAATACACTGTAGAGATGCTTTATGGGAGGTAAATTCTCTCAACTTTTGCTTATCTGGAAATTGTTTAATCCCTCCTTCAAATTTAAATAATAATCTTTCTGGATAAAGTATTCTTGGTTCAAGGCCCTTCTGCTTCATTGCATTAAATACATCATGCCACTCCCTTCTGGCCTGTAAGGTATCTTTGAGAAGTCTGATGATAGCCTGATGGGCTTTCCTTGTATGTGATCTTATTTCTCTCTCTGGCTGCTTTTAATAGTCTGTCCTTATTCTTGATCTTTGCTATTTTAATTATTATATGTCTTGGTTTTGTCTTCCTTGGGTCCCTTGTGTTGGGAGAGCTGTGCATCTCCATGGCCTGAGAGACTATCTCCTCCCCAAGACTGGGAAAGTTTTCAGCAATCACCTCCTCAAAAACACTTTCTATCCATTTTTCTCTCTCTTCTTCTTCTGGTACCCCTGTAATGCGAATATTGTTCTGTTTGGATTGGTCACACAATTCTCTCAATATTCTTTCATTCTTAGAGATCCTTTTTTCTTTCTGTGCCTCAGCTTCTTTATATTCCTTTTCTCTAGTTTCTATTTCATTTATTGCCTCCTCCACCATTTCCAATCTGCTTTTAATACCCTCCATTGTGTTCTTCAATGATTGGATCTCCGACCAGAATTCATTCCTGAGTTCTTGAATATCTTTCTGTACCTCCATGAGCATGTTAATGATTTTTATTTTGAACTCCCTTTCAGGAGGAGTCATGAGGTCAATATCATTTAAATCTTTCTTAGGAGTGGTATTAATAATTTTACTGAATCAGATTCCTTTGGCATTTTATATTTGTATATGGCGCCCTCTAGTGCCCAGAAGATCTACTCCCTGGAGCTGCTCAGCCCCTGAAGCTATGTTGGTTGATGGCAAGGGGGTGGTATTGGTGCCTGGGGGGAGGAAATTGCTGTTTCCTGCAACCCAGCTGGTATGCCTGTCTCCAGTGCCTGAACCAGTGGGCTGAGCACACAGGTATAAGCCTCTATGCTTTGTGTTTGTAGTTGCTGTAAACAGATCTTCCCTCTGGCTGGACTAATGCCAGGGTAGGGTTTGCCAGTTTGCTAGCCAGGTGTGGCTGGCCGGGAGAATGGCGCAGTAGGCTGAGTATCATGGAGGGGGTCCTTGGAGCTGTGTAGCCAGCCAGGGAGCTGGAGCACCTGAAGATCATCTAAGGAGGAAGATTTCTTTTTCTTCCTTATAAATGAGAGTCTATATGGCAAAGCTCCCAACCTGCTGGGCAGAGTGCACCCAGACAATTTTGTCTACCTGTCCTCTCTCCTGAGGAGTAAGCTCTGTGCAATCGTTGCCCCCTTTGCAGCCCTCTTGCTGTTAGGAAGTCTCTCAGACTGCCCACCTTTCTTTTGTCCCAGAGCAGCCGGATATGGATCCCTGCTTTCCACAAGTGGCTGGAGTCTCAGTTTCTCCATGAATTCTGCCTGTCTTAAAGGCTTTCCAATCCCATAATCACGAGAGTATCATGCAAGCACCATGAATTGTAGGTTTGTGCTCCCAGAGCAGATCTCTGGAGTTAGGTATTCAGCAGTCCTATGCCTCCACTCCCTCCCTGCTCCGTTTCTCTTCCTCCTGCTGGTGAGCTGGGGTGGGGGAAGGGCTTTGGTCCTGCCAGGCCACAGCTTTGGTACTTACCCTGTTCCATGAGGTCTGCTCTTTTCTTCAGGTGTATGCAGTCTGGTGCAGTCCTCTTTCCTGTTGCTCTTTCAGGATTAGTTGTGTTAATTATATTTTCATATTATATGTGGTTTTAGGAGGAAGATTGTGTTTCACCTCTCACACTGCCATCTGTAATCCGCAATCTCTCCTTTGCTTTTTGCTTTTATTTAAAAAATTATCCAAACATTGCTTAGTTTCAAAATTGAAATTACATAACAAGGTTTTATATATATATATATATATATATAAAGACTCCTATTTTTCCTATAAAACTTCAGGATAAATTCCTAGAAGTAAAGTTTCTGGTTCACAGTGTAATAATACATATGTAATTGCCAAATTCCCCATAGGTGTTATATACCATTTCATCTTCCCACTCATAATCAATCTGTGAGTGCCTGCTTCTCCATGGCCACACTGAGTATATTGTAAAACTTTTATTATTTTAGTCAATCTGATAAGTGAGAAGTGATAGTTTAGTGTAGTTTTAATTTTCATTTCTTATATTATCATAAGGACAAGAGCATCTCTTCATATGCTGATGATCCAGTTTCATTTATTTTTTTGTCAATTATCTGTTCATATATTTTGCCCATTTTCAGTTGAGCTTTTGGACTTTTTCTTCTTATTATTGAAAGTGTTAAAACTTGTAATCCTAGCTTGGACCCAGAGTAACTCTGGACAAATTCTCCTCTCTACCTCCAGTAAGAATGGTGGTGGCCTCTGAGAATATGCAAACTGTTTACCAAGTGGAGAAATTGACTCACAGTTAAGTAAACAATTTCATTTTTATAATTACTTGTTTGTAGTTCCAGTGGTGTTATGGACACTCAAACCATTTTATCTGCTTTAGCCATGAGTGAAATTGTGCAAATGGAAATCTAGGTGAAGAATCAATTGGGGGAAAACTGATAATATAAAAATATATTATTTTTTAACCTTTGAAATATATTATTTTTTAACCTTCCCCATGGAAGTGTGGGAAGGCCATCTCTACATTTATTTCATATCAAAATCTCACACAGAGAAGCTAATTTATGAATGTAAATCACTTGGGAAATATGGTGCAACAGTAATGTAAAATAAGAATGCATTTTTGATTATATGATATAGGAAACATAGAGGTAGGGACCTAAATTAAATAACTCCATAGCCATAATTACAGCTTCCCAAGCACAATGTTGTTTATTAGATAATTCTACCTTTTTGTTATAATAAAGCCAGACTTTCTCCTTTGCCCTAAGGAGGACACAAATTATAAGACTCCTGACCTCCCACTAACTGAATCCATTAGTATAGCTGTGTCCCAGGAGCATGCCAAAGAGACAGGAAGGAAAACAAAAATAACTTAAGCTGAGAAAAAGCTCCTTTTTGTCACCTAAGGGGAGGGATCAGTGGGGATATGTAATCCAGACTACTAGCACAGACCCAGGTCATGCTAAAACACAAGCAAAAAAGATAAAATTTAACATCTTGTGTCCCAAGATACACTGAATACCAGCTGATTTTGTATATTGTTTTCCTATTTTGGTGGTGTGACCAGACCTAAACTAATTAGGTAACACAAACTTTCCAGGTACTTTTTCTTATATCTTGGTGGCCACAGAGGCTTTTAAGCAGATGAAGGTTAGCTATTCCCCACAGCTTGCTACCAGGTTCGTAATAACAGCAACATACACAGTATTTATTAAAAAGAAGTCACAAAACAATCCTATAGTCAGTCCTACAAGTTTGATGTCTTGGTCTTCTCTGAAGCTCTGACAAACCCTTGTACAGGAAGTACCCCCGAGGCAAATGCAATACCACTCTAGCAGCAGAATTTAACTAACCTGCCATCTGAGGACCAAGAACCCTCTAACCCAGCAGTGCACAATAAAGCTTAACAAGAAGTCCAAGCTGCCACACCTTAGGGCAGAGGCGAGGACCCAGGGACTTGTGTGCTCTACTCAGCAAGGATGGAGAAGGGTCTACCATCTGCCTGCAAACACATTTATATTGAATAACATTAATTTTAACAATTGCACTTAAAATATCCTTTATTCTAATTAACAGGCCACCAATATCACTAGTGAAAATCCATTTCTCTTTTAGGCTCTACATAAATCAGCCAATCCTCTGGTTTTGATGAAAGACAAAGATACTCAAAGCACTTTGAACCATCCCCTCTGGACAGTGGTCTTCTTCTGATTAAATGCTTGGTGACCACCCGTGGTATGAGATTTCCTGATTAGAAACTGCTTGCCCCTCAAGTATGGCTTTAGCATTACCTCAGACTGTTTATGCTGAACTATTCAGGAGGCTATTACAGATAGTACAATTATTTTGTGAAGAAGATACAGTAAGGCATCTTTTCTTCATTGTCCTTTTGTTCTATTTTTAAAGGGAATTTAAAAAATCATCAAATTCTATAGTGAAATTTTCATCTTGAGAATAAGTCATCAAATTTCACAGCAGTATTTTTATCTTGAGAATAAGACCATGCAAGGAATTTCAAGGTCTATTTACACAGGACTCAGCTGCAATTTCTTGCCAACTGTTAATTCCCTCTCATGATAAGTTTCTGATTACTAATAGACACAAAAAAGGCAACAAGTCTTCAAACACTACTTAAAAGAAGCACTTTCTCAGTGTATAGACAAAAATTCAACCTGCCTTAATTGTCCCAAACAATCACCTGATTTCTTTAACTTCAGGAGTTAGAGCATTGTAGGTGCGAGGGCTCCAGGTAAGTGTGTTTCTATGTGCTGAGATCAAGAGGAAATAGAGGCATGAAGAGGGCAAGAGAGGCCTTAGAAAAATTCTGCTCTAGGCTTTGCTGGATAAGATATCACTCCTTCTGTTAGTTTTTTCTGTTCAACTGCCCTTCAAGTTGTTGCCCGAGGTTTTTTAAAGTGCAGGGCTGTTGTTAAAGGACAAAGACTGAAGGGTTGTGTGAGAATAAGCAGCTGAAGTCAACCAAGATTATAAAGTAATTTGCAAAGCTATTTGCTTCTACACAGAGCATCTAAGTGTTAGAGTATCATGCCACTACAAAAGAATTATCTAAAATGAGGTAATAGGCTGTATTCCACTGTACAGGCTATAAGCAATTATGGAGGGATATACTTTCTTCACTTGTATTAATAAGGCTGAGCAGAATATAAAGAAATAAAAGCCTGGAGTATATAACAGCTCCTAAGGCAAATTGAAAGAAATTATGAAAGAATTCATTGTATTACTGAAACAAAGCAAAATGAAATGCATTGTGACAACATGATATAAATCACAGGATAATATCACATCTTAATAACCGGTGCTGAACAGAAGAGACTTCTGTGTTGATTTACTGTGTAGAAAATGTGATGTGACAGAAGACCCTCTACCAGCCAAATCTTTACACATTACTACTGTCAGTTATGCTTTCCTTTCGAGGATATGACTGAGAAGTCATCAGAGCAGAATGGACATGGACTCCAAGTACAGTCGACCGTTCTTCCTACTTGCCCCGGCCCACAGGGTTAGTGCTCTGAGCCTCTGCTATCCTGACGTAAGATCCTAATGCCAGTTCTTTATTTAGCAATATAAACCTACATCTAATTACCATGCACCCAAAGGAGGCTGCAGAAAGTATAATCTTTTAGCAATAACTTGTGTCTAACAATATAATTGCATCTAGAATAATGAAATGTTCAGTTTAGTATCAAAATTAATAATGTCATATCAATGCCATTAATAATTAAGGATTCTTTTTATAACATCACATCATTAATAATAACTCATTATGAACCAATCTATTAATATCAACAATAATAAAAATAATACCACATTGTCTTTCTATAGTTACAATTTTGCAAGGATAATGAAAACGCTGCACACATACTGGACTAGACCCCGCCGTGTCCAAGGAAAGCAGTTCTGGAAATACATCACACAATTAGGAAAATAAACTATCTTTTTGTTTTCCTAGATAGTAATTTGTCAGTGGAAAAATTCCCCATTAAATACTCAGAAAGCACGTGAAATTTCTCTTGAAAATTGTCCATTTCTCTGTTTATAGGGAATAGTGGATGGGATTGGGGCAGTGTTTAATGGCTTTCCTGTTGCTAGTTCTTAGCTGAGTAATAGTCTGTTCTTCATTGGGGGATGGGTGCATGGACTTTTTTTCCCCTTATAACTTAAATATATGGTACTTACTATGTCTTTAACACATAATGTTACATAACTTTATTTACTGAAGTATAGTTGATACATACTGCTGTACTGGTTTCAGGTACACAACACACTGGTTCAACAGCTGCACACATTATTAAATTATTACCCCCAACTAGTGCACTTACTGTCAACACAGAAAGATGTTACAGAATCATTGGCTATGTTTTCCATGCTGCACTACCATCCCTGTGACCAACTTATATTGTGATTGAAATTTTTAATACTCCATAACTTTTTTTTATAGTTCAACTCCCTGTCTTCCCAGGGAACCAAATCTCAGCTATTTAATACAGGCAATTTCATATTTATCCAAGTTTTCTCTATCTCAGTTATGTATTCTAACATATAAAGGTATCTCTAGACAAGGTAAAAGACAACTACTGCCTTTTGTAAATAAAATTTTGTTGGCATATAACCACACCCATTTGTTTATATATTATCTATCACTGCTTTCACCCTATAATCACAGAGCTGAATAGCAGCAACAGAGACCACATGGCCCACAGAGCTGAAATATTTACTATCTGGCCCTTTACAGGAAAATTGTGTTGTTCTCTTCTCTATATGACAGCAGAAAATAATTTTTACATTTCTGAAACACATAGAAGGAAAAATAACATACCCTTAAAAACTCTCATGTTCATATTTTATATTTTACCACAGCATTAGAATGGTAAACTACAGTTGCATTATTCATTGTTACTTGTTGTTCGAATGAGTATAAACGTATCACCCCAAGGTCAATGCTGGGAACAGAGATGGACATTAACAAAAGCTTGCTGAAGCAATAAAAGAGTACAAGTTTTATTTTAGGATCTGAAAGAAAAAAAGAATATATCTTGAAACAATATTAAGGATTTATTCTTGTCATTATTTATCAATACTTTTCCATTTTTATCCATCCTTATTAAACTCTGAGAATGAAATAAAATACCAAGATATTTTCTACTTCCAGTTTTTAAACTTTTTATTAGAAAAATTTCAAACATAAAAGTTGACAGAGAGTTAAGTAAGTCCCCATGTACCCTCCATCAGTCTTCCAACAATTTTCAACTCATGGCCAATCTTCTTTCATCTACATTGCTAACCTCTGTATCTTCTGATATTATTTTCATATGAATTATGTTATTTAATCTTCAAACATTTCAATAACCATCTATCTCTACAAATTAAAGACTTTTTGTTTCATTTAATTATAATGTCATCATTATACCTAAAATTAACAATAATTCCTTGATGTTTAATTATACCTAGTTTGTGTTCAAATTTCAAATTATCTCATAAATTACCTCTTTCTTTCTTTATTTTTTTACAGTTTATTTATTTAAATCAGTATCAAATAAAGTCTACAAAATTTTGCATCTAGTTTGGAGATTCACAAGGCATGCCCTTATGTTGTTTTTATTTAGACTTTTGTTTAGCATATACAGGGGTAAAGAGGGGAATAATGTCAGTACAGTTGGAAAGCCCTTTAGAGGATGAAGGATAGGAAAAAGCAGGTATGGTGTGGCTAAGCATCCTCTGCCTCCTACCCACATGGAACCTGAGCCTACAAGATGACAGTCTAGGTAAATGTACAGCTACCAACACTGCTTCTTCCAGAAGGTTCAAAATCACCCCCAATCAGTGGCATTAGTTGGTTCTAGACAACAAAGAGGAGTTAGTGAGCCCGGGTCTTTGGTACCTGGGGTTCCCCTTCCTGCCTCATTCCTTCCCCTCTCCTCAGATTCATGCGGAATGAAGGTTAGACCTTGGCCCCTCCCAAAGCACTGCCAGGAACAGGACTCCACAGGCCAAAATAGCCACATAACTACCTCAAAAACAAAACAGGACAATAGAGGGAACAGTATACAGCATTTGCAGCTGAATTATTGAAAGAGATTGACTAATAATACAAAAGAAGCATCAAACACATACTTAAGATGAGGGAATATACAAGCAATCTGATGCAAAACCAAGACAGGATAACAAAAAGAACAAAGTAGAAAATAGGAACAAGCTATTGGGTATGAAAAAGATAATAAAGAACATCTACCAGATGTAGGACAAATGAGTTAGTTGTGAGACCAAATTGAAGAACTCTCTCAGAAGGCAGCAAGAAGGGATACAGACATAGAAATACAAAGGGAAAAATAAGAGAATCGGTAGAATTATCTGTTATCTAAAAAAAAAGCAAGGTAGAATTATCAGAGGAGATATTTGAAAAATGAATATAGGTAAGTTTCCACAAAAAAACTGGATGAACATCCTCAGATACAATGGGTTTCTATTGCTAAACAGGAGTAGTAAGGAAACAAATCCACACACATTATATTAATATTAAGAACATCAAAGAGAAAGGGAACATGTTCGAAAAACTTCCAGGCAGAGCAGATTATCTACATGGGAAAAAGAACCAGGATGTCATCAAGCCTATTAAAGCAGCATTGAATACAAAAGGAACAAGAAATCATATTTGCAAATGGAAAAGAAACTTTGAACTTAGAATTGTATATACAGCCATGGTCAATGAATATTTTCTCTGGAAAAAACAAACAAAACACAGAAACAAGATCTCACACTTTTTAGCATTAAGGGCAAAGACTAATATCAAGGACACTAATGTGCTAAGAATTCAAAAGGAGAGAAAAAAAAACCCTGAAGCATACTTCCAAAGATACAGGAAGGATAATAAAATACTTTGTATCAACATCTTGTTGTCTTAAAAAAAAGTGAAAGTTTAAATAGAAGAAAAGGAAAAATCAGAGTGACTCCACAATAACCCCAGGATCAAAAATTGAGAAATTATCAAGATCTTTGTGGTGGAGCAGGGAAATGAGACCAATGGACAGTACAACTTGCCCAAGTCAATATCTGGTCTGGGAGGATAGATATCAGAATGTTTAAAAAATTCACATAAGTAAACATGAGTATAAGCCCCATGGGCGACCACCATAAGAACAAAAATAAATATAAAACTTTAAAAGTCTCTAAATAAAAAAACCCACCACACACGAAGGGGAGCTGACAAGTGAAAACACGGTTGCATGTTTGCTCATGGAAAAGAACAGGAAATGGAGACAAAAGGAATGAATGAATGAATGGATAAAGCAAGAGTCTTCCATGAACCAATATCAATAAGGAGGCTTAGATAACTGTGATTAATTCCACCCTCTGCACCTGAAGTCCAAATAAATACACAAATGAATGAAAGAAATAGGAAGAATTACCATGCTTTTCCTTTCTTGAAAAATTATATCGGGTGTTCTTTTAAACTCAAGCTTTCCAAATGTCTTGGGTTGGATGTGATTTGCAGCATCTGAGTACCTAGAACAATCAGTCCTCTGAATATAAATGAAATTGTAATCTGATGAAAGTTTGATGAGTGAATGTTAGAGAAAAGAAAAGAACAAAACTCACCTGTTCTCTGCCTGAAGAAAGTGGACTGAGGGATTCTCAGTGGCTTCTGATGATGAATAACCCTCAAAAACACAGCCAGTTCCTATGAGGGTTTTATGGCTTGAGCTAAAGGACACTGACATTTTGCTTCCATAAAACACATTATAAGGGTTTTTCAAGAAACATAGAGGTTTTGTCTAACTGTTACAAATCCACGGAAAGCAAACGACAAGTGAGTATTATGGTGACTTTGCAGATGAATGCTTTCAGGATATTGTCTTTTTCTGGAAATTGAAGGATCCTAAATTCTAGTCTTGGTGATGCTGAGAAAGGCCTTTTAATTTTGCTGTGTTTTCCCATCTGTTAAGTAATGTTTGACACTGGCATTTGAGATTGAAACCAACTCATCTTTGCAGGATGAGTTGGTTTCATTAGGGAAGGAGGGTTTTGCTGCCACAAGGAGAGCTTTGCTTTGTGAATCAGTGTAATAACATCCAGTGCAAAATTTGAGCTGGAGAGTGGGGTTCAAACATTGCTTATTTATTGTGTAATGTCTTTTTGAAAGAGCTGCATGTGAAATTAGCAAAATGAGCCATTTAGATTGTTGTCTTTGGGTGGAAGGCTGCTAGAGAAGGACTGAAAAGCAGCTGGTGGAGAACGGAAGTAGCTCCTTCCACAATTGGTAGGCAGAGGGACAGAAAAAATTCATGCTACACAGTTAGAAGCACTTAGGCTGGAATCCTGACTCTATTGCTGTGTGCCCATTCTGAATCTTTCTTTTCTCATTTCTAAAATGTGGATGTCAGAAGATATGAGCTATGCTCCCCTGGACCCAGAAAATTCGCACTTCCAGGTAAGATATGGTGGTCAGGAGCAGTGCTTAAGGAATAAATACAGATAGAGGAGGGTGGTGATGAAATTCTCACCTGAGTATATGATATTTGTCCATGAGTCAAGCACATACTTGTTCTGCTCATTTTTTTGAACTTCTCTGACACTTTCTATCCCACTGATCTAATTCCAGCAATAGAAACTCACCCCTTGTCTGCTGCTCCCTCCACAGCACCTACCATGAACCCCTCAACCAAACAAGCCCCTGGGTTTCTAGTCTGCAAAGGTGTTGTTCTGGGACTGGTCCTATTCCTGTGCCCATCTGATACTTGAGCAGGGCAATGACCCAGCCTCCTTCAGGACCTGATTCTTGTTCCAAATTTGGGTAGATGAACTTCCAGACTCATCTAAGTGGACAAGATATCCCTTGGAAAAAAGAGATTTGGAATTCCTCCTCTCTTAGTAACTATTTGTGAAAACGGCAAGTGATAAACAGGGTAGCTGTAGTTTGCTGGCAAAGGCATATTGTGATTGTGTTTAAGGGCTTCATTTTCGTAGTGCAAATGTATCTAACTTCTCCACTTGACTTAACTTTTTAAGAGATAAGGAGGCATTTGGAAAAGATAAAGTTGTATATTTAATCCTCCCCTCAACAAATTTTTATATAGATGGAGCTACATATGAAGTAATAAAAGTATAGCATTATTAAAACAAAATGTATTAACACAAGCTTATATTCTTGGGAGAAGGGAAGGCCATCTAAAGAAAATCACAGAACTAAAATAACATGAATATACTGATAAACCCAACTAGTCAAGAGACCAGTGGCATATAAACATATAATAAAAAGACAAGCAACCGAGAAAATATTTTCATGCATATAACAAAGATCCTGGCAGAGTTTGAACTTCAAATGGACAGGACTGAAGGTCTTCAAACAGAAGAGTGATTTAAGAGAGCTGAGCATCATACATATTACAAAAGCCTTAGAAAAGTGGAATTTTCTTTATGATAATTTCACCAGAATATTTTACTTGTGATGGATATTAGCCACATAAATGAAAACAAAAAACACTGTTTCCAAATTTACATGAAATCAAAACATTTGTAGGTTAATACTTTGCTATTTAGCATGATTATTTGTTATATTAACTAACATAAATATGATATATTAATATATGTAACATATATACCATGTTATTTAATACAAACTATGCATATTGCCAATTGTACGAGATGTTTCTAAGGGATGGGCGCGCTTTGAAGGAAAAGCTATAATGTCAGTCTCTGGTACAAACTCTCTGAGCCAAAGTGCTAATCAACAGAATGTACTAGTAGTGGCCTCACAACAGCTTCATGATGCCTAAGTAATAGAGTGATAACAATCTATGCAAAGCCGTTAGCACAGGTACACTGAAAGGGCTGAATGTCAGTTACCAACACTGTTCATGCAAGGTCAACCCAGGTGAAGAAGATCCGTGAACTGAGCTCTCCTGTGTACTGACCCAAAAAGATACAGAAAGTTCCAAGAAACTAAATTATGTGAAGTTTACAATATGTTTCAAGTTAGTTTGAGATGACCACTGATGCTAGAAAATCTTAGTCCATACAAAAGATTCATGTGATAGAATTATCTGGGAAGGTAAATGAATTACAACAATTTCTTCCTATTTGCTTAAGCATTTCCATTTTATTCTATGTATGCGGAATGTTGGCAGAAGTTTACCAGTCTGACAGCACCAGCTCCCTGTGGCAGTACTTCCTGTGACTTTCATTGCCTGAATTCTAACATGGAGTCCTAAGTATTTAACACACGTGCATATGTTTGTGTATTTCTTCAAAGGATGATTTTAATACATTAATCTGAAATACTTAAATACAAAAGCTGATGAAGGCAGTTTGAGTATCTCAGTACTTTTATATGGATAAAAATTAAATCTGGTTAGCACAGCATGGAGAATACAGCCAATAATTCTGTAATATCTTTCTGTGTTGACAGTAATTGCACTAGTGGGGGTGAGGATTTAATAATGTGGGTAACTGTTGAACTGTGTTGTATACTTGGAACTAATATGTGATTGTGTATCAACTATACTTCAATAAAAAATTAAATCTGTTTTTATTTTTGTAGGAAACAGAAATACAAGATAATGCTTTTTAGAGTTACATCAAATAGGAAGGAAACAAGTTCTCTTTTAAGAACAAAATGCTCACAAGGAAGGGGAAATGCTTGTTTCTAATAGATATTCAACCTGTATAAGCCTACATTTAAATAGCCACTTTCCCTGGTATCTAGTCCTTGAAATAACCATTTAAACAGCTTTTGGCTATGACTATCTGGTTTTAAAAATAGTTCTGTTTTCAGTGTCAAACATTTGGTGTCCATTTGCTTTTTTAAAAAAAGAGGTTGGGCAATGTTGTTTCTTTTGATATACAGTAACATGACAGAAAGTGACAAATGGGGGAATGTGTCACAATGAAGCATGATATATTACAGCAGAGTGATATGCTGATACTCAAGGAATCCATAATATGCATCTTTCTTTTTATTTGCTGCTACAGCAGAGGAGATTATTCTTATAGATTAAGGGACTACTGTCACATCTTAGGTAACAAAGTAAATATATTTCACTACATTAATATTTCTCTATATAACTGTCATATGCTTTTTCTGTATTTCCTTTCTGTTAATTTCAGATTAGTGGTAGGTGCATTTATAAGTAGAATTCCATTCCTTATGCCTGACTTATCCAGGGGTAACACAATAGTCTGAGTCTGAATTCCAAATTATTAATAAGTAAGAAAGATAAATGCCATCAATGGATACAAGTGTGACTGAATAAGAAGAATAGCTTTAAATACAACTGTAGTTTCATGATATCCACAGGATCTTTTATAGAAAAATACAATGCATAAAACCCTCTAATTTTAACAGAAAATTATCCAGATCACTAAAGTACCCTTCTAAACAAAAATTGTATTGTCTTTTTATGTGTCCACTGAAGGTTTAGTGGATCTCATATGTTGTTTCAAATATTAGCAACCAGTAACATCTGTAATATTCAGTAAAGATGGCTTACTATCAGCTTTTTAATCTATAAGAACCCTTGACTTTTTTTTTTCCTAAAAAGGTATGTATGTTACTCTGTTTTTCAGAAAATTGCTGAGGTATGTTTTGAAGCCAAAGCAAACTATAGTTGTTGTTATGAGACGTTAGTGATCATCATATATATTAATTCCCAAATAATATGCATGGTGAATACAAATGCAATATCAATGTAAGTTGAAAAGAGGCACCAATTTTATGCTAAAAGTACAGTTTGTTTTTTTATCATAATCTCTATTCTTTTTATTTCTTCCATTCTTTCCTCTTATTTCTCATCAGAAAGGGATACTCACTGACCAATTTGCACACTGCCATATCTGACCACTAGAGTGGTTTGAAATTAAAAGCCTGTTCTTTATGTGAAAAGTCTATATATAATATGAGTAAATTTAAATAATCATCTTGAAGGAATTCATTACTAAGTATTTCTGTATACAACTTTCCCAAGACACTGTGACTCATATACTGTGAACTTGTGAACTTGATTCTTTTTTCCTTACCTAGTTTTATTAACCCTTGTATGTAAAAAGATAGCTCACAAAAATAAAATAGCATATGAATTTTGTTTTTACAAGTCAAAAAATATAAATAACTCATTTATGATGCAATCACGAGTTATTCCATTTCTCCTCACAAGTAAAAATCAGTAACAGAAGAGATATTAATTCATTTCAGTACAAACAGTTTACATGAACGCATAACTCCTAATGAAACATTTTTAATACCTCTCTGCAGCATAAGAACTTCAGTTTAAAATAAAAATAGTTTGGTATTATGAACATTATTTTAGATGTGAAACAACTTCTTGTATATAGTGACTTATAAAAATTTCAAATGCAAAGTTTTACCTTCAGTACAGAGAATATTGAATTATAGACAAAGACTTCTATTTTTCAGTTAAAACTGACATTTTGCTGTAGTAGAAGAGTGCAAAAACATTATACAGTATATTACCTTTTCATCAAGAAAAAAGGCACCTGATTTTATATATGTTCTGTCAGAGATGACTCTTTTTCGAGCAAAGGTCTTCTGACCAGGCTTTCCCTTAGATATAAAATCAGAGCTACTTCAGAATTATTAAAAATTTGGGCATAGATATACTTAATTAATGGTGAATTTTATAAACCATAGTATCACATTACAAAAACAAAGGATCAAAATATTCTAACACGGTTATCTTTCAGGTCACAATTCTTAAGTTAAAACATATAATTTGTTTTAGAGAAAGTTAATGTTCCCAGGTACATATAAAAAGGTAAAACTGGCCAGCTTTTAATTTGTAACAAAAGGTATTTTATTAAAAAATATAATAAAGCTCTTATCACATAGAAGAACAACATTGTGACAGTTGTCATAAATATTTCCATTTCCATAGGCATACTATGTCTAAATCCCTTGACATCAGCAACAATTTCAGTCCATTACAGCCATATCTGCTCCCTAGAAAAATGTACCTTACCACATGAAACCAATTAATTTTCTGTAATGCCCAGGGTTAAAGAAAAAGAAATAGGGCTATTTTTTTTCTCTAGGTATTTAAATTTTATATTGAAATTTGCTGTCTCCAATCTCCAAATTAATTCAAACTAAGATGTATCATTAAAACAGCAGCATCCCAATAAGAAATAGTATGAGCAGTATGTGATGGATCAAACCACATCTTGACTTGCATTAAATCATATCATTCAATATCTTTAAGGACATGGCTCATTGTGAGCTAAAGAAACATTTTATTTTTAAATTCATAAAGCATTCCACAATCTCCTATTTCTGATCTTGGTTTGTATCTGAGTCCTTTATATGATTACACATAAGACCAAATTCTGCTGCCTTTGGGGGAAAAAAAAACAGTATCACTATAACCATAAACTGATATTAGATAGGTTTATAGAACGTCCCTTATCTCTAGCAGAATAGTATTTTGGTAAATTTAAATAAATCAAAATTATAATAATTAATATGCATTATAATTTTTTTCAAAAGAATTAGAGAAATTAAATGGAATTTTGCCTCTAATTGCCAGCCTTCAGTTCAGCTGTAATAGTGGATAAAAGTATTTGCAATTCAAATGCAGTATTTTCTCAAATTTCAGAGCCTACAGTAGCCTAGGCCTCTCTGTTATTGTTAGACACCCCCCTGCCTTCCCACACAGGCAGGTCTAATCAGTTGGCTGCTTCAACCACAGTGTCTATAGTCAGTGGTGTGGTGGTAAATGTTTACCAGCTGACTATGCGGAAGGGAAAAAAAGAGGCTTATCCATAGCGATTGCGGATTTTTTCACATGCTCACTCCCACTATGGCCAATATTCAGCTACCAACACAGTGTCATGAATGAGGAGTTAGGAAGAGACTCACAGTAGAACCCCATTATGTAATATTTTCACTGTAGCTGGAAATAACATTAAGAGCATTGCAAATATAGCAAAATACTTGGAAGTGATAGGCATTTATTTACTTCTTTCTATGCTTTATACTTATGAAGTATATTTATTATATTTTCATTTATTACCTTTGATTTTAATATAATTTGCTAATGTAAGTTCGTGTACCTTGATTTTTAATAACAGTTATTTCAAACAAACAAAACCTCAGAAAATTTAACAATTGGCCCTCATGAGCTGGTATATGCCTAGCACACCACTGAGTTTACTCTAGAAAAATCTTTCATAAGTGGTGATTTTAAATATATATACATATACTCTTCTAAGTGTTTACTGTTAACAGCTACAAATTTTTGAAAGCATAAAAATCAGTAACCTGATAACAATCCTATCAGCATTAATCCATCAAACTTCAAGGAGCCAGCATTTTTATGTCTCTTGAACCAAAAAAAAAAAAAAAGAATCTGTTATCTCCTTGTTTTAAGCCTAGAATCATCTCTTTTTGAGGTCCTGCTCTTAGGCCATGCCATCATCTTTAGCTGAGATATTACATACTACCTTTGTTAAATAATTTTGTAACCTTGAGGATGTTCTGGGGAACACTTTTTACTTACATTGGACCACTTCCTGAGAAAGAAAGGATTTGATGGATAGACAATGGGTACAGACCTCTCTTGAGAGTTTTGCACTGATATGTATGTGCACCAGGAGCCTTGAAGGTTCAGAACACTCTTAATTGGTCTGGGGTGGATGTTTTGAATGGGATGATGATGTATAAATCAGCCTTTATTTTTCTGGGTTACCTCCACGATTTCTTTAACATGAAGAAATAAGGCAATGGATTCAGAGCACGTTTCTTCACTCTGCCAATTTAAAAGCTACTTTAGTGACATATGACTCTAATCTCTCTCATCTGTTGCCTAAACTAACCCTGAAGTAGTAGGCAGGGAGACAATAGGTTTGGTCAGTGAAACATGAGACAAATGTGTCGTGGCATTAGAATTCCTCATGAATCAGCAGTTGTATAGCAACAGGGCGATACAGAGCTCCCAGACACCATCGCGCATGGCTTCCCAGAGAACCAAGTTCTTTTAGTGTCTGGAAGCAAATGCTCTTTCTGGCTCAATGCATTACCTGCTAATCTCCCAAAGATCAAATTTCAGAGAGATTGAAAAAATGTATATGAAAAGGGTCCCTATTAAGGGAGGTAGAGAATATTGAATGAATTAGTATTTTGGAAGGGTTCTGTTTCATCACTCTTTAGTAGTACTGTAATTCTAAACTCATTTTTGGTACAGATATTAGATGTTTCTTGAAAAAAATCATATTTTACATAGCAATTTCAAAATTGCAAATTTATTGTTTGAAATTTCACATGGTTCTTGTTCATTGATATTATTGGTATTGTGTGCACATAATAACCCATGGTCATAGGGTAGGAATCATTGATGATTATTAAGAATATTTTAATTTTTAATATTTTATCATTATTTTTATGCCCACTTCTCTTCTTTCACTATATGAATCCATTTTAGCTAAAATCCAAGATTCTGATTCTCATCTGTGTTTACCATCAGTTCCATTGGAATGAGTAATTTTTCTTCCACCCATCATCCCCCATGAGAATGTGAAGTTTTCTCATATCATCTGGATCTAAGATGAATGAAACTTGACACATTTATTTAAAGGAGCTGCTTAACTATATCATTACTGCATGAAACAACCTAAGGTTGCTTTTGACATTTCACAGTATGTGAAATTCACTGTGAATTAAATGAAACGAGTAGCTAATAAGAGAAAACATAGTTATTTGACCTATTTCTTCCTCTTTATATTTGCAATATAGTGGAGATAAGAATCATAAAGCCAGAATTCATCAATGTCTCTTTGTTAACCCTTTCATAGGAATCCCCATTTAACTGAAAGCTGATGCAATTACTTATCCACATCCAGTAGACCTGTAGAGTATTTCCTAATTTGTACCCCTTGATTAAATTATTTAAATGGAAAATATTAACATGAAATAGAGATGTAGTTTTGCACAGAATGAGTTTAGTCTGTTCTAAACACATGCTTCTGAATGGCAAAAGCAAAATAAATTAAAAGCATACCCATTTTTCCAATGGTATTGTGTCCAAAAAATAGAAAAAAAACTAACATATTCACTGATAAAGACTTAAGAAGGCAGTTCATTTTAGGTTGTTTTTCGTAGCAAATATGAGGCTTTGAATCAATTTTTCCAGACTTCTTACTTTAGAGCTAAACTTCATTTCAAAAAATAACCAAAAATACTAAGATACTGAGTTTTGAAAGTACAACTTTATATTTTTGCTTCATGTTTTTATATATATTTTAAGACCTGAATTTTCAATAGAATTTGCCTATTAAAATTTCAAGCTCAAACTCATATTCTTACCTGTTCAATTACTACCCTATCTTGGTTAAATAAAATTGCTTTTTCATGATTATCACAGATGAAATGCTGTTGACAGTGTTATTTTAGCAGCTCTATAACAAAGGTCTAATTTAATATAGAGTCTCTAGTTATGTACATTTTTCTTAATCCCAAATATAAAGATGTCTTCAATATCTGACCAGTTGGAAGGTCAGTGCTGACGACATAAACTGCTATCAGGATATTTTGCTTGCTTTGCTGATTTTAAAGTAAATGGCAAAATACTGCAGATTTATGGTACAGTATATTGATGAAAAACATATTATCTCTACCAGGCTCAATAAGTAACAAATTTAACGTTTGAAAACCAATAATAAGTTATCAACTCATATAAATCCCAGCACATATTAAATAATCAAAACCTTCTGAAAGATCAAATAAAGAGTATCAATTAAAATTTTTTTGCCAGAATTTTGGTTCATGAATGGCCTGACCTGTCTATGGATCAATGAAATAATTCTTTTAGTTTGAATGGGATTCTGTCTCTTAATATAACATATTAAGTTATCATAGTTAAATGTGACTGAAGATTTTCCACCTGGTTTCCTTTTCAATATTTTAAGTATGTATTAATGTGTGTGGTCACAAGACAGTGGCCAGGGAATGCTAATGCTACTGGGGGAAAAAAAAAAGTTCAAATAGTAATTCTTGAAATTGTACTAAGGAGCATACTCAAGTAAATTTACATCATCAAAGTACATAATATAGAGAAAAAATGAAAAGACAATTGAGGAATAACAAATTATAAATGAGTTAGTGTTTTTAAAATCTCTATATTTAAAGCTGGGAGACCATGATCTGATTTGTGTGTTCTAGAGGCCTGTCTAGGTATGATGAAGTGATAGAATGTGGCTCTGGACTTGAGCTGATATGGCTGTTTTCATTAACTGTGCAGAAAACAAGGAAATTCAGTGTAGTTATGACAGACAAGCCATTTGATTTTTTGGAGGACTCCTAGGAATTTGGATACTTAATTTGGGGGAGCTGGGGTAGGATGGGAGTGGGAGGGTGATTCTTTCATGATTGTCAGCTGAGCTACAAGGCACCAGCATAAACCTACCAGTTATTTCTGGAAGTTCTGGAGAAGCAGCCTGCAAGAATGGACAAAGAGCAATCTTTGGAATCAGAAAGCAACTGTCAGATTTCACTGTCTTCTTCATGAGAGCAGATTTCCTCTATATAGGAAAACTGATTATGTTACTCTCTTAAACTCCGAAACTCACCTTTTGTAACTTGGTCATAACTTTCAGAATAAAGTCGAGGCTGCTTTTCTTAGCCTAAGGTCTAGAGTCTGTCTCCTGGCTCTCAGTTCCCATTCATTTTATGTTCCATCTTATTAAAACTGCTGAAGATATTTGAATATGCTTTGCTCCCTCACTTCTCTATGCCTTGCACACACTGACCTGTCATTTTATTTCAAACTTCCCCTTGGAACTTCTCCATTTGGCCTTATTTTTTAGGGGGACATATTCCTTTTTATTGAAGAATAGTTCATACATAGCATTCTATTGGTTTCCAGTATACAATATAGTGATTCAACAGTTATATACATTATTAAGTCCTCACCCCAACTACTGTAGTTACTATCCATCAACACAGAAAGATGCTACAGAACTACTGAGTATATTATCTCTGCTGTACTTTCATCCCCATAACTAATTTATATTATGATTGAGATTTTGTGCCTATTTATTCACTTATTTCACCCATCCCAACCCCTCCTCCATGATAACCACCACTCACTTTTCAGTGTCTATGCATCTATTGCTATTTTGTTCATTTTGTTTCATTTTATTTTAGGTTCCACATACAAGTGAAATCATATGGTATTTGTCCTTCTCTGCCTGGCTTATTTCACTTAGCATAATACCCTCTAAGTCTGTCCATGTTGTTGCAAATGGTAGGATTTCTTTCTTTTTTATGGCTGAATAATATTCCATTGTGGATATGTACCACTTCTTTATCCATTTATCTGTTGGATGGACACTTTGGTAGCTTCCATATCCTGGCGACTGTAAATAATAAGGCAATAAACATATCTTTTTGAATAAGAGCTTTTATCGATCTAACCTGCTTTGGAATGCTTACCTAAACCTTCCTGCTCAAGATTCAGTTCCAACAGCCCTCATCCAGTTTTCTTCCCCCAAAATCCTCAGTTTCCCCATTGCCTGGCTGAATGAAGCATCCCTCTTATGTCCTAATAACTCTCTGTTCACATTTCTATCAAAGCCAATAATAATGCTGTACTATAGATATTAATATACTTATTTTAATACTGTAATAAAATATACTTCACAGGGCTATGACTTTTAATACAAAATGCCTAATTCCTAAGTCTCAGTAGTGCCTGACACAAATAAGTGCTTGGAATGGTTTGTTGAATAAATATTCACATTGCCTTGAAAGTAGAAGGTGCGACTGGGAACCATTAGCAAATCCGGCTTTTGGGAAATGAATTGTGAAGAGGCTATCAAAAGAATGAGTAATCACAGCTTAGAAAACTAAAGGCTTTGATCAAATTTCTCTCCATCATGGAATTGTCTCCTTGAAGACAGGCTTCAGTGGTAAATTTCTATTCTGGCTAGTACCACACTCCCCATTCCATAGTATGCAGCTACATAGGGTTCTGGAAAGACTGCACCTGCCTTTCCACCTCCCCGATCCCTGAGTCCATGTGTCTCAGGGATCTATAATCAGTTTCTCTCTTGAGCTTTCCTGTAAGCTCTCAAGAAAGACATTCTCTTTTCTACTAGAATACCGAACTTTGAAGAATATGTGTATTGGAGGGCTAGCACCTATTCAGTTACTGCATGGAAGTGACCTGTCTAGGACAAACGTTAATAAAATTATACCATTTTTTAAAGTAATTTAAAAAAATTTTAATTGTGGTAAAATATGTAAAATTTACTGCCTTAAACATGTTTAAGTATACAGTTCCATGGTGTTAAGTATATTCCCATTGTTCACATATTAGTGTCAAGTATATTCACACAGTCATACAGTCACAGATCTCCAGAACTTCTCATCTTGCAAACCGAGGATGAGAGGAGGAGGCAGAGGAGGGAGAAGAGGAGAAGGAGGAGGAAGAGAGGGAGATAGAGAAGGTCAGGAGGAAAGGAGGAAGGGAGGGAGGAGAGGGGAGGGAGACTAGAAGAAAAAATTAAAGAAATGATATTCTGGGACCCTTTTACAGTACATTTCCCACCTTAAGGCACATGCCAGTAAAGTAAGTCCTACCAGAGCGTAGTTTGCCTTATACCAAGAAAGAGCTTTTTTGATCTACAGAAAATAGATACAAAGATCTTAAAGGTAAACTATTCAGTAAAGGCGAGACCTGAAGCATTCACTGGATTCTGTTCCAAAACCACAACAAAGATGTCTGGTATGTAAGACAGCAAATTAGAAGTATAGCTCTAATAGAGATATATGGTGCTGTGAAATATCAAGCTTTGAATCTACAGACTCAGGGACATGGTCAAAATCTTGCAAGGATAAGAGATTTGGTCCCAATATCGCAATTAAATTCAGATCCTGTATTGAAAGTGGTCAGAATCAGATCTCAGATTTGAAAAATGGTGCTAGCAACCCATTTTATTGGGCTTCACCTGAAATCCTTTTTTAAGAACGGTCACTAAACGTCTGTGCCAAGTCTGTACAGATAAGTGGAGAGAAAAATTTCAAATGCAAGAAGCAAATTACAGATGTTGAAAAGCATAATCTTGTATAGAGACATCAGTAGAAGAAGGTTCCATGCCTCACAGTCTATGAAGTCAAGCTCTGTCAACAATGCGATTCGGAGCAGCAGACTACTGGCCAGCTCACTCAGGCAGAATGACTAAATGCTTTCATCTAGATGTCTAGCTAGTGTGTTATAGATACAAGGTAACATAGAAGTGAAATACCAGTAGGTGTAATTTACTTTTTCATTTTAGATGCACACACATGCATATGCAAAAATGAATATATCTTCCTTGGGTTCACTTTTATACCTTCTTATATCTTTTGGCCAAGGGGTCAACAGCCTTTGGAATCAGGCAGATCTGATATAGCTCTGTCAGCCCTTTCTGTCTGACTTTGGGCAAACAAGTTAATTTACTTAGCCTCAGTTTCTCCTTATGTGAAATGAACATAATAATAATTACCACATCCAAAAGTTACTGTTGTTCAGTTAGTGTAAAGTATATAATCAGTTCCAAGCATAGGGCAAATGCTAAGTAATAACTATGTAATAAGGTCAAACATGCCCCTATCCTTATGGTTATTACCCTTCAACATATCGTTCTTACTCTTTGGAGATGGTCCTAATATTTTTAGGCCTATGTTGTATGATTTACACAAAGTTTTTTTTCTTCAGTGATTTAGCTGCCTATTCACCATGAATACTGTCTAGCTGTACATATTTTTATTCTTCATCATAAAACCTTTACAAGTTTAGGTTGCCTTTTCTTGTGTTTTCTTATTGCATTCAGCAGCAATAAGGCTGGGGTGATCTATTTTATTCTGTGCCTATTCAGTACCTGAATCATTGCTTTAAAATGACCAGCATACACTTAGCTCAACAATAAAAATGGATTACAGAAGCCAGGTGATGTAAAAATATTTTATATTTTGAAAAAAAGTAAAGCAATTTTCTTGTATGAAGAATAGAAGCAAAGTTAGAATTAAAAAAAATTAGATGTCAAATTTGCACATTAAAACTTTTTATTTTACTATAAAAGGGATATGGCTTTATATTATATTTCACGATGCCAATAAGTCTATGATAGTGAACAGGACGCTATGCTGAATTAACCATAACTTTTTCATGATATGAATTGGCATTCACAGTAAATTATATCTTAAAAACTAAGAGTATAAAATATTAGTACACTACAAATAATAATGGTTTCAAATTATCCATTAAGATTTGGGCTTGTCAGAGCTCTGACAGTTTTTACAATTCCTTCCTAGTTTTTCATGTGTACAGCTTTACTCTAGAAAACATCTACCAAAACATCTCTACTTTTCCTCCGTCTCAGTGTTATGGCTTTACACATTGCTAAGTCTCTGGCAGATAAACAGATTCAAATAAAATTTGGTGATAAAAGAAAACAGCACCCACTGTATGTTGAGAATTTCGATGGTAACTTTCAGCCGAATGTGAATTAAAATGGCTAGGTTATAAATCCTCTGAAAATAAGGTTTATAATGGAAATGCTGACAGGCATTTAATGATAGCAGCAGTAGCTGGCACCACTGTAATAAAAGGACTTAAATGAAAAAAAAAAGCATGCCTCACAAAGACATGCGGATTTCAGGGTAAAGCTATATGCAGACTCAATGTAAGGACGGATGATAATATGTCTCAGCAATTATGATGCATGGGTGTTAGTGACAAAGAATCTTGAAATTCAGCTTCCAATCAAATTGTGAAAGAGTTTAAGGAAAACCCTGAATACAGCATTCTTCAGTTATTACTCTGGCACTATCATCGTCTTACCAACATATATTTTATTCATGCTTTCATATCAGAGCAGAAAAGAGCTTAGTCAGAAACTGACCCCCATGAAAACAAGATGGGCATTTCAACAGTCAGTTCTTTGGATCCCTCAATTTAATGAGTTTTTAAAGTGTTGGTTAGGTATTAAGTAAGAGAATACAAACATTCTTTCAGGGACACCTCTGGATTTCTATAGTCATAAAGTCGATGGTTTTGTTTCTTTCAGGTCCCCTCTGCAGAGGAGTCCATAGCCCCGAGTAGCTTCTCTAAACCATGTGGGTACACAAAGTTCACCTTTTGACTATATCCAAGAAATAAATTCGTGATTAGGTTTTCTTTTTCCTTAACAGTGGACCACATGTTAATAAGCTTTTATTCTTGAGCTCTGTTTTTGAATTTAAACCCTTGTTGGGCTTTTGAATAATAGAATAAAGCAATGAATGTTAAAATTGTATTCTTCTTGATGACGGCTCTAAAACAAAATAAATGGGGTTTTTAGTGTGCTTTTTAAAATGCAGATTTTGAAGAAGTGTCTTAGCATGTGCCTGTAGATCCAGACTGATCACTAGTGGATTCTTGCATCCAGATTTCTGTGCTCCAGCTTACTTCCAAAGAGCTCCACACTGTAATTCTTCTGACAAGTAACAAGCTCTTTGGTTATTTTGGGAGAGAATCTTCCCCAGGAAAAGGATAAAGGTACATTGGTGTGAGTGTCTGTGTATTCTTTCTTCATGCCTATAAATCTCACCCAAACTGTCAAGGTTGACAATCCAAAACGATAATCAAAACCGCTTTTTACATTCATTCTTGTAACTGCCACAGGCAAGTTTTAAAAGATATGCTAACAAATCCCAGAGAATAGCTGGTATTAAATATTTGATATAACCTGAAATGAATACTGTGGTTATAAAATATAAGTCATATAGCTCTTTAACTTCTTATCCATGGGTAACTAGACACATATGTGCGTGTGTGCATGTGTGTGTGTGTGTGTGTGTGTGTGTGTGCACAAGACCCAGTTAATTTTCAATTATTTAATTGAATTAAATAGATTTAATTAATTAAAAATATTATTCATATATATTCATACACTGTTGTACATATAGTCTGTACTGCTGAGCTAGGGGAATAAAAATGTGAGAAACACTAAGACAAAATGTTGAGATGAGATTCTGCTTCTATCACCCCTACTTTATTATGTGGCTCTTCTGGAGAGAGTTAAGGGCTGTATCGTATCCTTTTGGTCAGAGTTAAGTCAAGGGCAGCAGCTTCCATCTTGCTGGTGTTAATATTTTTACACATATATGTAGATATGCAAATATATTATTTTTAACTCAGAAATTTGGGGAAAAAGCAAAATAACAAACAAAAATAATTGCTATTTTATCAGCAAGATTATTTTAACTCCATAATACCAGAGCAATGCATCAAGTCACCCAGTGTGAGTAGTTATTTAAATTGAATATTTTTCATGATATATTTTAATATAAATTTACTGCTTTGTATAAACTCTTTTATTGAATTATACCGAATAGAACAACAAATGAACAAATCATACTTGCACGTTCAGTGAATTTTCACAAAGTGAATACATTTTGTACCTAACCAGATTAAGATGAAGAAAATTAGCAGCACCCCAGAAATTTCCCTCTTTTCCCATCCCACTTATCACTAACTCCAAAGGTAACCACTTATGTTAGTTAGGGTCTCTCAAGAATAGAGTAAAAGGAGGGTTTGGGTGCAAGTGGTTTATTTGAGAGACCCCAGGGCTCACAAGAGACAGTGAACAAGAGAGAGAAAAGGGAGACAGTAAAGAAAGAGGTCAATAAAATACATGTAAAAGAATGGGTTAGTGCTCTGAGCAGCTGGGGCTTGGTTTTGCTGTGCATGCTCCCAGAAGCCATATAGAATATTCCAGATTTGTCCCACTTGAGGACAGGGAGACTCCATTTGGCCAATGACTTCTATCTCAGATTTGTTGGGAATTTCCCCTAGGAGTGTTCACTTGTCTGTACTGCTGAGTTAGGGGAGTAAAAATGTGAGAAACAGTAAGACAAAATGTTAAGATGAGATTCTGCTTCTATCACCCCTACTTTATTATGTAGCTCTTCTGAAGAGAGTTAAGGACCGTATCCTTTTGGTCAGAGCTAAGTCAAGGATAGCAGCTTCCATCTTGCTGGTGTTAATATTTTTACAATAAATGATACTTCTCAGCAATTCAATCTGTTACCAGATGCTCTGACTTTTGCAGAAAGAGATTTTTAGCCTATGTCATGATTGGCAGGATCTCCTAGTAATACTCTATTTTGTCTGTTTCAGTTGTGGAATCTGTCATGAGAAAGTTCCATCCATGTCTTTGGTGTAAAGAGATGAAAACTTATCACTGCAGAATGTCCTTGAGATTGCAAGGTCCACACAGCCAGATGGTATAATTTTCCCTGTATCTTGGACTTGATAGGAGATACGATGATTTATAATAGAAGCAAGGGAAAGCAAGGAAATGGAAGAGTAAGTCATTCTAAGAAGTTCACATAGTAGAGTAGGATAGATGGCAGCAGGGGAAACTGAAATGCTGAGGAAATTTGAGGGAATGTGTCAAGACTTAATATCAGAAAGCAATTTTAATACTGACTGAGGTGATAGCGAGTCCATGAGTGATTTCTGAGAAGAGATAGCAGAGTTCTTATCACATGGATGAAACGTAGATATGGAACCCAAGTCTGAAAGTCATGTACTTGTCTACCAAAACACATGTGACACCCTCAATACTGACAAGACTACAGGTTAGGGTCACATACGTAATCCCTCAAAGTAATGAGAGTAGCAAGACAAAGAAACTAAATCGAAAGGAAATACTATCATGGGCCCAGTGGCTCATGGAGAGGATTAACTGGAGTTGGCTAAGACATCAGCACCTTAGGTCTGGATGGGGTGAGTGTCTTACTGGATGAAGACTGGAAGAATAGAAGTACTTGGGCTCATTTTCAGAGGTAGGCTGTGAGTGGATTTTCTTTTCAGCTTCTTAAAGATGTGTTGGCCTTTTCTAAAGCAATGATCAGGACATGCATATTGAATTGAGTACCATGTACCTCCATACGCATGTCCTGTTGGTCAATTTTTGCTGTTTTTGTTGATCGACATGTATTTGCCAGCCAATGCTTTTAGGACAGAACATCCTTTCTGAGCAAATTTAACCAATTATACCATGGCTCATTAGTACTAGTTATTACTTCTGGCTCCAGATTCACTGGATGATCATTCAACTTCTTCTATCCAACAGCCTATACTCTGGTCATAGTCTGAACATACCTTGCTAATTCATATTTCTATGTCTTTCAATATGCTATTCTGACATCTGATATTCCTTTACCACTATTCCGAACTTAAACATTTTATCTTTCCTTTAAGACGCACATACCTTTCCCTGTACACCTGTTTTTGGTGTTCTATTATGCCTACTCCACTAGATGACATACATTTGTTTATCTCCAACTATACTGCAAGCTCCTCTACAAGGCAAAGATCTTGGTATCTATTGGGATGAGGATATCGGTTGGCTTATAATAAGCCTTCGTTACATATTTATTGATTTTAATTGAAGTAGGCTAGGAGGCCTCACAAGAAATTCTCCCAATTTTGATCCTTCTTGAGCATTCCCTGGTAGATAGTAAATTCTCAATAAATGCTGACAGAATGTAATTGTAGTATGTTAAATGGCATAAAGAGAATATGTCTCCCTCATTGTGTGAGCATGATTATCTCCCCATTCACCTATTCTTCTATCTAGTTTTAGGAAATAATAGAATAAGAGAAGGTAGAAGTTTAAATACATGAATTCTACACAGAGTTCTGGCTCTACTTTTTACTCAAAAGCCATGTAAATGTGATTGAGTTTCCTCATCTGCAGAGTGACGCTGTTGATAGCATCTGCCTTGCATTTAATAAATTATAAATGTTTACTATTATCACCCAAAAGTTTGCATGAAAAAGATCCCATTCTTCAAATTTAAGCATGTACGTCAAACACTACACACCTAATATACATAATAATGATGGCACTTGGTAAGAACTTAGCACAAATATGGTGCAGTTTCCATGCTCATTAATAGTAATTACCCTCTTCATTACCTCCATTACACTAGGGTCACTAACATGAGCTTCTAAATAATGACATGAAAAGCTCTATGATAGACATGTTACCAAATGAAAACACAGCATCTGTTCCCCAACAAAACATGTGAGTCCACTGTTGGTTCCTAAGTACTAAACATTTGATTGAATGGAAGATGGTGAAAACTAAGGTTATTTTGCTTAAAGTAGGAGGCGTTCCAAATACATCTTTACAATGAAACCGGTTTGGTAGGTCTTTATACCTCACTTTCAAAGCTTACTCCCCTTTGAGCACTGATAGTGATATCCTTTCACATTCCAAGACTCTAAAAAATAGGTTGGAATGAAATAGGAATTTCCATACTATTCGCTGATGGTGCAGTGTGCTAACCATTAGAAGAAATAGGGTGAAAGATGGGGAAAATGTAGCTCTCATCTTAAAACAGGTCGTTCTTAAGCTTGATCATACTCACGTAAAACAATTGAATCAGCATGCATATGAAAATATAGAATAAGTTAATGTAAATTATATTTACAAGTACTACGACGTTGTTACATTTTAGAAAAAATAGGCATAAATTGGTAATATTTTAGGTATCCATTTCTAGAGGACAATACTCACCATTTTACCATTCAAATATAATGTAATTTAAATAAAAAGTAAAATAGAGCTCAACGTAAAGGTAGTTATATCCTGTATAATTAAAGACAGCTTAAAAATGAGGACAGCTTAGATTTGAATTAATTAAGCCAAGACGGTCAACCTGATCATCAGAAACATTACTTGTGAGAGATGAGGATTTAACAATCATTATTTTCTCACAGAAACAGTAGAAAATTGGAACTAAAAAGAAGAAAACCTATCAGGTATACACCAGTAGCATTTAATTGAGTTAGGTATAGAAAATAGGGTGCAAAGATACATCCTGATAGCATATACATCAAAGAAGAATGTTTAATGTATTTTTGTGACTTTTCTTATCTAGATATTATAAGCAGCAGAGTTAATTATCTACATATGTTATTATATGTTCAGGAAAATGTCTTTGATTGCTGTCTATTTGGGAGCAGTACCTGCGACACAGATAATTTCTAATTTTGCAATAATTAAGAATAACTTCATGTGAATAATGACAAATTATGGATATTAGAACAAATAACCTAATGGAGGACAAAATGTTTGCTTTGAAATGTTTAATTCACTTAACAATGAGAATGATGAATCAGGCTTTGCTTTTAAAAGATGGGTATGTTTAAATCTGCTAATCTCCATTTTTGAAGTCATTACTATTATTGTTTATGAATATACTCTCCTGACTTATCCACCATGCCATATTAAACTTTAATGCAATAAGTACAGCATTGTATGTTTGCTTTATGAATGACTATACTTAATAAACAATGCATTATTTAGTTTGATTCAACTAAAGAAAGCTATGGTCTAAGAAAAAAGAACTGTGGAATGGTAAGAATAGGTTGTTTTAATGTTCTCTTTAGTCCAAGGTAACTGAACCAGGTGTTCTACTCCGACCTCTGTCTGAGTTTTTGAAGAAAACTTGTGTTGTTGAAGCACAACACATTTTAGTACCAATCACAATATTTTATTGGATAAAACAATAGAATAACAAATAACAAAGTTAGAAATTAATACAGTATATAGGATAAGTTAAAACTAGTGGAATAGAATAATCTGAATTTGGAAATCATATAAAATAGGAAATCTAACAGATGCTGAATCACAGTTTCTAAATTTTCAATATGATACTGAAATGATGTCCATGAAAATCACAGTATTACAGGCAAATTCCAGGGGAAATTAGGTAAAAATTTTAAGGGAACTCCCCTTTAACTACAAATTTTTGAGTAAAATATACAGTTCAGTAAGTAATATGCATATATGCATATTAAAATTAAAATTTTTATTTTTAACAGTATTAAAAACGTCCCTATAAAATTTGCATATAATTATCAGTTAGGGTAATCTTTGATATCCCCTTCTAAACAATGGTGCAGAAGTTATTATACTTAGCAAGATTGAAAGGATATTTATGAATCCTCAACTGAGGGATTGCGTATTACTTTTATTGTAAGTTTTTATTTTACTATTATTTCAGACTCACAGAGAAGTTGTAAGAATATTTCCCAGGCTTCAATAAACCCTTAATCCCAAGTTCATTGTTTACTTTTTGTCCCAATTATTTTCCGATTCTTTCTGTCATTTGATACACATATATATATATTTTTTCTCTGAACTGTTTGAAATAGAGTTGGAGGACTTGTTCCCTGTTACCCTGAGATATTTCAGTATGTCCTCCAAAGAACAAAGACATTGTCTTAAACTACAGTAAAATGATCGAAAGCACAGAATTTCACAGTGATATAGTATTATTATCTAATCAACACTTTATATTCAAATTGTGTAAACTGATACAAGAATGCTTTTATAGCTGCTTTTTCCCAGTCTAGGGGTAATCTATGGTCACACAGGGCTCTGGGGTTTTAGAATCCTTTAATCTGGAACAGTTGCTGGGCCTTCTTTTATTTATTGACCTTGACATTTAGAAGAGGATGAATTAACTATTTTGTCACATATCCCTCAATTTGGGACTGTCTAATATTTCCTCATGATGAAACTTAGATTTTGCATCTTTGGCAGGAATAACACAGATGGTGTGTTTAGTAGCACAAGACCCAACATTAGTGATGTCAACTTCAACCATACATAAATGTATTTTGTAGTAGGTTTCTCTACTATATAGTTACTGTTTACTTCTTTGTAATCATTATGCAACTTATATAGAGATGTTTTGCATCTAATTTGTTATGAGACATTTTGTATCTATATAACTATTCGGTCCCTTACCAATTTCAGCAGCCATTGATGATTTTCCAGCTCTACCATTTCTTCTATAATTATTAGCTGGAATCCTACTGTAAGAAAGTTTTCCATATTCATCTATGTATCTATCATTCACCTATCATCTATCTATACGTTAGTATTATTACTTATTTACTATCATTATTTTGATACTCAATTTGCCCCAGATTTGACCAAGTTTGAGTCTCTGTGTCCCTTTGATATGTTTCTAATATTCTCTTAACACTTCCTTAATTATGTTGCAAGAAGATGTTTCAGGCTTATCTTGTACTTTCTCTGCCAAAGCCCTGGGATTCAACCATTTCTCCAAGTAGCCCTGGTTCCTTTTACTGGAAAATGATATTTAAGGAACAAGATTATCTTAATCTCTGTCAGTGTCAGCTATTAGTTGATAGAGCTGGCAGACAACGTAAATGTGCATGTGTGTGTTTATGTAAAATAAATATACAAATATAGATACATATATGTAATATATTGTATATAAACTACTTATATTTACATATTTATACATATGTATGTTACATATTTTAAATGCATATGGAATTACTTTATACTTTTCAATTCCAATCTAATGCTATGGGTACATTCAGCTTACCCCCATCTATATTTGTAACTCCCTTTTTTAACTGAGAAGCCTACCTACCATTATCCTCAATATATTTATTCATTCGCTAGTGCCTAGAATCCTCAGAAGATACTTTCAGAATTGCTAAGCCATACCACTGTGAAAAGTAAGCCTACTAAAAAGAATTCAGTCGTTTTAATTCATAGGTAAAATTTCTATATGATGACATTCACAAATCCTAAGTATAAAATTCTGTGAGTTTGAAAATGGATATATTCATTAAATCCACACTTCTATCAGTAATAATGTAATAATACAGTAATGTATATATCTATTATATATATGTATAGAATACATATATATAATGTAATAATACAGTAGGCAATCTTTGGTGTTTGACTTCTTTCACTCAGTATAATGTTGGTAAGATTTGTCTACATAGGAGTTTTCTTTTTTCATTTTATTGTTGATTACTCCTATGCATAATGCATAACTCACTTATTCATTCTCCTTTTAATGTACATTTGGGATTTTTAGCAGGTGGCTTTGTCAGGAAGCAAAAACTTTTCCTCAACCCTCTTCTGCTCAGTCTTTGGTCCTGCAAGTTAAACTAAGAAAAGCAGATTGACAAGAGTGGGAAAAAAAGGACAAAAAACTCATGGGCGTTCACAAAGAAATGTGACTCAAGAAGGTGAGGATTCTTTGGGGCTTATATATCATTTTAATAGGGAGGTACATCTGGGAGAGCAAAGGACTTCTTAGGAGAGGAGAAAGGGAATTTATGGAAAAATCACATGACTTTCTAGAAAGATAAATGGACCCTTAGGAAATAGATTGGAGGTATGATAGTTTTGTGACAATGTCTGGTTGGGTGTAGTACCAAAGACTACTTATTTCAAAAAGCGAAGATTAGATTAGAAGGTTAGAGTTGCTCCCAGGGAGAGAATTTATGACAACTAAGTTTTGAGGGGAGGTTTTGCTTTTAGTTAGATAAGCGATATCAGGACTTCAAATTCCTTCAAGTCAGAATAATTTTCTATGCTACAGTGGCTTATTTAGATCATTGCAGCTTTTATGATTAAAATCATTCTTTAAAACGTTAATGCCAAACTCATTCTTTAAGACATCTTTTTGTAGACATATATTTTTACTAATCTTGGAAAACACGTAGTGGAATTATTGAGTGATATGGTAGATGTAAGTTTGCCTTTGTAAGAAATTTCTAAAATGTTTTCCTAAGTGGTTGTACCGTTTGTGGCATAAATGAGAGTTTCCATTGCTTCAAAGCTTCATCTACATTGGATATCTTCATTTTTTCAATTTCAGCAATTTGAGTGGCAGTATAGTAGCATCTGATTATGGTTGTAACTTGTATTTTCCAAATGTATTAGCCATTCTTTTCATTTATTTTCTTATGGTAATTGTTTAACATGTCCCGTCTAAGAAATAGTTGCCTATCCCATTTTGCCAAGATAACCTCCTTGGCTTTAGCATTTAGATTATGATACACCTCAAATTAATCTTTATGTCTGATGTTGGGTAGAGTTTAAGCCTCATGGTTTTCCATATGGGTATTCAATTGATCAGCTGTGTTTTTGAAAATGCTGTCCCTAGTGATTTGCTTAAGTGCCTGTGTGGAAATAGGAATGTGCTGTATAAGTGCAGATCTATTTCTGGACTCTGCAGTCTGTTCCATTTATTTATTTATTATTATTATTAAACAATTATTTATTATTATTATTAGACTCTGTAGTCTTTTCCATTTATTTATGATTATTTTTAAACAAAGTCAAATTGTCTTAATTATTGCAGCTTTATAGTAAATCTTGAAGTTCGATGATGTAAGCCCTCCACCTTCTTTTTCCCCGAGAAGTTTTGGTGATGCCAGCTATTTTGCAAAATACATTTTGAATCAGTCATATTTTTACAAGAGCAACCTCTTATGATTTACACTGGGATTGTGCTGAATCTACAGTTCAATCAGAGGAGGGTGGAGAACTAACATTTTAACTAATTTGAGGGCTCTAAACCACAAACTTGGTGTATCTTGCCTTTAAGCAAGGTTTTTCTTAATTCTTTTTGAGAATGTTTTGTAATTTTCAGTGTAGAGGTTTTGTAGTTCTTTGTCAAATTTACTACTAGATGTTTCATGTTTCCAGACAGTAATATATTTTGGACTGATTTTTGATTCATTTTCTATCCTAGTAGTATATCAATCTTGTACTGAACTTTGCTAAATTTACCTACTGGTTCTAGTAGTTGTTTTATAAATTCCCTGTGATTTTTCTATATAAAGAGCTATGTTATTTGCAATTAAAGACAGATTTTATTTTTCCTTTCCAAACTTCATGTTTATTTCCTTTTCTTAACTTATTGGTAGGATATAGAATAGAAGCAGTAAAAACAGACATCTTTACCTATTTCCAATTTTATAGGAAACCATTAGGTATTTCACCACTACGTATGATATTAGCTGTAGGTATTCTGAATGTGCCCTATATAAGATTGAAAAATTCATTCTCTATATCTATTCAGAGGATTCCAAGCTATTTCTCCTTCTGCCTATTGATATTACTGAATTATAAAACTTGATTTACAAATGTTAAAACAACCTGCATTCCTTATAGACACCATATTTACTCAGAATGTATATTTTTTATATATCACTGGCTTCATTTTACTAATATTTTATTTGTAATTTTTACATCTTTATTCATGAGGGATATTGGTTAACATTTTTTTATTATCTGTAATGTTTTGGCTTGAGGTAATGCCACCCTCATAAAATAAATTCAAAAGTGCTGCCTCCATCTCCACTTTCTGAAACACTTGAAGATTGGTACTTCTAAAATTCTCGATAGAATTTTCCAGTAAAATCATCTAGATCTTGAGTTTTCTTTATGAAAAGGTTTTGCTTTTTTATATTCTTTAAATAATAAATTCTACCTATTGTTAGATATGTGACTATTCAGGTTTTCTATTTCATCTTGTTAGTTTTTGAAAATTGTGTTCTTTCAGGAATTCATCCATTTCATTTAAGTTGTCAAATGTATTGGATAAAATCATTCATAATATTTTATTATTCTTTCATCATTTGTAAATTTGTAGTGAGACCCCTGTTTCTTACGTGATACTAGTAATTTGGATTTTCTTTTCTGTGATAGGTTGTCTTCATATTTTGTCAATTTTATTCATATTTATGGTATGATAAGAAAAAAATATTTGATTTTGCCCCCATTTCCTGGAACAGAGCTCTTAAAACTCCTGGAATTTCCTGAGTGATAAGGGTGATAGCAGCATCTTTAGTTCTAATGAAGGAACCTACATAACTTCAGAATGAGGACTGATCATGAAAAAGACTAAGCCTTCATTATAGAGTACTGAAACTTTCAGCCCCATGCCCAACCTCCCATGGAAGAGAGAGTAGCTAAAGATTGAGTTAATCACCAATGGCCAGTGATTTGGTCAATCATGCCTACCTAATGAAACCTCCATAAAAAACTCTAAACAGATTTTGGGAAACTTCTGAATTGGCAAACACACATACATGCCAGGAGGGTAACATATCCCAATTCCATGGGGACAGAGGCTTCTAGAATTGGGACCATGCCAGAACTTGCCCTGTGTATTTTTTCGTATGGCTGTTCTTTTGTATCCTTTATAATAAACCTTGATAATTAGTGTAGCATCTTCCTGACTTCTGTGAGTTTAGCAAATTATTGAACCTGAGTAAGGGTGCTGTGGGAACAAGAAACTTTGTAACCAAGACAGACTAAGGTGTGGGTAACCTGGGATTTAATATTTGTGACTGGTGTCTAAAGTAAGGGGTCTTATGGGACTGAGTCTTTAAACATGTGGAATCTGATGCTGATTCTGTAAGTTAGTGTCAGAATTGAGCTACAGGTCACCTAGCTGGTGTCAGAGAGATGCAATAATGGTGTTGGAAATGACTTCACATATTTGATTTGTGTGTGGGAAAAACCCACAATCTTTTGAAAGAATTGATTTTAGCTTTGTTAATTTCCTCTTTTATGTATTTCTCTTTCTGTCTTTATATTTCCTTTTTTTTTTGCTAATTTCAGTATCTGTCATTTCAAAGTCATTTCTAATTAGCTGTTTTGGTCTTTTCTTTCTGGCAGGGGTTACATATTCTTGTTTCTTTGAATTATTAACGATTTTTATTTTGCTGGACATTGTGGATTCTACATTATTGAAGGTTTATATTTTGTTGTCTACCTTTAGAGAGTGCTGTGTTTTGTTCTGGCAGGCACTCAGTTTACCGGGGATGTGTTTTATGATCAGCTTGATGTTTCTGAGTCTGGTCTTTTAGATTTCTTAGCTTGTGCCTATTATAGACTACAGCAGCCCTTCTACAGCGTGGCCTTTCTGGGTTGTACTGAGTGCACTGTATCTTTACAGAGGTTTATTCACTCTAGCTAGTCAGAAAGCCTGCACCTCTGTCACTGTGATATCTCCAGGTTCCATTCAATTCATATAAATTCAATTCTCCAACAAGTGTTCTTTGCCTGTTCTTCCTTATAGAACCTCACTTTACTCATGTTCGGCTTTCTATTCAGATAAATATGAATATGTGGGGGAATTCTTATGCAGATTTCTGGAACTCTATTCCTGGACCGCTCCCATTTGTCTAGATAAAAAATCTAGTACTTCATGTACATTTTTATAAGATAGCAAGGTTTAATGATTAAAAAGCATAAGAAAATTCCACAAAAAATGCTTAAAATAGAAGAAAAAAATATAAGTAACCAGAGTCACAGGTCTCTCACTGCTGGGAAATATCACCAGTGGTAGTAGTGATTACTATGTTCTAAAGCTAGGCTATCTAATTTAAGTAAGCTCTTTCAACAATAAAAAATTTTTAAAAATTATGAACACTTTCTTTTAAAATAATTTTCTTTTGGTGTATTTTTAAATTTAATTTTAACTCATTCATTACTTAGTCCATTAATAGTGTTGTGTATGATATGAACTAGTTATATTTTTGGCCTATCTTAATTTTTTGAATCAAATAGTCAATCAAATGTACCAGCACTATTATGGATTAATCTATTCTTTCCCAACTTAATTGAAGTAATGATTTCAATATATATTTTTAACACTTACTATACTCCAAGTACTGTTGGAATCGTTAGCCCTATAAAAGCAAAAGACCTAGCCATTTTATCAGCAAAATGAATTTATTCAGAAATACCAGCTAATTGTAATTTGGGATAAGCAGACTATGGAAAACCAGAGAACAGACAGACGAGAGGGGCTTCCTTTTATGGGGAAAAGGAGGAAATTGGGAGGGACAATTTTCGAGTATTCAGGATGCTTACAGCTTTTCAGTGGCTGAATGTGGTGGTTTCTCACTGGCTGAGCCATATTACTGAGCAGCTAGAAATTCTTCCTTCCTCCTGCTGAGGAATATAAGTAAGCTTCCTCCTGTTTGGGGTCTGAATGGTAATGCATAACAGCTCCCCTTTCAGGGCTTGCTGACTTCATTTTTAATGAGGTTTCCTTTATTTTCAGAGAATTTATTAGTGAATAATGAAAAATAAAACTTATCTTGTAGATCTTCATACTCTAATGAATGGAATCAGACAATAAACAAGGAACTTAGATAAGAGATGATAAAAAACAAGAAGAGTCCCAGTATTAAACAGTATAGTTAGAATGGCCCTCATTGAGATCACATCTGATTCCATGTCTGTACTTATTCTTTTCCAAGGATAGTTTTATTCTAACGGCAGTTCTTATTTAAATAAATGTAGCTGTGAAATATATATTTGATATGTAAATTCTTTTTTATAATAATGTTCTTTTTCTAGCATGTTACTGGCTATTATCATTATTTTACCTGTCTCGATCACAATAAACTTCTAAAAATCCTGTTGAATGATTGGATTTGCATTATGTACAAACAAGTTTCAGATAAATTTACATCTTTAGATTTTTCAGTTTTCCACGCTGAGAACCTGGGAAGCATATCCATTTTTTGCCAGTTTCTGTATATCTATTGATAAGATATTGGCTTTTTTCCCTCTGAGATATACATTTATCACTAAATTAATTTCCAGGTATTTCAGTTTTGGTGACAATCCCCTTGTTTTACATTATCCCTCATCTGTGTCACTCATATCTTTTAACTTCTATGTTTTTCTTTTACTTGATTCCTGAATAACATGCAGTCTGATTTCATATAAAAGAAGGTAATTCTAATGTGCACAGACCTAATAGACATTCTCAAAATAAAAATGGAAATGAACAAATGTGATTAGAATATAAATATCTGAAATTCTATAGAGTAAAACACATAAAATGACTCATTTAAAAATAATCATTTTATTTTTAGCACTTTTTACTTAATTTATCTTTTGTCTGATATCACAGTGTGGTCTTTTACATAATGTGATAATATTATCATGTGATAATCATTATGATATTATCATTGCTTTCCTTTTTTTGTATTTATACAATATATTAAATTCTTTTATCTCAACCTATCTCTTTTGCATTGTTTTAGGTGAGTCCCTCTTAATCTTATCAAAAGAGGGGCTTTTCTTTTTCTTTTTTTACTCAATTTAAAAATCTTAACCTATCGATAATTTAACTTTTGACTTACACTGGCACAGCCCATACATTTGGTCTTGATCTTATTTAATAATGTTTTTCTTATTCTTGCTTGGTGTTTCCTTTTTCCAGATATTTCTAGGTAAAATACTGTTTTCTCCTAACCTAATAGTTAATATGTTATAATTCTTTTTCTTTCTCTAATGGGCACACTTAAGCACATGTTAAAATGTCATTTCCACTTCAAACCAAGAGCATGTAAGAAAATTAAATAAACAAATATTTATTTGCATTTTAAAAACTACAAAAATGGAAACTTTGTATTGACCTCATATTGACAGATTTCCTGGAAAAGTAGGAAGTTGAGAATACACCTTTAATCAAGGTCACTCTTGTTAGCTAAGGCCAGCCCAGCAGGCCATTGGCTACTTGAATAGGCCCTCCAGCCCCTTTATGGTAAGCAGAATAAGACACCTCCCTCCACATACCAAAGAAGCGCAAGTCCTAATTCTCAGAACCTGTGAAGATGTTACATTTCATGGCAAAGGAGAACTGAAGTAGCAGATTAAATTTGCTAACCAGCAGACCTTAAAATAGGGAGATTATCCTGGACTATACAGCTTTGCTCTTAAACACTGTTAGGAAGAGTTAGGCAGAAGAGAGAACAGAGAAATAGCAGCTGGAAAAGGACTCAGCCCAGTGTCACTGTTTGAAGATGGAGAGAGGGAGGGGGCCAAAAGCCGAGGAATGTGGATGGCTTCTAGAAGCTGCAAACAGCAAGGAAACAAATGCTCTCCGAAAGCCTTCAAAAGTAAGGCAACCCTGCCAACACCTTGATTTTAGTCTGGCAAGACCCAGTTTAGACTTCTGAATATAGTGCAAACTAGGGACCAAAAGAAATTCAGTCAAACTAGTAGAAGGTAGGGAGATACTGAAAATGCATGATAAATAAGAAAGCACAAAGAGATGACAATCGGTAATGGCTGATCACAGTGACTGCCAATGAGCTAAATTCTCCTGTTCCCAGATGGAAACTACATGATTAGATATTAGATCACATATAAAAAAACCAAACTGTTATACCTAAACTTCTTTTTTTCACTTTGCCTATTTATGGAGGAGTATGTATACACAAATAGCCAAGAAAAAATGATGAAAACAGATGAAACTAAGATGTTTTCCAAGTGCACATCTAAACATGATATAAAGCTATAATGATGAGAATTTTGTGGCATCAGAACAATAATAGATAAATAGATCAGGGAAACAGAATTATACAGTAAACACACAACACACACACAAATATAGCATATAATACAATTTCAAAATAGTGGAAAAAAGGAAATATTTCTTAAATTGCATGTAAGTATATTTTTAAATGTTTTGACTATTAGAAGATAATATGTTCTTGACTAAAACTTTTGGCATGAGAACAAGTCTGTTGACAACAGATGTATCTTCAATGCACACATTTATTCACTAATAGAATGCCGAGTGATAAAAATATGATCATATGACTTAAGTAATAATTTCATCTTCATAATATTGGGTGAATTATGTGGGAGTAACATAATGCTGACAAGAGGTAAGAGTAATGCTTAACAATAATAATATAGCTAATTACATTGCTGTAATAAGGGCATAATAAAAATTCTACTAGCTCTTCTGTAGCCAAGTTTGTCCTTAAAGCATTGTAAACAGAAATATTATGGCTATTAAATATTAGCCTTGATTTATGGCATTATGATGGAGAGCTAGTCTAACAAATAGTGGCCCAAGTAAAAAGAAATGTGTTAAATTACTCTTAGATCCATTGCCATATTTTTTCAATATAGAACTTTGTGTTCTAATTTTTATTCATGTCAGTATCAGAGAACACATATAGAAAGAAATTAGATGATTTTACCTTAACATTATTCCCCATTCTGTACCTTTCCTATGAATATACCCGAGGCATGAAAAATGGTCAGAAGATATCTTAAAATGTCCAGACACAACAATGAGTGCTTCAAAAATGTCAAAACAATTTTAACCTGGAAATTTCTTTGGGGAACCCTTAAATGCTCCTATACATTGCTCGCAGTCTATGAAAGCTTCTTGATGCATTTTTAATGAATGATATTTATTATCAAATACAGGATTTCATATTCTATCAGTAGGGTAGTTGAGTTGGCAATAACAGACAAGCTCTCTAAAATGGTGTACGGACTCCCATGTTTCAGTATTATAACGTCAGAAGTCACAGAATATTAGGTACACAGCACTTCTGCCTTATAAAAGCTTTGGCCTGGATACACTGTGGTTTTTCTACCTACCTAAAAAATACACTGGCTTCCTCTTTTAAATTTCTGAGATTAATTTTTTTAAATCTAAATGCAGTGAAAATCTTATGTGACTGAGAATCCTGGGTGAATGGAAACCAAAACCATTTGCCCCTAAATCATTACTCTGAACAAATTCAGTTCTCCTCATTCTGGTATAGTCATGGGAAAGAATATGATAAATCTTTCATTTGAAAACGCACAATGAAGAGGTTATTTCTAGGCATTCACACTAGATTCCTTTTTTCTTCGGGTCCCATTTTGTAATATTGGATTACATAATAGCTCCTCAAATCTACATTTACCCACATCCTCACTCCCAAAGAAAAACCATCTCACACTTTTCTCCAGAGAGTAACTACAAAGGGTTAAACAGAATCCACCCAGACAATGCTAGAAACAGTTCTCTCGCGATGTGTGTTGGTTCACTGCTCCACAGGGCGTAGCAGATGTTGTGTCTGGTAGTAAGAAGGGCCCAGGAGGTGTGGGCTGTCAATCACTTGGTGTTTTTTGTTTTGTTTTTTTCCCCCTGACTACAGGCTAGCCGTGGGTCTGAAGCCCAGCTAAAACAATCTGCCTCAGCTAGGGTGGGTGAGGTATCAATAACCCTTGGCAGGGGTGTCAAGAGCCTTGCTGGAGCTGAACCACCCTGTTGACCAGATGCTCAGCAAGTTAACAAGACAGTGCGGAGCATTGGCCCCTTTTCCAGCACAACAGTTAGCACAACTGGAAAAATCCCTGCGCGGATATTCTGAAAAAGAATCTCACTGAGGTGGCCTTTTATAGAACAGAGGTAAATAAATACCGGTCCGTGTTGGGAGGAGGAATATTTTGACGTTTCAAGTTGCTCAGGTGCTTTGGCCAAAGTACCATGAGGGAAACTGAAAAATAGAATTATTATCAAAATATTTTTTCATCACACTCATGTAACTAAGAATTATTATCAAAGAAGTTTCTCACGGCATTCACATAAATAGTATCTGAGTCGACTAAAACTATATTCAATTCCAGTTACAAATACTGATGTTTTATCTTTGCGAATAACAGAGTCTAACACAGTTCCTCAAAAGAGGTCAAGACTAAAACTTGGCTTAAGAATAGAACCTAACTAGGCAAAGTTTTGTTAAAGTGAATGATATTAGTCAGTATCTATATTTGGATGAAGAGCATATTCAGAAGTTTCTTGGTAAACAACATTTAGATACCTACAGAACTTGAAAAAAATAAAGCAATCAAAGCACTTGATTGAAACAAAAGTCTCCCCTTTAAAACACTATATAACAAGTTGGTATAGGTCACAAACTGACTGTATTTTAGATTTGTTTTTTCAAGTCATACTACCTTTAGGTTATTCCCTACCTTTCATTCATAAGTCCATTAGAGAGAAATTATATATGTTTTTTTCTTTCCAGAAAGATAGATCATATACTATTTCTAGGAAAAGAACTTGGTATGCAGGAAATCATGAATATTAACTTTAAACAATTTAATGTTGTTTGTCTTTGCTTTGAAATTCAATAATGCCATCAGCCTGTAAGCCCTCTTCGAGCTGAGCATTTCACACAGTGAAAGCAGCTTTCTGCTACAAAAGCACAGCAGCTGGGGCTCCCGCAGATTCCCTTAAAGACAGATAGAATAAAACACTGGGAGGGAGTAGGTCGACACAGGAGCAGCATGAAATGGACGAGATGAAGCCCCTTTGTCACGGCCAAACAGGCTATAAAGTTACTATAGTAACATACAGTCCTAAACTCCAGGTGGATTGACTTAATCTTCCTCAAACAAAAAATAAAGGTTAACAAAACCCAAACCAATAATGATTATAATCACTCTACCCAAATATTTTTCAAGAAGTTGTTATGTTGGGTTTAGTCTGGCTCTCTGAGGAGCAGGGTACCCTGATCCCTGTTCTGATTTGAAAAGCCAGTCCCCGAAGTTTGGGGCGTGGGGAAAGAAATGCAGTTTTAAAGTATTTTGAATTAATACAATGACTCGTGACGCAGGAAAATCAGGGCGGCAATGATTAGACTAGGATTCCCAAGTGCAGTTTGTTTTTCTACATTCATCACTTTTATCAAATGGTGAGATTGGAAGTGGTAATACCTCTGGCACTAAATGCACTGATAATCTAGCAGCTTTTTCTTAACTTTCATTGAAGAGTTTCAGGCTCTGTTTTCTCAGGAAGAAAAAACTAACTTCAGATGGAAGGTTCAGTAACTATGAAATGAGAGCTAGGGAACTGGCCTGTGGAACTTGAGATTTTTAAAAAAATGAGGAAATGAAAAATCCCAAGCTGAACTTTAACTTTTACATTTTTCATAAGGGAAGTAAATCTAAGCGTTTAGGAGATATAATAACCTCACGTAGGGTAGACGTCCAGCCCTGCCTATTCCTTCTTGCAGGCATGGTACTTACTTTTATTATTTTGCTGTGCTTATCAACCATTTCATTTATAAACCACTCCTGTGGGCTAAACCTCACAGACATCTTATTCTACTCAAATTATCCCACACACAATCTTACTCTTTTGTTTTACTAAATACCCTTTTTTTTGTGGCTCTGTTTCTGAATGTTAAATGCCATGTCTTTAATGTAAATGAAAACTTGGCAGTGATAAATAAACCTTAACGTGCAGATGTTTGCATTTTTCATAAATCCAATGATCACTTGAATTTCTCTTCTTGAATACTGCTTTAATGATTTGAAAGAGCTCAGAGACTTTCTCTGAACCTTAATGTATGCCATGGAGTTAGGACACGCTGGATTCAATATGAATATTTTTAGTAGGATTTAGCTAACATGGCGAGACATACCTTTCATGGATTTAGTTCGGGTAAACAACCTTTGTCTAGACAGCCCAAATGTCACAGGTATTGGCGCTCATTTTAAGTGGTAACATCTACGCAAATCACTGCCAAGTTGCATTTTGGTCTTTATACTGTTATTTTATGAATTAAGATTTTCAACGGTCTGGAGAGCCAAAAATATATTCACACATGGTAGTTTCAGTCATACTGTTTTCACCGGTCACTCTTATTTGACAACATGGGAAAAATTAGATGTTATCCTGCACTCTTAGAGTTATGATGTGGCCACTGAGGGCTGCTTAAAATTCCTGGTAGTGTTAAGAAATCTAGAAAAGAGATATGGAGAGGAAGAGCTATAGCAGACCTCTGGAGGAAGCAAAAAGTAGAACTAGAGTTCAAAGATGTAGTAGTATAGTCATAGTAGAAAGGAGTATGGACACTTACTTGTTGTAAGTAAAGATATTCATGAAACTTCCTTGATATGTCTGTGGATGTAAGAAATATAAAATTTTGAGAACTAGATGAGAACTCTATTATTTTTCACAGCTGAATTAGGTTTATTCAGCATCTTTGTAATTTATAAAGGTGTTTTATATTAAAGATGTTTTATTAATTTAAAAATCACATGGTCTTTACTAGTTATGCTCAGATTCATACATAAAATATTTACTGTTTACCTGATTATATTGTTGAAGAAACATGAGAATGGAGGGAAAAACTGGTCCTTGATGTGTAAGGCATTCAAACTAACACGTAGATTTTGATGTTTGAATTACAAATGTAATTCACATCTACCTAGAGGTCTAATATTTTGAGCATTGCACAGAACTGTCTGTAGGAATAGCCTGATGCACTCTCAGCTTTGGCTCATTTTATAATAGGTGCTTTATGCTTATTTTTGGTTTTTCATAGAGTCTGAAATTCTGGGAAAGAAACAATATAATTAATATATTCCTTATGTATAAAATAGGAAATCTGTAATTTTATATAGGTTGAAAGAACAATTTCACATCACTAACAGTGCATTCTGACAAATTCAATTCTGTGATGTGATAGAACTCATAAAAATAAGAGGAAGATCATCTCTTTTCAGGAATATAGTTTCATTCTGAGGAGAAATGCACTTAAAACTTTCACTACAGGGTAAAGTTTTTACTCATGCCTAAAAGCATTCAATTATTAATGCATGCAGCTTTGTATTCCTCCTCGTTTTAATTTTGTTAGGAACAATGGGTCATCTGAGGTTGTAATTTATTGTACTGGTTGATAACATCAAAAGGCACTCCCCCAAAATAAAACAAGGAGATGGGGTTCAGAGAAAATATCATTGCATTAAGTGTTGTTTTAGATGAGAATGAGTCACTGATATCCTCTTTGTGTACTGTATAATCTGTTATTCTGTTCCCCTTCAGTGTTCAGTCCACATTTTATCAGATGGGTTGGAGGTTCAAACCAGTAATTAAAAGCCAAGGGCTCTAATAACGCTGGCAAATATAGTGAATCTGCTCCATTGTATCAGTCACTCACAGAAAGGGAAAAAACATATAGATTTTTAAAAGATAAATTAGTTTAATTCATAAAAATTCCCATAATGGGCAACAGTTCATTCAGAGCACTTCTTCTATCTTCATTCAAAGAAGCAAACAAGGAAAGGAGAAGAGAAGTTACAAGTCATGTTTTCCATGCTATCAGCTGGAAAGTGTGTCAGACTCTCAGAATTGCTGTGATTTTCACCTCTGGCATACCAAAGCATTTAGGAAAGCATCCAGGATGAAATCCAGGATGATCTGTGAGCTCCAGCACACTCTTCACAAGCCCTGTAGGGAACCTCAAAGTCCCCCAGTCTCTACTGGCATCCTCAACAATGCGGCTCTGGCCTAATAGAGCATTGCCTCACAGTAGCAGAGCCATCTTCAACTAATTCCCTATTAGCGTAGGAAAGAAGACCCAGAAACAAATGGCAAAACTCATTAAGATCATGTACAGAACAAGTGATATAATGTAGACTGCTCCCCAACTTCCCTAACTTACAAGGGAATGATGTGAACTGCAGATTGTAGTCAGCTACTGAGCAAAGATAATCTTCACATGGGCACATCGATGCTCTGTACAATAGATATCTTGTGAGCATGCAGCAAAGAGGGGTTGAATAAGCTTTATCTTTAATATAAGTTAGCGTGGCCAAGAATAATCATTTAGCTTTTCATGTTCAAAAACACAAACTCCTTCAAAGGCTACTGCTATCTTCTAACTATATCCACCTCTGAAAGAAAGTTCAGGAAACCCATAATGACGGGAGTTATAACTATCATAATATTAATTTCTTTCTTATTCCCCAAAAATAGAAACAGAGTTTGCAATGATTTATGCATAAATATTCAGCCAGATTCACTTAGGAAGCAAGTAAACTTGTACAAGTAAACTTAGTAAGTTGCTTCCTAGATATTTCCAAGAACTGAATTAATATTTGTTTAAATGGGGGATTGGAGATACTCTAATATCTAAAACTTTTTCATGAGTTTTTGTTAACTAATTTATTAGTGCCTTTCATTGCAGGACTATTCCATTTTTTAATCCTCTCTCAAAAGGTGAAGATTTAAAAATAGTTATTAGCTATCTTAACAACAACCACATTCAGAGGGATACACTCAATGTTTTTCCTCTTCGAGTAATAGACTCTCTACTTCAGTTTGTCTTTCAAGTAAAGGTCAGTAAATTTAATGGTATAAATATTCTTCAAAAATACATGAAAATAATAATCATTTCTGAATGAAATCTGAAGCCCCAATTGCTAAGCTATGTTTGCACTATAAAAATAAATTATCCTTAATATTCCATGTCATTTATGATATATTAGTAGTTTATTAGAATGTGAGCCTCATGGGGCAGGGCATGTATGTTGTGCTAATTCCTTCATCTTCAGTGACTGAAACAGTGCCTGGTACATAATAGATATTTTGGTATTTATTGAATAAATAAATGAAATAATGGAATTTGGCACAACCTTCTGCAAAAGCCCAAATATATGGAATGGAGCAAAAAAATTTATTACCCATTCCCACAGAGTTAAATAAATGGAAATCAAGTTTAGAAAACAAGTTTAAATAGAGGGGAGGATTAAAGACCGTGGCATGAGAGGTGAGACAGAGGCTTCCTCCTAAAACTGCATATAAGATGAAAATATAATTAATACAACTAATTCTGAAAGAGCAACAGGAAAGAGGACTGCACCAAACTGCATACACCTGGAGAAAAGAATAAACCTCACAGAATAGGATAATGTACCAAAGCCATGACCCGGCAGGACTCAAGCCCTTCCCAGAAACCAGGTCTTGGTGGGAGGAAGAGAAACAGAGCAGGGAGGGAGTGGAGACCTGGGACTGCTGAATACCTAACTTGGGATATCTGATCTGGGAGCACAAACCTACATTTCATGGTGTTTTCATGGTACTCTCGTGATTAGGGTGTTGGAAAGCTAAGACAGGCAGAATACCTGGAGAGACTGAAGTTCCAGCCACTTGTGAAAAGCAGGGATCCATATCTGGCTGCTCTGGGACAAAAGAAAGGCGGACAGTCTGAGAGACTTCCTAACAGCAAGAGGGCTGCTAAAGGGACAAGGATTGCACACAGCTTATTGCTCAGGAGAAAGGACAGGTAGAAAAATTGTCTGGGTGCACTCTGTCCAGCAAGTTGGGAATTTTCACAATCTTCAGGAGCTCCAGCTCCCTGGCTGGCTACACAGCTCAAAGAAACCCCTCTGTGATAAGCAGCCTACTGTGCCTTTCTTCCAGCCAACCTCACCTGACTTGCAAATCGGCAAAACCTACCCTGGCATTAGGCCAGCGGAAGCCCTGTCTATAGCAACTATAAACGCAAACCATAGAGGCTTATACATGTGTGCTCGGACCACTGGTACTGGCAGTGGAGACAGGCACAGCAGTCAGGAAGCAGGAAACAGCTCTTTCCTCCCCTAGGCACCAATACCATTCCCCTATGACCCCTGACATTGCTTCAGGGCTGAGCAGCTGCAGAGAGTAGAGCTTCTGGGTACTAGAGGGTGCCATACACAAATATGAAATGCCAAAGGAACATGGTTCAATTATGAACATGAATAAAGCCCCTGAGAAAGATTCAAATGAAATCAACCTCATGAATCTGCCTGAAAGGAATTTCAAAATAAAAAGCATTAACATGCTCATGGAGGTATGGAAAAATATTCAAGAACTCAGGGAGGTATTCAGGTCAGGATCCAATCATTACAGAACACAGTATCAGAAATGAAACATACAATGGAAAGTTTTAAAAGCAGATTAGGTATGGTGGAGGAGACAATAAATGAAACTAGAGAAGAGGAATACAAAGAAGCTGAGGCACAGAGAGAAAAAGGATCTCTAAGAATGAAAGAATATTGAGAGAAATGTGTGACCAATCCAAATGGAACAATATTCATATTATAGGGGTACCAGAAGAAGAAGAGAGAGAAAAAGATATAGAAATTGTCTTTGAGGAGGTAATTGCTAAAAACTTCCCCAATCTGGAGGAGGAGATAGTCTCTCAGGCCATGGAGGTACAGAGATCTCCCAACACAAGGGGCCCAAGGAAGACAACATCAAGACATATAGTAATTAAAATGGCAAAGACCAAGGATAAGGACAGACTATTAAAAGCAGCCAGAGAGAGAAATAATATCATATACAAAGGAAAGCCCATCAGACTATCATCAGACTTCTCAGCAGAAACCTTAAAGGCCAGAAGGGAGTGGCATGATATATTTAATGCAATGAAGCAGAAGGGCCTCAAACCAAGAACATTTAATCCAGCAAGGTTATCATTTGAATTTGAAGGAGGGATTAAACAATTTCCAGGTAAGCAAAAGCTGAGCAAATTTACCTCCCACAAACCGTCTCTACAGTGTATTTTGGATGGACTGCTATAGGTGGAAGTGCTCCTAAGGTTTAATAGCTGTCACCAGAGGTAGTAAAACCACAGTAAAGAAAGTAGAACAGTTAAATACTAAGCAAATGAAATATTAAATCAACTATCCCCAAAGTCAATCAAGGGATAGACAAAGAGTACAGATTATGATACCTAATATATAAAGAATGGAGGGGGAATAAAAAGGAGGAAAAAAGGAATGAACCCTTAGACTGTGTTTGTAGTAGCATATTAAATGAGTTAAGTTAGACTCTTAGATAGTAGGGAAGTTAACCTTGAACCTTTGGTAACCACGTATCTAAAACGTGCAATGGCAATAAGTACATATCTATCGATAATCACCCTAAATGTAAATGGACTGAATGAACCAATCAAAAGACATCGAGTAACTGAATGGATAAAAAAAACAAGACCCATGTATATGCTACCTACAAGAGACTAACTTTAAACCCAAAGACATACACAGACTGAAAGTGAAGGGATGGAAAAAGATATTTCATGAAATTAATAGACAGGAAAAAGCAGGAGTTGCAGGACTTGTATCAGACAAAATAGACTTCAAAACAAATAATGTCATAAGAGACAAAGAAGGATAGTACATAATGATAAAGGTGTCAATCCAACAAGGAGATATAACCATTATAAATATCTATGCACCCAACATAGGAGCACCTACATATGTGAAACAAATGCTAACAGAATTAAAAGGGGAAATAGAATGAAATGAATTCATTCTAGGAGACTTCAACACTCCACTCACTCCAAAGGACAGATCAACCAGAAAGAAAATAAGGAGAGAGAGGCATTGAACAACACATTAGAACAGACGGACCAAACAGATATCTGCAGAACTCTACACCGAAAAGCAGCAGAATACACATTCTTCTCAAGTGCACATGGAACATTTTCAAGAATAGATCATATCCTAGGCCACAAAAAGAGCCTTGGAAAATTCCAAAAGATTGAAATTGTACCAACCAGTTTCTCAGACCACAAAGGTATGAAACTAGAAATAAACTATGTCAAGAAAATGAAAAATCCCACAAACACATGGAGGCTTCACAACATGCTCCTAAATAACCAATGGATCAATGACCAAATATAAACATACATCAAGCAATATATGGAGACAAATGACAATAATTCAATGCCACAAAATCTCTGGAATGCAGCAAACACCATGCTAAGAGGAAAGTATATTGCAATACAGGCCTACCTCAGGAAAGAAGAGCAATCCCATATGAGCAGTCTAAACTCACGATTAACGAAACTAGAAAAATAAGAATAAATGAGACCCAAAGTCAGTAGAAGGAGGGACATAATAAAGATTAGAGCAGAAATAAATAAAATCGAGAAGAATAAAACAATAGAAAGGATCAGTGAAAGCAGGATCTGGTTCTTTGAGAAAATAAAATAGATAAACCCCTAGCCAGACTTATCAAGAAAAAAAGAGTGTACACACATAAACAGAATCAGAAATGAGAAAGGAAAAATCACTACGGACATCACAGAAATATAAGAATTATGAGAAAATACTATGAAAAATTATATGCTAACAAACTGGATAACCTAGAAGAAATGGACAACTTTCTAGAAAAATACAACCTTCCAAGGCTGACCCAGAAAGAAACAGAAAATCTGAACAGACCAATTACCAGCAACGAAATTGAACTGGTAATCAAAAAACGACCTAAGAACAAAACCTCTGGACCAGATGGCTTCACCACTGAATTTTATCAAGCATTTAGTGAAGACTTAATACCTATACTCCTTAAAGATTTCCAAGAGTAGAAAAATAGGGAATACTTTCAAACTCATTCTATGAGGCCAGCATCACTCTAATACCAAAACCAGGCAAAGACACCACAAAAGTAGAAAATTACAGACCAATATTCCTGATGAACATAGATGCAAAAATACTCAACAGAATATTAACAAACCGAATTCAAAAACCCATCAAAAATATCATCCATCATGATCAAGTGGGATTCATCCCAGGGATGCAAGGATGGTACAACATTCGGAAATCCATCAACATCATCCATCACATCAACAAAAAGAAAGACAAAAACAACATGATCATCTCCATAGATGCTGAAAAAGCATTTGACAAAATTCAACATCTATTCATTATAAAAACTCTCAACAAAATGGGTATAGAGGGAAGTACCTCAACATAATAAAGGCCATATGTGGCAAACCCACAATCAACATTATACTTAACAGTGAGAAGTTGCAAGCGTTTCCTTTAAGATCGGGAACAAGACAAGGATACACACTCTCCCCACTTCTATTCAACATAGTACTGGAGGTCCAAGCCACGGCAATCAGACAACACAAAGAAATAAAAGGCATCCAGATTGGCAAGGAAGAAGTTACACTGTCCCTGTTTTCATAAGACATGATATTGTACATAAAAAACCCTAAAGAATCCACTCCAAAACTGCTAGATCTAATATCTGAATTCAGCAAAGTTGCAGGATACAAAATTAATATGCAGAAATCTGTGGCATTCCTATATACTAACAATGAACTGGCAGAAAGAGAAATCAGGAAAACACTTCCATTCACAATTGTATCAAAAAGAACAAAATACCAAGAATAAACCTAACCAAGGAAGTGAAAGACCTATACCCTGAAAACTACAAGACATTCATGAGAGAAATTAAAGAAGATACCAATAAATGGAAACACATCCTGTGCTCATGTATAGGAAGAATTAATATTATCAAAATGGCCATCATGCCTAAAGCAATCTACTGATTTAATGCAATTCCTATCAAAATACCAACAGCATTCTTCAATGAACTAGAGAAAATCATTCTAAAATTCATAAGGAACCACAAAAGACCCCAAATAGCCAAATCAATCCTGAAAAGGGAGAATAAAGCTGGGGGAATTATACTCCCCAACTTCACACTCTACTTCAAAGCCACAGTAATCAAGACAATTTGGTACTGGCACAAGAACTGACCCATAGACCAATGGAACAGAGTAGAGAGCCCGGATATAAACCCAACCATATATGGTCAATTAATATATGATAAAGGAGCCATGGACATACAATGGGGAAATGACAGCCTCTTCAACAGCTGGTGGTGGCAAAACTGGACAGCTACATGCAAGAGAATGAAACTGGATTATTGTTTAACCCCATACACAAAAGTAAACTTGAAATGGATCAAAGACCTGAATGTAAGTCATGAAACCATAAAACTCTTAGAAGACAACATAGGCAAAAATCTCCTGAATATAAGCATGAGCAACTTCTTCCTGAACGCATCCCCTGGAGCAAAGGAAACAGAAGCAAAATTGAACACATAGGAGTATATCAATCTAAAAAGCTTCTGTATGGCAAAGGACAGTATCTACAGAACAAAAAGGCATCCTACAGTATGGGAGAATATATTCGTAAATGACATATCCACAAGGGGTTAACATCCAAAATATATAAAGAACTCACATGCCTCAACACCCAAAAAGAAATAACCCGATTAAAAAATGGGCAGGGGATATGAAGAGACAATTCTCCAAAGAAGAAATTCAGATGGCCAACAGACACATGAAAAGATGCTCCACATCACTAATCATGAGGAAAATGCAAATTAAAACCACATGATCTTCCTTAAGGTATATAGAATTCATAGGCACACAAAGTTAGTAATTTTCCTTATTTGTTTATATGTTAATGTTCTCTCTCTGAGCATATGGCAGAAGGGTCGTGTCAAAGGAAAGCTCAGGGACAAAACTACTCAGAAAAATAGCATATTTACTTTGCAAATAGAAAATATTGATAAAAGAGTCTTCTGAAAAACCGGCTCCTTGAACACACTTTGAAGCAGATGTGTAAAGGGAAGCAAACGCCCAAATACAAGGTTACCCAGGTGGAAGAAATATAGTTGTTTTTATTTTGAAGGGTCTTTACCTATCTGTAAGTATCAGTACTGCAATGTCAGGATTAACTTTGCTGGGAAGTTGGCCACTTCAGGGAAAGGACTAAGGTCTTCACTGATTCGGAGGATGAGTGCTCAGCAAGAGCTCTATTTTGTTTGCCTTGGCTATCCCCTGATGCAAAGGTGTTTGCTTGTTTTTAGGCCCTGTTTTTATTTCTGACTGAGCTATGATATGCTCGTTCAAAACGCAGGTGGGGCAAGAAGTCAGTTTTGCTTTTTCATGGAGTTTCGTGACCAGAAAATAAATTATTCAAAATATATTTATTGCAGGCCTCCTGCAAGTCTATCTAGTTTATCTGTATGTGATGCTCTGGATGTTTAAGTTCAGTCTGCTTGAGCCAGGCTGCTTTGGACCAAGGAAAATAAACTGGACCTGCTGGAATTTTGTTCTCTGGTGGTCACTTAGGACTTATCCCAGTATTCTGGGAACTTTGAGTCCACTCTGCCTGTCCCCTCTGTTTATTCTATTCTATTCTATTCTGCTATTGTATTATTTCTATTATAGAATGAATAGAAATGAATAACTGTTACAATAAGTATGAATTAATATATCAGTTTTTAGTTACAATTGTTATTGTGAAGATCAACTTGAAATTATACTTTATTATTGGGTCCATTCAGAAACGGATGTAAGAAGTGCCCACCTTAGTTTGAGGTGCGTATCACCTGCTCGACAAATTTTTTCAAATGAACAAAGTTTTATAGAATGCATATGATAGAAACTAGAGGATAGGGTTATTTCAAGACATTTAACATGATTATTTATTCAGGGACATTATTCTACAAAAAGAGCTTTCATCATTCAAGATACTGCCTAACAGGATGTCCTGGAGTCACAAAACCCTACCAGTTGGACACTGGAAATTTTCACTGAGGTTGTAATGGCGAGCCTTCAGAAAGAACTAGCTAACCAAACAAAGGAGGAAGCACGCATCATAGAGCATCTTAATGCCCAGATGGAACCGTGTGACACCCTTGGATTTTGTCCGCACAGAGACATTTGAAAATAGAACTTCCATGGAAAGTTTCACATAAATTACAACTAGTGTTGCCTTCTTTGTTTTGTTACTATTTGTAACAATTATTTAAGCAGCAGAAAGTGAGTGAGTGGTAAGCAGATGTGTGTCAGAATAGCTTGGGATGATTAAGTTTGTTTTAAAAAATCAAATACCACAATACCACATCAGCCTGTGAGTTTATCATTAACTTTGTTTCTGAGCTTTCACATTACAAAAGCTATCAGTTGTTCAGACAAAGTTGGCTAAAGGCAAAGAACACTAATGGAAACTATCTTAATGTATCTGGAAGGGAAAATTCTGTTTGCATGAAGTAAACCAGTGGCCAGTCCTTTCAGATAGGCCAGAACACCCATGTGTGGGGAAAATGGAGATTTCTGACCAGGATCCCCTCTTGGCCTTATTATCACCCATTGTATAAGAGCCTACTTGCACATCTATAGGATGTTTACTGGGGAGAGAGTGCCTGGTCAGTCACAGGAGTACCAGCTCAAGGGAGGGGTGGAGAGGAACCACCGTTTTTCTCCTCTCTCTGTGTTCCTGGTACAGAACTGGTCATGCATTGTTGGCCAGTCACCATTGCCCACAGAGTTCCTCCTGAGGCTAGAGGTAGGAAGTAGTGGGCTGCTGGGAGAGTGGAGAAAGAGCCCTGGAACCCTGGTGCTCCCAGAATATTAAGCCTGAGTGTGGGAGCAGGGAGCTTGGAGAGCACAGAAGGGAAGCCTGGCAGGGGAACTAGGAGAGAATGGAGGCTGGTGGATGGAAGCCAGCACATGGCTGGGAAAGCGGGGGGCAAAGAGAGACTGAGACCTAATGCTGCAAGAATAAACTCACTCTTAAGCCTCCAGTTTCTTGCCCTTGCCTTAATTTGGTCTTGTTGAATTCATAGGGAACTTGCCCATGGTGGGGAGCCCTCTCCTTCTGGAACAACACCCATGTCATAACGGTCACAAGTATCATTGTCATACCATGAATGATAGTGGAAATTTATGGAGGAATTTTTTGGTTGTGTTAATGATTGGGGGTACCATTGTCATTTTACTGAGTAAAGGCTAGAGAGGCTAGATACCCTGCAAAAAATAACTGTGAGCCCTGTGGCAAGTTTTTAATGTTTTGCCAAGATACTTAAGGTGTAAATGCCACATAGAACCTAAATAAATTTTATACATAAACTCAAGCTATTATTTGTATAGTTTTAACATCACAGGGACTTTCCAGAAATTGAGCCATTATATAAAATGGTGGAAGTATGCCCTGTACTTATTCACACTGAGAAAAGTTATTTATCATTTAGCAACGTATTTCATACCTAGGGCAATACTTGGCCTTGCTACTACAATCCACCTGAAGGAGTCGGCCATTGGTAGATGTTATTTTCATACAAAAGAGCAGGCACAGGATCGCAAAACACTGATATAGTCTTACAGAGATGTAACTTAAGTAATGCAGAGAGAGAGAAAGAGCACAGCTGAAATGGCATGTTATCATATACTTCTTAATCTACATTTCATTGTTGACATAGCGAAGGAAGAACATGCTTCCAGAACACAGAATATTGTAGTTCTGGTACTCTGATGGTTTTGCCAAAAAGACTCAGGCTCTTTTCTGTTTTTCTTTTCTTTTCTTTTTTTTTTTGCTGCTGAAGCCCCTCCAGGACTTCTCTTTTCTGTCTGCTATTCTAGAGTAGATTGAGACTTGTGTTTCTGCCTTCATTGCCTGTCAACTTTCCTCCTAGAGCAACACATATAAGCTGCTCTCTGCTTCTAATCCATATGCAGGAAATACTTGAAGATGAAGACTACATTAACAGCCAACTGAGTCTTCAGTAGAACCTTTCTGAGTGTATGTTGCCTAAGTTTGCATGTGCTCACAAGAAAAACTATGCCAGTCCAAATATTAACTACTGTCACACTGAATGCAGTTAAGTTTCAGAATTTTAAGAAACATCTTTCTAGTCTGTCATTTTACTGTGTCATGAAAAATAACAATGCACATAAATTACTGAGCATAGGACCTAGTGCAAAGCAATAAATTTCTCAATTATTGTTCTTTTTATAATCAGCTATGCTTTGTTGTTCTTCTAGATATTCAAGATAAAAGCACCTTGCAATTTGAGGCCAGGAAATAATCATCTTTTAGTTCTTGCAAGTCTCCTAGCAAAATGAAAGTTGTTTTAGAAGGAAAGCATAAAAAGACAGTGGTAATATTAGTGGGTTTTACTTATGAATGGTTGTAATAATAAAGTGCAGATCAAAACAACATAGACGTTTTAGACAGTATTAGCTTCTTTAATTCTTAAGAGAAACTCTTTAATTCTCTTTTCTGTAATTAAAAAGACAAAGTATGTTTCCAAAGCAGCCATGTTTGTTTCTAAATTATCTTAAATGTATGGACTACGTGTTAATTAAAGAGGTGTAAGAAATGATCTAGAGGAAACACAGTCTATAATGTGATGGGTTTTTTAGAATGAAGCTTGGGTTCTGGTTTTGATTTTTATCTTATTACAGTGTGACTCAGAGACTTGACCAAAAAATATTTTTTCTTTTTGCTTCTTGGGGACAAATGGCTCTGAATAACAAAGCATGTGTCAGCATTAACAATGGGATAAGCTAAAGTTCTCATGTAGAGTAATGCAACATGAGACAGTATATAACTACGACTACTTGTTAGCCAAAACAGTGTGCACAATGTAGACTATTCTCTATTGAAAAATCTTTGGTGAGATCTTCAGATGACCTTTAAACTTAGTCTATATCTGATTTATTGTGATATTTCTGAGAAATAACTGAAGTGATTTTAAGATGTTACAAATCAAAACTCTTTCTGGGTAAGAGTGTGAATTACATCAGGGATTGTCCATGGCCAGATGTGGCCCAGGGTCATGCCAGGGTCTTTGGTAGACTCAGCATTTAGGGGTTTACGTGTTCAAGGAGGCTGACATCACTCAAGTATAAAATGATCATTGATGTCTTGACCATAAGCTATTGCTCAATGCAAAACTAAGAGATTTTTGAAAGAGAGAGCAGGAAAGCACAATGAAAAAATATGCAAAATTTTCCACATCCTGCTGAGAACCTGACAAATGGATTCAGGATTTTCCAGGTCTCTGTAGGTCCCAAAAGCCCGTAACTGTGTTTTCTGAATTCTTGGAATTTTGGAATACTTAAAAGTTTCATATGTTGCAAAATGGTATTGTTAATATGCTTTTATAAGAGGACTGGTTAATGATGAATGATATATATGTGAAAAATTCTATTTTTCATATGGGTACATTCCCCAAAAGACAAAAATATTTCAAAAGAAATTTACTCATCAATTCAAGCATATCAACTGTATTTGAAAAAAAAATTGTCCCTGTAAGCAAAGGCAAAAGCATAATTGGAATTATTTCTTCATAATATTTTAAAATTATTTTTGACCAATAATATTTAAATGCTGTCTGTACTTTTTTCCTCACTTATAGCAAGATTAAATTCAAGTTGCAATCCATTTCTTTTCAAACCCATTTCCCATATGTAAGAGTTAAGAGCAGTTATCACAAGCAGTTTTAATAACAGGATATCCTTAAAATATGAATTATGTACATTTGGCAAGGGATAAACATTAATTTTTTATTGGTCCATACTCACTATACTTCTTATAGTATCACTCTGTTATGTGGATGATATGTGCCTAATTTTCTGTAGTTCTTATCATTTAGAAATATATCATGTAAAGATACTGAGTGGTTTTTATGGCCAACATATAGGTTAACAGTTCATTTAATAATGACAATAATTTAAAATCTTGATATACTTTAAAGCTTATAAATTACTTTTTATTTGTAATATCATGTAAAAAATTTGTTATTTTAAAAAATGGATTTTTCCTCAAATTAATAAGATTCTTATGTCAAGAAAACTGACAGTTTTCTGAGTCCAATATGGGATTTTTTTTCAAATGCATTAAATTTTTTGAACAAGTCAATTTTGAATTAAATAGAAAACTCTGATAGAATAGAATGAATCACAGGTTCTCTCCTTCTACATATCAAACTTTTGCCCTTTTTGAAGATTTCTTCTGCTGTTAAATATATGTCTTCTGTGGAATCTTTTACAGTATCAGGGTAGGCAAAGGTTTTTGTAAAACTTTTTACCAGATTAATGACATTCATAGAAAAGATAGATAAAGATGAGCCTGGTCATTTCTAGCTTAAGATTCTTGTTTTCAGTTTAGCATAATGTGAGCAGAAAATAAGTCATAATAAATTAGTGTTAGAAACACATTTGGCAAGAATCGTTATTGTGTTAGTAGATCATGCTTATTCTTTAACAGTTAACAAAAATCTCATGCAGTATTTTGTTGATTATGCCAAAGCAACTGTTTTGAGAAATCACTGGCTTTTTCATGTCTCTAATGCTTGCCCTATTTGGAGGAAGGGAAAAACAAGAAAGGAAACGTTTCTAGAAAAGCCACTTTGGTAATATCTGAAACACCACCATTCTTATTTCCTTGGGATTTTATTTCATTCTTGCAAGCTTAACATCTCACTGCATGAACAAAGAAAATATCATGTGAAAAGGGCTTCAGGGTAGCTACTTCCAAAAGGATTCAACCTTCCAAGTGCTATCAATATCATCCATACACCCACACACTTAGCACTTTTGAATACATTTACTGAAAACCATTAATAAAGCAACAATCTGAGTCTGGTTCTTAACCATGTGTCACAGTGAAATAAGTTCATGTAAATCTGTGAACTGCACGACAATGATCAAATTAACAGTCATTTCAAGAAAAAATGCCCCTCAGGCTGAAAAATAATTAGTAGTCTCTCACTATCTTTTCCTCCTAATAAAAATCACGATATTATTGTTGGCTGTGCTAATAAAACACCTCCCATGACCTTGATGCAGCTTGGTGTAAAATGTAAGGACTGTTCTATTGTGCAGTCTCACACATGTTTTATTAAACATTTCCATTTGGCTCTTCAGCTGGGAACACAAGGGCCCATAGAAGCTGAAGAACTTTTGTCATAGGGTAATGCAACTCTCACTTGTTTATTGCTGCAGTTCATAAAAACACCCACTTTGACATTCATTATTTTTGAAATTTAACTTTTAACTGCATACACTGCATATTCAAGGCTCTGAATGTGAGCAGAAACAAGAGCAAGGGACAGAAAAGCAAACAAGGGAAATCTGTTGAGGGCATGAAGCCGTCCAAGGTTGACACATAATGTTGCCATAAGCGTCAAGTCTGGGATTTTGAATTTTAGAATAATGTTTGATTGAGGAAAGTCATAATGGCCACAGGTTGTTCGGCATATTTCCTTTTTGGTTATTTATTTCCACTGCACAATTACTCCTTGAATACTTCGTACAAAACAAGTCTATTGGGTTTAAGAGAAGAAAGGAGGAAATATATAGTCTCTGTCCTCAAGAAGCTTACCAAAGATAGGACAGCTGAAGTGGATGATGGACTAATGTTGGTTTTTGATGTTTCCAATATGCAAGATGAGAATGAAATGTCAGTTCTCTTTTAAAAAACAAAACAAGACACAGACATCTGATAAAGTCAGAAAACTACTAAATCAGAACATGGAACTGCACCTGTATATTGACTAATGTCATGATTAGGAGAAACCCGGTTTCAGGAATCAACACCATTCAACAAAGACTTTTGAACATGGCAAGGTGAGCAAGACATTGTTTTCTCCCTTGAGTACCTGGGAATCCAGTGAGGGAAAAATTTCAAGACCATAACTAAACCAAGTCTGGATATGACAAAGTCGTCTGGTGACCATTTATTCTGTAGCAGAATATTTTGATTATACTTTTGTTAATTTTTAGAATTAGATCTTTGAAGTAATGAATAATACATGTTTCAGGCACACATATAACTTTAATTTCTAGATTTCAATAATTATTAGAAAACATGTATTAGTTAAGAGCAGATAAGCAATTGGAAAGAGAAAAATGTCAAGCTTACAGGAAATATTACAAGAGTATATGAGAAAATACAAATTTTGCAAAAAAGCCAAGGAAAGTTTTGTTTTGCTTAATTTTTATATAAGGAGCATCTCAGCATTTCTCTAAACTCCTTTTTCTCAAAGTGTGTTACATGGAATACTACATTAAAAAATGTTTTGTAGGTCCAAGAAATCTGAAAATATGTGGTTAAGCCAAGTTAAATATCTTTAAGACTTTAATATGATCACATGCACTGTGAATCTCTAAGACAGAATGTTCCTCTCACAGATCATCTCAAAGGACTTACTTAGTTCCATGGAACAATGCTTGGGCAGAGCTACATGTGATGGTGGATGAGAACAAGTGCAAACTTTCAGATCCCATTCCTGCCAGGTGGGGTCTAGAAGTTGGGAGTTTTAACACGCTTCCCTAGTGTTTTCTGTGTAAGTGCCTGGCATCAGACTTTGGACAGATTTGAGTCTCTGCTATGAAAGCTAAGACTTTACATTTAGATGGTCCAGGTGAATCAAGTTCACAAATGCTAGTTTCAATATAGTAGAAGACATTAAAACATTGTTTCAGAAAGCCTCTCAATGGGCAGAAGAAAGTGAATGGTTTTCAAAAATACACTCTGTCAAACGAGGGAATATTTTTCATTAGGTGGGCTTTGCTCTCCTTTATATCATAACAATATTGATGCTTTGCAGAGAGCAAGGAAGGAATTCCTGAATGTCAGTTAGTGTTCACGAGATCTGGCTGGAAATACTCAGCATCAATTATATCTACACTGCTCACTACTTCTTTCAGCGCAGGATGGGGTTCCCGGGACCTTTTTTTTTTAACAAAGCAAATCACCTTCTATTTCTCTGCCTGTCCTTCAAACTCTAAGTAGCCAAGTTCTCCTTAAAGAGAAATGAGGGGAGGTGTGTCATTCCTTTAGATATTACAAGCTGCTGGGTGTCCAAATACTAAGCAATCCACCTTATGTCACTTCCACTTTAGAAGATACACAGGCTGTTTTGATAAACTATTTCCAATTTTTGAGTTTTGCAACTTAAGGTCCAGCAGGGAGCAAGCCCACAGAGGTGATAAAGAAAAGCAGATGGAACTGTCAAAGAAAGCCAAAGGCAAAGGGAAAAGGAAAAATGTGTATTTTATGAAAAAGTCAAGTCCATAAATTAAAACTGTTTTCACCTACTTCTCCCCCAAATGGAGTGATTTGTGTGACCAGTATTTTCCACAGCATATGAGATGGTACTGACATTGATCTTTGTAAAAGATCAAAAGTAATGCCACTATTACTAGGATAATTTTATAAAGGAAATATAAGGGAAAATAGGTGTCATTGTCCAAATAGCTAGTCAGTGTTTTCCATTCTACTTCTCACATTCTGTATTTACAAGGACTGACAAAGCACCTTTGTTCTGGAAATTCTTGTACTTAGGAATCAGTATAATTTACAGTTAAGGATATATAATCACAGCTCAAAATATGATATTTCATCTCCATTCTTAAAATAATTTATAATGGTTTATTAAGTATAACCCGTTTCTTTATTTGTAAAAATGATTTTTGGTAATACACAATTCTAAATTAATATACATTGGAGAACTAAACTTTTTGTTAACAAAAGCTCTCCAGTGGTATATAACAAACAAAAATCCTGGTTCATGGTAGCTAAGTGATGGATGGATGGATGGATGGGTGGATGAAAATAGCTAATATACACATTTATAATTCCTCCCTCAATTATTTAAGTTCTAACTGTGAATAGTATCTTGATTTGCCACTCTGATGTGAAAAGTTTAAGTTATACTCATATGTAGCTTTGTTGTTGTTTCATTAGTGTGTCTATATAATAAATTATCCCCAGTCTTAGTGACTCACATCAACACTTTATTATCATCTCTCTCATTTCTGTGGACCAAATGGACACAGGCGATTTTCACTTGGGGTTTCCCATGGGATTGCAGACAAATGGTAGCTTGTTCTGGGGTCATCTGAAGGTTTGATTGGGCTGGACATCAAAAATGGTGGTCAGTTCATGCTAGAGGTCACATGAGAGCTCAGCCAGAGCTGTTGACAGAGCATCTACATGGAACCTCCCCAGGTAGCTCTCTCATTTAGCATCTTACAGGTTCTTAGAGGAAGTATCATAAGTGCAAATATATCAAAGCAATCCTGGGGAAACTGCAAAGCTTCTTACGACTTAGTTTGGAAATCCTAGGACATCAGTTCGCTGCACTCAGTAGGAAAAGGCAAGTCACTATCACCTAGGCAAGATTCAAAAGACGGGAACTAGACTCCCTCTCTTGATGTGGGAGGCAGTGTATACATACAGGGAGGGAAGGAATTGGTGGTATTCAGTCTTGACTATTACTGATTTTTAGTGGTTCATCTCCTTATCTCTTCAGCTATAAACCTACCTCAAAGGCACAGTGATGTATTTCCCTGAAAGCATCTCTTCCTTCTGATATAAAAAGGCCCAATACCATCCCAACTCCTTCCAGGTTTATGTGCTCTTGAGGCAGAGGGAAAGTAGCAACTCATAAATGGGACTTACCTCATTTCAACCAACTATACACATTGCCAATAATCTTATGACCTGCCATAGACATGGCAAATATGGCAAATATTTAATAAACTATGAAGCACTAAGAAAATATAGTTACCCTTGTTTTCCCTAGAGCAGACTATTAAATAAAGTGGATAAGGAATAATATTTCTTATTTCTTATTTCATTTACATCTTCATGAAGCAGATATTAATAATCCTATTCTGCAGACAAGGCCCAAAGGTTAAATGATTTTTTCCCCTTAAATTGCACAATTAATGAATATTAAAACTGAGATTTCAGCCTGGGGATTGTGATTTTTTTTCCCCACTACACATGCTGCTTCACTGAAAAGTTAATAAACACTGTGAAAACTTGTGGAGAAATTGGAGGTGAAAGAATGGAGCTAGGATAAGATGCAGTAGGAATACATGGGATCTTTATACTGAGAAACATTTGTTTTACTCTTTGTTGTTGCAACATATATTTTCTACAACCCTATGTAGGCAGAGTGACAGTCTTAGAGCAACCACGGTCTGGGAAAAGTTAAAAACAAAACAAAACTGTAGATGTGGGGTGTAGAGGAAAAGAGAATAATGCCGTGAAGGTCATGGAATTGGCAGCTAGGATGAGGCACACAGTGGCTGTTGGTGGTGTGTGGGAAATACATTGACAAGAGTGGAACAATGAAATACATGGAGAGATGGGAGAGGGGACCCTTCCCTCCCCCGGTGCTCCCACTCCTGCTGATGAATAGCCTTTTGGGTTTGTATAGAGCTTGCAGAAGACTGTGAAAGAAAAGATGAGAACATCCATGCCGCCGACGGCACGGCATTTTGAATTTTTTTCTTTCCACTGTTTGAAAACAAACAGCATGCCCCTAGCAAAATGAAATTATTTAAAGTTTCAGACACAGCAAAGAAATATAATGAAACAAATGAAACATACTACTTCCTAATTATATAGTATTATGTTTCTATTCTGGAATTATGTTTGTAGTTCAATCTTAAAAATAGTCTGAGAAGCAGCTATTTTATTTGATTCATTTCATTTCTCTAAACAGTATAATTGTTTCAAAAACGGAGTGAATTTTTTTCTAAAGAAAAAAACGCTCTGACAAATAACATAACAATAAAGAAAGGAATAAAATGAAAGTGTTAAACATCACCTACTATGGTATTATTCCTTAGACCTGATTTATATATGTTACTAGTCAAAGACTAATTTAGGCAAACTATTGTTCTTCAAGCTTAAAATCCCAGGAGAGCCCACCTCCCCAAAAAATCAGGCCAAATAAACTTTCCAGCAACTTTTCAGTTAATATTTTTCTGAATAAATCGATTCACGTCTTTTAGGGGTTAAAGTGGTCTCAAATTATTTTTGATAATGTTGATGTACATTTCAATCCACGAGAGAAAACTGCACATGTTAAAAGGACACCAAATTTAATGTCATTCTCTATCTGCTTCTAGTTGGTATCTATGTCGTCTACATCCATCGTAGCTTATTATGAATAATAATTTCAATTTTATGATCCATGTTTTTTGCCGCAAAATGCACAAATGTAATTAAGCCAAATTGAAACAATTATAGAAATACACTATTCAATAACTAAGTTGCCAAAAAAAGTTTTACTGTACCCTAAGGAGACAAAAAAAAAGCACCTATACAGCAGTAATATCATTCCACATGTTACATTTATTCTTGCAAGCCAGCCAAGCTCAAATTATTTGGTACTGACTAAATTTTTCTTCTTAGAGAAAATTAAAGATATGCTGTTGTCAACACTTGAGCACAACCTTGCCGACACTTAAACGCAGAGAAGGGAGGGTGTGACATCCTGCCCCGGCTGCCTTGCGCTAATTAATCACTCTGGTATTTAGGACCATTCAAGCAGACAAATTAATGGGGAATAATTAGTGTATCTTTGTTCCAGCTCAGCTTTGCACACCAGACACTCTCGGGGAGAGAGGGGAGTTTGCAGAGCGGGAGCCATTAGCACGTGCATAGTTTCACTTCTGTCCAGCAAGTTCTTCGGAGATTAAGAGAAAAGGCCAAATTAGCAGACGTGTGACTGGGGTTAGGACACCCTTCTGGAAAGAAAGCCCTCTGTTTGGGTATCAGCTTTCAGAAGCGAGTTGTTAATCCACCCTGAATCTCATGGAATACAATTAAACCTCAGGAAAAAATAATTTCAGAAACCGCAAACAAGTCTTTAAAAAGTAGAGTGAATTTACTTATTTTTATTTATATCATTTATACTTATATATCGCCGAGATAAATGCAACCCTCTGCAATTTCTTATTTTTCCTTAGTATTGTTGGCTTTTGTACACTTTAAAATGTATTTTTGTCAACAAGCAGTATTTATATGTTTTATAATTAAGTAGTGTAGAACATTTAACCTCTCTGCAGTGAGAACTCTCTGCAGATACTCCCCTAAAGCCATGAAATTTAATTTGTTTCTCCTAATAGGAATCATAGAATAGGAAATTCAGACAAAATCTTCATATGCAATCAGTCTGACCAGCACAGTATTGATTAAACTCTGGCCCATTTTACATTGTTTACTGGTTGCAAAGTGTGCAGGGACTGAGTTAAGGCATAGTTTCTCACCAAAATATATTTAAAAACTAAAAATTAATTTTCACAGTTACTAGACTGAGAAAATTTCATGATTTGATCTCACTACTAAAAATAAAACAGAGAAAACAAGCTGATTCTTAAGAGTTCAACGTCTCTTGAATTAAAATGATCATTTTTACTTTAAAACAGAGATTCCTTCCCTCACCAGAAAAATACATTTGAGTATTCCATATATAATATGTTGAGTGCCAGATTTTATTCTGAGGATAAATTATTTCTGAGCTCTTTATTGAGTAACAGTTTGCTACATCAAGATCTTATCCAAACACACTGCAAATAATTATGTGAATATATGAATATACATGCACATAATCACACTTGTTTTAATAACCATATGAGTGAGTGATCTTTACTTGTTTCATTTTTTCTGTTGTTTATGTAAGGGAGGAGTTTGACTACCTAAAGTATGTTTTCTGTATCCAATAATGACTTCCTGTGTTTCACTACCTAACTCTCCGGCTTTGTCCCTTACTAATCAAGGCAACAGTGATTTCTGTAGCAGCACAGGGAAAGTTCCTATAGATTCCACACTCCACTGCAGGGAGGTTTGGACCCCTGGGCACCTCACTCTCAGAGAACAAGGGCGCCCTGGGGAAGGGAAGACCCAAGAGGGTCAGGAGCTGATGTAAAGGGAAACCTCACACTGAGAATACAGAGTGCACCCCGGGTCATGTTATCAATCCTTTCGTAAAAAAGATTCCACCACCCAAAATTCAAAGATGAAATGCATGCGGGGCATCTGTGAGTGGGATCAGTCCTGTCCGTACACATAACATACGAGTGTTAAAGAGGAATTTCCCTGCCTGGGATATGCCAGAATTTGGGATATTATTTGGCCACACCTATCTTCTAGGTTTCATAAACACATTATATTGTTAGGCATAAAGCTCTTGAATTTGTCCTGGTGGGGAGAGAGAGACAAAAAAGAAAAAAAGAAAAAAAAATCACGAAACCACACATTCTTGTGATTTCTTAGAGGCGAGAAGTGAATCTCTCTCCAGTCCCCTCTGAGATACTAAATTACTGCCTACGATAAGCCCAGATGCCATTAGAAACGCTTCCATCCTGGGAGTGGGTCCTCCTAGATCTTTGAAGGTGCCTAATCCTCATTAAAGGCAAACGCTGGGTGTAGGAGGGGCTGCGCTGGCATCAAGGCACCTGGCCATGACTAAAAGCGCTGGCCCCGTGTGCGGCTGCCGCTGAGCAGCAGAATGTAATTTAGTCGCACCAGCGGGAGCAGGGGTCAATGATTTTATATTAATGGGGATCACGACAGTTCTAAGCTGTGGCGTGCTTTGAAATAAGTGTTGTACAAGGCAGCAAAGAGAGCTCGGCTGAGGAAATGAGCTGTGTCACTGTCTCCTCATGCCTTGCAGCCAAACACTGGAATGTTTTCAGTTGCTATAGACTCTGTGCCATCAAAATATTTTATAAACAAAACTATCTATTTCATTTTGAAAGACTCAAACTCCTAAAGTAATATTGCTAAAGATGCCACTGAAGATGAGAAAATTCTTTTCTGATCCAAATAGAGTCCACATGCGTGGCCAATGAATGGGCCATGGATGGGATGCTCAGAGAAAAAAATTTAGGCTAATAAATCTAGGAGCATTATGGGTATTTGTCGTGATACTATTGAAAGATGATACATCTTTATGTACCTTGACATGTTATCAGTGTCCACACTGAAAGCCAGAAAGATATAGAGTGAGTTAGGGGGAATGATTCTGAATCACTGGTCGGTATTCTGTCTTTGTCTGAATTTGAAGGCACTACTATTACAACTTATCTCTAAAATATAAAATTATTTTAAAATTTATGCTCAGGAATACCAGATTAGTCTTTGTATTAACTTTTCAGCAGATCAATATTAATTTTTTTCCAATTAGTAGTTGGGATGAAGGCAAGAAATTATTTTGTCAACATCTCTTATTAAGGAAAAGAAGCAAAGTCAGAGTCCTTCCAGGTCTCAGGGACAGTCAGATGAGAAGGGGCACACTGTATGTGGAAAACAATGGAGGTATAACAAGGAAGGAGGTTTAGATTTTCAAAATTTTCAAAATTTTCAAAATATCTTTTTAAGTAAACAGGTCCGCGTTACCTGAGCCAGTAAACATATAAGTTAAACATATAAGCTGTTCCAAATATGATTGATTAGGTGGAAACTTTTCATTAAGTGGATAATAGCTATCCTAGAGTTACAAAAAAATCAGCTGTGAAAAGGTGGATGCTGATTAGAACAATAAAATCTATTCTTATTAATTGCTGCATGGTAAAATAATTAATTAATTTTCAATATTTCTCTAGCACACAGGAAGAGTCCTTGCTAGTCTTTGGGATAAAAGAACCATTACTAGATAACAAAATAGTGCTACTGAATGTTAAATTATACATCATATGAAAAACACTTTTTATAAAACAAAATCCAAGTTTGACTAGTCATTAGAGATGTGCTTTTCAAAGATGATCTATGAAAGAGTAGCTCCATGACAGATGTTCTTTGCAAAAGCTTACACATGTTCAGACATGTAGATAGATTTTGCAGTCAGATATGTTTAAGAAACACTGCATTCTATACATTTTTTTATATTCTTCAAGAATATTAGCATATTAAAGGCTCTGAGAATTCCTGAAATAAAGACTCTGTTTAGTTTTTTTCTGATCTTTATCTATCCACCTAATCTTATTACTATATATATATATATATATATATATATATATATATATATATATATTTTTTTTTTGTCCCTGAACTTATTAACATGTCTTTCTCTAAAATTCACTTTGGGAAATGCTGTATTAGACTTCACTGAGCACTGGTGAATATGCATTTTCATGAAGTGGAACTAGGAGATAAAACAGCCACAAGCTTATTCCCTTGCACATAGGAACTGGTTGACAGAAGGTTTGGGTTGTTAATTATAATTTAATTAAAACTTAAACTTTCAAAAAATGTTCAATAATCTTCATGGTACTTATAAATTAATACACCAAAAAATTGGAGAGACACTCTATTATTCGAGGAATAAAAAGTCAGAGACTAGTAGGTATATTTTTGTCTACAAATGTGAGGAATGGGAATTACCAAAGGCTGGTTTTGTTGTGGGGACTTGACTAATTCTTTGTGCTTAAATAATTTGGAATATGAATGATTTGGGTACTCCAAGGTTATAGATACACATAGTTGTGTTGGGATAAGCCATGCCAGGACTAGTAAGGTTAAGAAAGCACTCTCTGAGGCCCAAAATATGAGGGACAAAAAAAACCTCAGTAATCAAGATACATAATATTTTAATCAATATTTTTTAAATTAAATTTTATGCAAATGAATCAATGAAAAGCAAAATATCAACATTTAAAATAGAGGCAGGATTGGTTTTACAGAATTTTCCTTTGGTCTAGGTTCCAAACTGGCTCAGAGTAGCCCTGGGGATAAGAAACTACCAGAGGACTGAGTAGCAGACAGAAAGAAGCACTTGATTAGGATTCCAAGTTGGTTCTGATCCTTTCTGCTAATAGTTATATAACTTTATAAAAACCTATCAGTATAGCATGTCTCTGTTTACTCATGTATGGAGAGAACAGCATTTCTCAAACTGTTCTGAAAAGGACTTATTCAATGATGTGTTGATAGGGTTTTTAAGAATGGCAGCATATCAAAGATAATATGATACCATATATAGAAAACAACAACAAAAAAAACTAATAAAGCTAACATATTAATTCAGTAAGCCACAGATATAAAATAAATATTCAGAAATATGTTGTGTTTCTATGTACAAATAACAAACTAGCAGAAAGAAAAATTAAGAAACAATCCTAATTACAATTTCATTGAAAAAGATGAAATACCCCAGAATAAATCTAAGGAAATGAAAGAAAACCATAAGACATTGATGAAACAAAGTGAAGACAACACAAATAAATGGACAGTTTCCATGCTAATGGATAGAAAGAATTAATATTATTAAAATGGCCATCCTACACAAAGCAATCTACAGATTCAATGTGCTCCCTGTCAAAACACCAATGGTATTTTTCACAGACCTAGAGCAAATAATCTTAAAATGTGTGTGGAACCACAAAAATCCCTGAATAGCCAAAAGAGTCTTAGAGAAAGAAGAACAAAGATGGATGTACCATTATTCTTGACTTCAAATTATACTATAAAACTACTGTAATCAAAACAATATGGTAGTGGTACAACAAATAGCCACAGATGGATGGAAGGGAATAGAGAACCCAGAAATGAACCCAAGCTTATGTAGTCAATTGATACTTGACAAAGGAGGCAAGAATATACAAACGGGAAAAGACACTGTCTTCAGTAAGTGGTGTTGGGAAAACCAGACAGCTACAAGCAAAAAAATGAAACAGGATCACTGTCTTATATGATACACAAAACTCTAAATAGATCCAAGACAGAAATATAAGACCTGAAGTCATAAAACTCGTAGAAAACATAGGCATTGAACTCCTGCATACAGGCATTAGTAACTTTTGCTGAATATCTCTCCCCAGACAAGGGAAACAAGGGTAAAAATAAACAAGTGGTACTATATCAAACTAGAAAACTTCTGCACACCAAAGGAAACCATCAACCAAATGAAAAGGCAATCTACTGAATGGGAGAAGATTTGCAAATGATATATCTGATAAGAAACTAATATCCAAAACATATAAAGAACTCATACAACTCAACACCAAACCAAAACAAAACAAAATAACCCAATTTAAAAATGGGCAGAAGCTCTGAAAAGACATTTTTCAAAAGAGGACATACAGAAAGCCAACAGGCACATGAAAAGATGGTCAACATCGCTAATCAAGGAAATGCAGATCAAAACCACAATGAAATATCACCTTATCAATCAAAATAGCCAGTATTAAAAAGACAAGACATAACAAATATCAGGGGGAATGTGAAGAAAAGGGAACCTTCATACTCTGTTGGACAGAATATAAACTGGTGCAGCCACTCTGGAAAGAAGTATGGAGGTTCCTCAAAAAACTAAATTAGAACTATCATACAATCTAGCAATTCTAGTTATTGGAATTTACCCAAAGAAAACAAAATCACTAATTCAAAAAAGATGTATGCAGTCTTTTTTTTATTATAGCATTACTTACAGTAGCCAAAATATGGAAGCAACCTAAGTGTCCATTGATAGATGAGTTGGTAAAGAAGTGGTACATATACACCATGGAATATTACTCAGTCACAAAAAAAAGGAATGCAATCTTGCCATTTGTGACAGCATGGATAGACCTAGATGGTATTATGCTCAGTGAAGTAAGTCAGACAGAGAAAGACAAAAATTTTATGACTTCACTTATATGTGGTGTTGAAAAACAAAGCAAATGAACAGAAAAAATTAAAACAGAATGGGCTCTTTTTTAGTTTATTTAGGAAACATACCATATGACACAGTAACTGCACTTCTAGGAATTTACCCGAAGAAAACAAAATCTCTGGTTCAAAAAGATATACCCACCTTTGTGTTTATTGCTGCATTATTTATGATAGCTAAGGTAAGGTAGCATCCAAAGTGTCCATCAGCAGATAAATGAATAAAGAAGATGGGGTACATATACACAATGGAATATTATTCAGCCATAAAAAAGAAAGAAATCCTGCCATTTGCAACAACATGGATGGATCTAGAGGGTATGGTACTCAGTGAAATAACCAGGTGGAGAAAGACAAATACCATACAATTCCATTTATATGTAGAACCTAAAAACAAAACAAAACAAAAAACAAAATAACAGTAGAGTCACAGACACTGAGAAGTGACTGGTGGTTATCATAGGGGAGGGGTTGTGGTAAGTGGGTAGGGAAGATGAGGGGGTTAAAGGGACACAAAAATTCTCAATCTTAATATAAATTGGTCCCATGGATGGAAATGCAGCATGGAGAATATAATCAGTGGTTCTGTAACATCTTCCTATATTGACAGATAGCAACTGCACTAGTTGGGGTGAGGACTTAATAATGTGGGTAACCATTGAACCACTGTGTTGTATACTTGAAACCAATATAATATTATATGTCAACTATACTTCAATGAGGAAAAAAACAGAATGGACTCATAAACACAGAGAGCAGACTGGTGGTTGCCACAGAGCATGGGGGTGAGGAGACAGGTGAAACAGATGAAGCAGATAAAGAGTACAAGCTTCCAATCTTAAGACAAATTAATCACAGTGATGAAACTACAGTGTAGAGAATATAGTCACTAACATTGTAATACCCTTGTATGATGGCAGATGGTCGCTACATATCAAGGTGAACATTTAGTAATGTACATAATTCTCTAGCAATTATGTTGTAGACCTGAAACCAATATAATATGTATCAACTATAATTCAATAAAAAAAAAGGGGATAGCAGCATATCAGTCTTCTTGGTTTTAAGTACAATAGGTTAAACATATTCCTAAAAGCAAGTCCTTTACCTTGCCAAGATACAAAGCAGTTTGGGTGAAATCATCTTAAGTGATGTTTAGAAATTTTCTTAAGAGTCCTCAATAAAGTCGTAGATAAAATATGAGCATTGGAGTTTACTTCAGATTAAAAAAAAATTGTCAGATATTTTCTGCTCCACTTACCAACACAGATAATTGATTTTCGTGCAGATGTACTTGTTGGCATTGCCCAAGCTGAAAATGCTTCATTATGTAGGAAAGTTGAGCCTGAAAAGTAAAACAAAGAAACATGTACAAACTGAATGTCAGCTGTAAAAGTGAATTCTGTTTTATGGAATGTAATTAAGTTTCACATTTTATCAAAAAAGAAGCAAAGTGATCCAGGTAACACTTCCTTATAAATATAAAAAACCCACAATCATTGCCTTCAGTTTTTCCTTCAGTTGTCTAAGTCTGCATCTGACAGATGTGGACTGAATTTGTCTATGCTATTTACAAAAAACCCAGAATCTTTTAATTGCTAGAATATACCACCAGATATTCATAACATTATCATTCCATCACAGTACATCATGATATGTCTTTTAACTACCACTTGCATCCTGATACACTCAACATTTTTTCATTTAAATTGGTGCTGCTAAAGCAATGTAATATGCTGTAGTGGTTTTAAACTCAATTCTTAGTAAATTAATTCCCAGTTGTCTTCATAAATAGAGTATTAGAAAGATGCAGAGTACCTAAGCTATAAAATATTATTAGGAGTATCTAGTAAAATATCTATTCTTTATGATATTTTACAAAATTATTTAATGTCACTTAATGCCTCCTGATGGCATCTTTTATAGAGAATTGCTACTTTAAAAGGAATTTAAAAAGACAGTGAAAAGCAGGGTTATTTTAATTTCGTGTGGTAGACATCAAGCAGAAAGATGACTTATAGCTCTTTTTCAAGGAATATTTCAAAATATGCCCAACTTTCATCCCTTAATAATAAATACTCTTGAAGGAAAAATCTGAAAATATTGCATAAAAACTTCTCCTTTATTTAAAGAGGGAAACATGATGTGTGTATGTATGTGTGTATAAGCAAGCCAGATGTGAAAGAATGAGACAAAGAGCAATAGAGAAATAGAAATCATAAGTTAATGAAAACAGAAAAATAAAAGAGAAGTCAAATGACAAACTAAAACGTTGTGTCCATTCAATATTTGTAGGACAATTAAAGTCAAAGCATATTTAACCAAAAAAAAAAGTTTTTTTGCCTAATTCATCTGTATGCTTTCTTTTTTTCATATCTCTTGAGGGAAGTTGAAGTTGGGATTTATCACAAATCACCCAAATGCTGGCCTTATCTAACTTTACATCCTGTGTTGAAATTTCAAAATTCCTCAAGTATCTTTAGACACATCTTTCTAGGGCCCAGAAACAGCAACATTCCCCATGTCATTGAAAAAAGAAAAGATTCAGTGTGACTCAAAAAGGAATGAAAGTAAAAAAGAGGGCAAAGAATGTCACACGTACAGCTTGCCACCGTTGTTGGGCCTATTTTCCTTCTGCTGGGTCAGGCACCTTAGTGTTCACGACTGTCAAGTAAAATGGTCTGAGCGACACCTGTTTTCCCCAAACCCCTGACCCTTACTTGGCTGGCGGCGCTGACAGGCCCTTGTGAAATGCACAGCAATGGATCCAAGGAAACGGGCAGCTACCAGGGGGACTGTGACATACTTCTGGACTAACCACTTCTGTATTATCTCTCACCTCATTTGTAATGGGGAGAAAAGCATTTTTTTAAATTGAACAGCAGTATTGATTAGTCTAAAAAGCTTTAAATTGGGTTTCAAGATATCGCAGCTTTATTCAGTCATATATCAGCAAAGTGACTCTATAAAAAATTGGAGCCTTTCTGCAAAAACACTCGTGGATAAAATGAGAGTTCCTGTGGCCAGGATTCTCACCTGGCCCTGGTTGATTAGCTCACTGCACACCTGTGGGCAATACATGGCTGTTGACTCTATATAAAGAGCTCTGCCCAGTGCTCTGCGTGTGACATGGTGGCATGGCTGCAAGGCTGCAGGAGAGCAGAGCAGAGGCTGGAGTGGTGGCAGCTCCGAGGACAGAGGCCCAGAGGACAGCTGTGTGAGACAACTGTGCAAAGGGGCCCAGAGGCAGAGACCGGCTTGCTGCATACAGACTCGCTCTGAGTGAACGGGATTTTACTGACTGACCTGCCACCTGGAAATAAAGTTGGGTATAACCCTTTCACCCCAAGAACGTTTTGCTGTCAATTTCTTTGGTCACATTGAATCCATAGCAAACTTGCCTGGGGCTGAAACCCATTGGCAAGACAACACTCAGATTTTTTTTTTTGCATTCCCAGAGTTTAATGTGGTCAATATTTTTCCCACCATGTCTCTGATGGATATGCGCCACTATTTCTTTGGCATCTACCATTTAAGGATCCTGTTGTTTCCCCACTGAAATGAGAGAGCCCAATTCCATTGCAGCATCTTCTGTGTCACATGTGACCTACAGAAGACAGCTACAATGGAAATTTTCAACAACTGAAACTTTTCAAACATTCGAACCATTTTCATGTTGGAAGTTCTTGGTCCTTGTTTCTTAAATTTGGGCAAATTAATTTCTAGGTCAGGGTAACAGCTTAATGTACTGAGATTCTGCCTTCAGCAACAACTTGGCGATGCTCTTTACCAATCTCGAGGGCTAGAGCATATTCTTCTTGAATTCCAAGTCTTTCTGTTTCTTGGTTGACTTCTTCATCTGGCTTAATGTTAGTCTTTTGAAGGTAATATTGCTGTGTTTTACTCCGTCTTTTAAAGATTGTCTCTTTGTCTTAGGTCTTCAGCAATTTTCTATCTCATACTTGGTTTTAGTGTTTTGTTTCTGTTGCTGTTTGTTGATCCTGCCTGGAATTCACAAAGTTTTGTGACTATCTCACAGAATTCTTTTCAAACCATTTTGGAAAACTATAAACTAGTATCTTTTAAATTACTAGTGAATAATGGGTTCTGCCACATTCTCTTTCTTCTGTCCTCTTTCAACTGCATTTGCATTCATGTCACACCATTTCGCTATGTTCTGTGTACCTCTTACACTCTTGCCTTCTTTTTCTAACCTTTAGTTTTTCCTAGCTTCAAGTCCCAGTGTTGTCTTCAGTCCTCTCTTCCAAATTGTTAATTCTCTCTTAAACTGCATCTATTCTACTGCTAAGCCCATCTTTTGTATTCTTAATTGTGTTTGTTATATTATTCACTTTCAGACTTTTCATTAGATTATTATCATAATTTCAACTTTCTGCTGCAATTTCAAATTGTCATCAATTACTTGCACACATTAATTGTAATTAGTTTAAAATCGTTGATCTCACTAATATATGGGTTTCTTATAGATGGGTTACTACCTTCTGTTTTTTTCTCTAAATTTTCAGTTAATTTTTTTATATGCTTGATAATTTTTTTTTGAACACTAGGTATTCTGCATGAAAAATTAAAGAGATAATTGGAAGTTCTGAATGTTGCTACTTCCACCAGAGAGTGTTTACTTTTACTCCGAGGAGATAATTAGACATCTTAATACAGTGGGGACTGACTTGATTCACAGGGAGTTTTACTTATTGAGATGTCTGGCCTATTTCTCATTTACCCAAATTCAGGTTTTTGTACCTCAGCTTTAATACATAACCAGAAGGAAACTGTGAACCAGTTTTTTGTCTCAAAGGTTTTATGAATTTGCATAAAATTTCTAAATTTTTAATAAAATAAAAAGTTACTGTACCCTAATCAAAGAAGTGAGTGAACTAATGCTTCTTCCTAAATTGAAACATATATGAAATATTGAGACACTGTCACTTAATCGTTTGAGTTGCTTCAATAATTTTATTTACATTTTACAGGCTCATTTTTGCCAAAGACCACCACACTATGTATGTGGCATATGGATTTAGCACTTATAATGGCTACATTATCAAGAAAACATACTAGTTTGTTTATTTTGGTCATACAGATACGGATTTAAATCCTGGGCATGACTTATGTAGGGTGCATAACATAATGTAATTCTCTAATTAGTATTTAAAAAGAGACTTCTCTCCCAGAAAACAAGTCCTTTGAAAATAAATCACAATATTTTTACATTCAGTAACTGCCTAAAATTATGAAGGAAGGGGGAAATTGGAAATGAAGAAACTAGAGAAAGCTGTACAAAATTAACATTCCAAGATGTTTTAGCAGCAATACGGCAAGAGAATCATTTTTCCAGCTCTATGTCATTGCACCAGGCTCAAGAGCTGCTCCCTAGATACTGAGGGCTGAAATCAGTCAGAAAATGCAAGAGCAATGACCAGCATCAGACAGTTCTGCAGCTATACGGCCAGATCATCAGTGAGCACTCTCACCTTTATAGCTAGCTTGATTAGCTAGATCTGAAATGAATATTTTCGGTAACGTCCAAGACCTGCCGTTTTTGGCAATGGGAAAGTTTGACTTTGAGAAAAATGCAAAGAACCAACACAAAGGGATTGCAGTCTCATGCTTGATGCTGCAGTGGGAAATAAAGCCAGGACATAGCAGTGCAGAGCAGAGCAGAGCATCAAGGAAAAAGTGTCAACTCTGCCACCACCACCACAGCAGATTGGTGGTGTGTTTTCTTAGTATCTGCTACTTAGAAAGAGCCAGAGTGGACACATATTTACAAAAAGCCAAACTGGATGAAAGAAGGCAGAAATAGCAGAACATAGCAGCAGAATCTATAATCAAGGCAAAAAGTCTAGTATTTAGAAACTGGACTTAAATTAATGTAATGAGATCAGAGACCAACTAAATCCAAGATGTTCTTAGAGATGGGACTACCATGAGGTTATTTTAAAAAAGAAAGAAATAGAGCAGAAGTTTTACCTTTAAGTGATCATTCTAGCAGACCACTAAAAGAAATAGTTGAAAATGAACCATAAAACTCTAAACACATTTTTTTTATTTTTAAATGTGCCTTAGTTAGCTTTTGAAAACCCGTTTACAGTATCATTTTTGTCTTTTCTCCCAAGATAAGGCAAATGAATCAAAGCGCTTTTAAAAGTTTTTATGTGTTTGCCAACTCTAGTTCAGGAATTTGTCTTAAAATTTCTCACCAGATATGATTGTGACACAAAGATGTTCTTCACAACATTGTTTATGAATCATTCATTCATGCAACAAAATTTTTGGAGCACTTTTAAGGACTAGGCAATATGCCTGCTGTTTAGGTAAAAAAAAAAACACTAAATGCCATTAAAAGAGTAATCGTTAATTATGGTACAGGCATATGATGAGCTATTATGCAGTTATTAAAATGATGTTTATGGAATGTTTAATGACAGAAAAATGTTAATGATTTAATATTGAGCAAAAAATGCTCTTACAAAATAGCACTTACTACATTATCTGAGACATGTAAAAACTGCATTAAAAATGGAGGAATACTCCAAAATATGAATAATAATTGCCTTTAGATGGTGGAATTATGGATGCACTTCTCCCCTACATTGCTTTTTATAAAGAACATGCATTAACTTAATTAACAAATATTCAGATTTGGGTAAATTGGAAATATCTTAATCTGACCCTACTGACCACCTGATCAGAATTCTACTCTCTAGGTATAAGGACTTAATTCCTTCTGACAGAATGTAGGATATTCAGAATCTAAACAGCTTTTACAGACAGGCGTGTATGAAAGACACAGTGCTTGGTCTGTGGGTCGCCTGTACCTTACTTCACATTCTGAAAGTGCTTTGTATTCCTAATAGCAGGCATATATGTTTAAGACATTTTGCTAATGACCACAAGCAGGTTTGACATGTTTCTTATTATATCAATATTAAATATTTGTAATTTACATACAGGTAAATGCACCTCTTTTAAGTGTATATTTAGATGAATGCTGACAAATATTTATTCTGATGTGACTATACCAATAAAAATACTGAATATTTTCACATCCTTAAAAGTTCCAGCGTATTGAGCTACTTTGTAGGAAATCCTTAGCCCCAACCTTGGCACCAGGCAAAGGCTGATCAGCTTTCTGTCACTACAGATGAGATTTGCCTTCAATAATTTCATATAAATTGAAGCACTCATTACATACTCTTTTGTACTTGATTATCTCACTCGGCTAAATATTTTGCAATCTGTCCATGTTGTTGTGGGTGTCAGTATGGAATGCCATTATATACACTGGAATGGCTAAAAAAAAAAAGATTTATGATATCAAATTGGTGAGAGAGTAGAGGAACTTAAAATCTCATGCATTGCCAATGAGCATATAAGATGGTTTAGCCACTTTTGAAAACAATTTGGAGTTTCTTATAAAATTAAACAAAAACTTACCATTTGACTCAGTGATTCTATGCCTTGGTGTTTATCCAAGAAATGAAACATATGTCCACTAAAAGTCATGTATACAAATGATCATGGCAGCTGAACTAGAAACATGACATTTATAACAGCCATAACTGGAAACAACCCAAATGTCTATTAACAGGTGAAAAAGTAAACAAATTATGGCATACACACACACACACACACACACACACACACACACACTCTCTAACACTCTATGGAATACTCCTCAGTAATAAAACATTGTCATTCCTAAGTATAACTTTTTGAAAAACTACTTTAACAAAATGTGTAATCCTGAGAAAGAGGAATGGGAAAATCTTAACGATTCATTACAGTAATATACATACTGCTACTCAGTTAAGAATTTTTTAAAAATTCACTTTTAAATAAGCTCTAATCAAGATTTAAATTAATAAATGCAGTTATCAATTCTAAAGCCCATTTGTCATTTTTAAGATGAATGCAATGTCTGTTAACATTTGTTGTTTACTTAAAGGAAGGTATTAAATTTGTTAATCCAGTCAAGAACCTGAAGTGAATAGTTATTACACAGAAACTTACATGTTTCAAAATAAATCCCAAACACCTACTGTGTAGCCTTCTACTAACCGCTGGTGAAAACCTTGTTTTTCTTCATATGAGAAACTCCAGTAGTCAGAGATGAAATTGTTTCACTTTTCTTTCATTTAAAAATTGAGTACTGAACACAGAATTAGACATGGTCCCTGCTCAGTGGGTTTTACAATCTACAATGCTAGCCTGATTTTCTTTCTGCTCAAACTCTATATTAGAGCACATACTTGTTAGGAAACTTGTTTACTATTGCTAAGATATACTCTTGTGTCCTGATATGCTGCTGAAAGAAAGTTCACAGTCCTTTGAAAAACCAGGGCCTTGGGCATGCTGGAAGGCCAGGCACAATAAAACATACATTTGTATCAAATAAAGGAGAGTTCTGTGTCCAGAATGGAATTCTAATCATGACTTGTCTTTTCCTAGTTTACTTTTTAAGAAAGCTTGCCAGAAATATTTAGATAGCCAACTTTACTCTGAATATGTGTACAAGTTTGTAAGTCTAGCACAGTGCCTGGAATATAGTATTTGTTGGACGGTGGAGCAAATTAAAAACATGCACTTTGAAATAAAACATTCTATGTCAACAATAATGTTAGTATTCAGGCATAGGATAAAATTATAAAATGATTAAACTCTAAAATAAAACTCTCCAAATTATCTGTGATGTATCCACATTCATGATTTTCACAACCCTGTTCAAATGGACTCAGAAATCTCTAGCCATCATGGAGACTTTTTACATAATTTTCCTGATATTTTTTTCTAACTAAATTTATTCTTAGCTTAAACATAGGAAACAACATAATACAAAGGAAGAAAATGTACTAGTTCAGATGATGAGGAAAAAATAAGACATTTTTCACATATTGGAGACCTAGTTGTATCTCAAATTCTGAACAATTAACTCACTCAACAACTATTGTTTAAATGCCTGTTATGTGGCAGGCATTGTTCTGTTGCTGACAATAGAGCAGTGAACATTCAGAAATGCCCCAGGAACTTATGGACCTCACATTCCAGCGGAAGGCACGAGGAGCTGGGGGAGAGGAAAGGAAGAGAAACAATAAAAAATAATGTAGTATATAATATTATATCAAGTTACAAACCTGGTTTCATTCATTCTCACAATCTTGCAACTTCACTATTTTTTAAGTGAGGAAATTGCAAACCAGAGATAGCATCTAACTTGTCCTCAAGTCATGCTATAGAATGGTAGTAATTTAATCCAGGTCCTTCTTAGTAGGAATTCTGGTGTTTCCATTTATTTATATTGGGGAAAATGATCAGAAGACAATTTCTAAGTTCATATATTATAACCAGCAAGGAAGAAAATGGAGGGAGAGTGGGAAAGGACTTTAGAAGTAAACATTTGTCTCTGTGTCATGGCCATGAGAATATGCCTCATGTACTTCCCACTAAGGGGAAGGGAAACTAACAAAGGGCCCAGCTGCTACACCATGAAACTCACTGTGGCATTTGCATGGAGGCTACACTTCCCATGGTCTGCTCCCAGCCAATGACAGAGCAGCGGTATTAAGTGATGCCCAATTCTTAGAGACAAGTGACTTCTCGGATGGCCTGTTTTGGTCTGAGGACTCTCTGAAGCCCTTGCTGAAACTTTCTCAAAAAACATCAATGTCAGGGACATCTCCCTCCCTCTCTCTTTCATTCACATTACAGTCTGATGGTTCTCCCAGCTTTAAGTTCTTCCCTCACCATTTTATCTCAAAGAGATATTTTCTTAATACAATTCTGGCATATTCAATCCCCTCTTGGTGTCTACTTCTTGGAAGAGCTAGACAAGTGGTACTGAAATTGATTTGAACAAATGAGCAGTAAGATGGGGATTTGGTGGCTCACCCATCTCTGGGCAGGTGAAGGCGACACCATCCTGGTTAGTCTGTGGGGCACGGACAGTCATTGGCACAACGTGGCAGCTCAGGTGCTAAATATTTCACCAATGATGACCTGGGAAAATGTCCCAGTGGAACAGAATGCCATGGCAGGTGTAATGATGCAAACATTTGAAAAATCTGGGGGCTGGGGGGAGTAATGCCTACAGATGGCAGAGTAGGATACTCTTGGGGAGGACAATGAGAGACTGAGGGTTGTTAACAAGGAGTTTGTGGCTAAGTGTGTGATCTGGAGAGTGTAAGTTGTAGCTCACAAAGAGGCCCTTATCACTTGTAGTGGAGGGGTAAACACAATTAAGTGATAGGATGAGGAGTTGATTGTCATGGTCACAGAGCCCCAGACGTGTTTGAATACTCAGCCAAGGCAGGTTTGTTATGCAGAGTTGAAAGCCCTGGTAGAAACAGTCGGTACCTCCACTGGGCATGAAGATGCTATCGAAGCTTCTGTCTCACAAGGCAATAGACACCCCTTAGAAGTTGCCCAATTCCTCTGCTGGCCACCAGGCCAACACCAGGGTTAACTTCTAGCATAACCTGGCTGGGAAGCTACTAGACCTGAAAAGGGAGGAAAGAGACTATACACTTAAAAAATTACAAGAACGAGCAGGCATATTCTGGCAAGAGTAAAGGGAGGACTCCTGGGATTGGATTTTGAGGGTGTTTGATCAAGGGCACCAGAATGCATGGCTGGATAAAAAAGAATCTCTGCCCTCAAAGGTACTTTCTAAAGACAAGGAATATAACATTCTAGCAAAGACTTGGCAGTAGGCAGACGTGCTGCTGGGTGGCTTTTAAAGGTCTATAAAAAGTGATGGCCAACCTTCAGTAAAATACAAATGCGAATATTTCCCTGGCAGATAACAGAAGAAGGAACAATGAGGCTGAATGAAGCAGGCATGATAAATGGACATGTTATCTAAGCCAGAGGACTCAAGAGGAGGTACCCTTCAGCAAAGCCATCAGGAATGTTTTGGTAAGAGGGGTACTAGGATAATTAAGGAGCTCAGTGATGTTCCTTCACAGGCCAGGGATGAAGGCAGGAGGCACAGTTACAGGGTTGGGCTCTTTAACATACGTGGTAATAATGCCTTCCTCCTAAGTAATAAAAGCCAAGTGATGACAGTTAATCGCCAAAGGAAGGTGGCTTTAATTGTGATAATGACAGGCAGAGTTAGAGATGGTTAAGGGATCTAGCCAGTAGAGAGATGTAGAAATGTTTAATAGAGCATGGCACCCTTCCAGGCAGAAGAGGTGGGAGGCCGACAAGGTTGCTGCCTGACATCTAAAATTAAAGATCAAACAATAAGTTACAAAAACACAAAGTGTGCTGTAGGAAGTACAGGCTGTGATGCAATCAGCTACACCATTCAGGCCTCACAATACTAGTGTTGTCATGTTGGAAGATCCAACAGACCCTATAATGTCAGAAAAGCATAATACAGAACTTACAGCAAGCTCCCGTGACAGAATCACAGCACAGGTTCCGGGGTTCTGGAGGAAGGCCAGCACAGTAGAGATTTATTCTTTGAGAAACATCTCTTACGTGTTACTGGGCTCTGGTAAACACAGAATACTTGTCCGTAAAATATGTACTGACCATGTATCCAAAACTGCCCATCATGAGCCCATGTTCTGTTGGAACAGCCAAGTCGCAATATCAGACAGGGCCAGACAAAGTCCACTAGTCATGAGAAAGTAGCTGAGATCACATGTCACTGAACACAGGTGCACCAGTGTCCCTCCCCTGGTCTGTACCCATGGTTGTGTGGGAGTTCCTACATCATCAGCAAAAGGAGCAGGAGAAGTCTGAGCTTGATCTGTGAATGGGTTACTGCAATCCGTGGGTATAAGTAAAACACGGACAATGGCTACATTACAGCCACACCCTGAGTCAGCCTTGGAAAAATATCTTCCCAATGGCACGGCTATATATATATAACTTGAAATCCATTTTGTGTGGAGAGAAGTAACCCTAGATAAGACTATATATATATTTCTGGGCAGTAGTCAGTGCCCTGACCATTGGAGTATGGAAGGAAAAGGACAGGAACATCAGAGACAAAGGAAAGGAATGTTGATGGGCGTATAAGAGTAGGTGCAAAGGGTGAACATCTTTTTATCTCCCATGGTCTAGCAGAAAGCATCCATAACGGAAAAGGCACTGAAGAACTAAGTAGACAAAATGACTCATGCAGTTGGTATTAGCCAGCCTTCTTTACCAGCAGCTCCAGAAATGTCCTAATGCACGCCCAAACCAAGTGGCAATAGCATCCTTACAGCTAAATCTTTGCATACCTTGATAATTTATTCCTAATAAACATTTGGAAGCATAGTCATTAAATCACTTGAGGACAGTACATACTTTTGTCAAGTTCCTTTGAAGAAAGTCTATAACCAATTTGCATAATTGCCAACTAAGCATAAGAACCATATCCCTGGAATTTTTGGTGTCTAATCTTAAAAATGTATAAGAAAGTGCATTATTTGAAAACTTAATTAGTGATATTGAGAAAAATATCACTGGAAGGCAAAAAAATTCATCTTTATGATGAGTGATAGATAATTCTGGGCATGGGGATACCTTTTCTGCCTGCAGAACTTTAGCCGGAAATGTTATTCATTGACTAAGAGAACATCTGTCCCCCCAGGCACGGAATCCCACACAGCGTAGTATCTAACGTAGAGCCCCACTTCATGGCACAGGAAGTTTGCGAATGGGCCCAGGACCATGGAGTGCACCAATCAAAACACACACTGCCCCACTCAGAAGCTGCCAGCCCCACAGACTGATACAGTAGCCTTCTAAATGTCCAGCTGAGGTGCCAGTGCTGAGGAAACGCTCTGAAAGGGTGGAGCATGTTTATCAAAACAGGGACCCTGACATGGCACTTTGTTCCCGAAGGGAAGGATACACGGTCTAAACCCCAACTAGTGGCCATCAGTGAGTCACTGGAGGGTCTTGTGCTTCCTGTCCTCACAATCTGGAGCTCTGCCAGGGAACAACATCAAGAGTTCCATCCAGCTATAAGTCATGACTACCGCCTGGGAACTTGGGACTCTTGGGGTCCAAGGACCAACAGGAGGACACAGGAGCCACCACACTGGCAGGGGGAACTGATTCCTGATCGGCGGAATGATGTAAGGAATTGCCAGAGGAAGGCGGCTTTAACTGTGATAATGACAGGCAGAGTCTTGCACAGTGGGGAAAGGGAGGAACGAATGTAGAACCCAGGTGACCCATTTGGATCCCAGGGTTCCCTGGCCTCACTGTAAATATGAACAGTCCCATGAAACAGCCTGGACTGTGAAGGGTATGTGATCAAGGGTTCAGATATTTCAGGAATGAAAGTTTGGTTCATACCACCAGCCAGTCACCAGCACCTGATGCAGGAATCACTGAGGATGAAGAGAATTTAGGATGAAGAGTGGAGGAGGGCGAGGAAGGGCCCTGGCTCCCTCCCAGGGATCAACTGTAGCACCAGGAGCTTCAGTTCATGTCACTAACCTCCCTCTTCTTAGTGTTTGCGCAGGAAGAGAGGTCCCCAGAAACCGTGGAGGAGCTGCTCTTGGACCTATGTGGAGAGGCAGATCTGAATGGTGCAAGGGGCTCAGCGTGATGGTCACAAGACTGAACTTCGCAGACCCACTACTGCAAGGAGTCTAACTGACCAGGGACCCCAGCTGTCGTGCTCTGAAATCCACAGCCTCACGTATGCTGAGGTCACATGTATCAAGGGCTGCCCCCAGAGAGTGGCGAGAGTGGTGGGGCTATGAAGGCAGACCGATTCCTGGGAGGAACGGGACACCTCTGATGGGCAACTTCAGTGGGAAGCACTCTCTGGCCGCCTTGCCAAACCTCCCTTAGACAGCAGGGCTGTCTGCAGCACTGCCGACCAACGTTCCCGCCTCTTCCCTCCACTCAGGGTCACATTTTTATTACCATCCCATTTTTACCCAGCTCCCTTCCTGTTTTCTTCCACATAGGTTTTTCTCCTGATAAAATTCTCGAACATTTAGTCCTGCCTTGTCACATGCTTTTTGAGGGCCTCAGTGACATCCTTATATATGAAGTTGGAGTTTTATGAATAAATATGTATTTAATATCATAAGCAAGGGCAGTGAACTAGTGAAATCATGTCAAGGACACATGGTAAGAGGTGCAGTACAGTGTGAGCATTCACAATGCCTTTCTGACAAACCAGCCTAGGCGGTGATATTTCTGTCATTGCAATTGTTCAAATTGTGGTTGAATGGTACCCTAAAGGGACAGAGAGCCTAAGTACTCCTGTTTCTCTATAAAAGGTATGCAGCGTAACAAGGGAGGCCACACAAGGTTCCGACTTTTGGGTGTGGCCACCAAAAGGTAGTGAAAATTGTTTTCCAATTCTTCTTTTCATCCCTAAAAAATTAAGGAAGTTTGAATTCACATTCCACGTTACCACCTGGTGAAATCTCCGGGTCCACCAGCTCCGTACCGCTGCTGCTCCAGTTTCTGCTTCTGCATCCCCCATTCCACTTGTCCCACATCTACCTTACATGGGCTTCCTCCCACCTACTTTCTACCACATTTCCCCAAATCTTCTTTGCCTTCTGTATCCATTCTCATTATTTTCTTTAAAACGGATGTCTGACTAAGGCTGAAGATGGCTCCAAGAAAATTCATTTTACTTTTATTACCGACATCATTAGAAAGGACTTTCAAATGGTTAAAAATGGCAGTTGGGTTGTTTGAGAAGCTGAAGGCTCTTGCCTGTAGAAGTCTTCACGTGAAGGTTCCTAGTGTTTTTGCTTTTATGTCCCATGATTCTAAGTCTTCCCCATATAAAATCTTAAGAACACTCTCTCTTTAAAAAGAGGGAACATGATTACACACAGGTGTTGCTTCAGCAGTGTAGAGAATTGATGATGTTTGAAAGTCCTTTAATTGGGTTATCATTTTATTTACATTTCTTTATTTTATTTTTCTGAAAAAAGCTAAAGATAACCTTCAGTCTATCAGGACTGTTATAAACTGAATCATCAATATCAAAATAATGTTTTTTTATGATTTACAGTTGTTCTCTTTGTTTGTTCTTGCATTTCTTGAAATGAGAGTTTTCCAGAATTCAGAGTTCAAAATTCAAGAAGTTTAGCATAACATGTCTTGAATTAAATCATCACTATCAAAGGTTTCCATTGTCAATATTTCTCTGTCAATCAACAAAGATAGAGTTTTGGAGGATCATTCATTTCAGATCTTCAACAATTTGAGCAGAAAACGTGAAAAAAAGGATACATTATTTTTTCCATCTTCAAGCGTAACTTTTTACTCATGGTTTCCTAATGTCTGCACTTACCTTTTTAAAAGTTCCACTTAAGGTAAAATGAAAATGTCTACATGCAGTAAGCTAAGAATTCTGGAACTTAGTCATAATTCATTTCCTTTATCATGTATCTCTTCTCAAGGCAAGCTCTGTCAAAAATACACTTCATAATACTTGCATGGTTGCTGAAACTGCTGTGATGAGAAAAATTACTTCTCACTACTTTGAATTACCTTCACCTACTATAAAAATGTCATATGCCTTTTTCTTTCTTAACCACACTTATCAACGAATATTAACACAGCAAAAGTTATCCTGAATGCTGTATTTTTAAGACAGATTTCAAAGGTGACACAAACATATATATTTTTAATAAAATTTATTTTATTATCATTAATCTACAATTACATGTACAACATTACGATTATTAAACTACCCCTTCATCAGGTCCCCCCAACCAACCCCATTACAGTCACTGTCTATCAGCGTAGTGAGATGCTATAGAATCACTACTTGTCTTCTCTGAGTTGTACAGCCCTCCCCATGCCCCCCCAACATTACGTCTGCTAATCGTAATGCCCCTTTTTCCCTCTTATCCCTCCCTTCCCACCCATTTTCCCCAATCCATTTCCCTTTGGTAACTATTAGTCCGTTCTTGGGTTCTGTGAGTCTGCTGCTGTTTGTTCCTTCAGTATTTTTTCTTTGTTCTTATACTCCACATATGAGTGAAATCATTTGATACTTGTCTTTTTCGGCTTGGCTTATTTCACTGAGCATAATACCCTCTAGCTCCATCCATGTTGTTGCAAATGGTAGGATTTGTTTTCTTCTTATGGCTGAATAATATTCCATTGTATATATGAACCACATCTTCTTTATCCATTCATCTACTGATGGACACTTAGGTTGCTTCCATTTCTTGGCTATTGTAAATAGTGCTGCGATAAACATAGGGGTGCATCTGTCTTTTTCAAACTGGGCTGCTGCATTCTTAGGGTAAATTCCTAGGAGTGGAATTCCTGGGTCAAATGGTATTTCTATTTGAGTTTTTTGAGGAACCTCCATACTGCTTTCCACAATGGCTGAACTAATTTGCAGTCCCACCAGCAGTGTAGGAGGGTTCCCTTTTCTCCACATCCTCGCCAACATTTGTTGTTTGTGTTTTGGATGTTGGCCATCCTCACTGGTGTGAGGTGATATCTCATTGTGGTTTTAATCTGCATTTCTCTGATGATTAGCAATGTGGAGCATCTTTTCATGTGCCTGTTGACCATCTAAATTTCTTCTTTAGAGAAGTGTCTATTTATGTCCTCTGCCCATATCTTAATTGGATTATTTGCTTTCTGTTTGTTAAGGTGCATGAGTTCTTTATATATTTTGGATGTCAACCCTTTATCAGATACGTTTTTTGTGAATATATTCTCCCATACTGTAGGATGTCTTTTTGTTCTACTGATGGTGTCCTTTGCTGTACAGAAGCTTTTCAGCTTGATATAGTCCCACTTGTTCATTTTTGCTTTTGTTTCCCTTGCCTGAGGAGATATGTTAATGAAGAAGTTGCTCATGTTTATGTCCAAGAGATTTTTGCCTATGTTTTTTACTAAGAGTTTTATGGTTTCATGACTTACATTCAGGTCTTTGATCCACCTTGAGTTTACCTTTGTGTATGGGGCTAGACAGTAGTCCAGTTTCATTCTCTTACATGGAGCTGTCCAGTTTTTCCAACACCAGCTGCTGAAGAGGCTGTCATCTCCCCATTGTATATCCAAGGCTCCTTTATCAAATATTAATTGACTGTATAAGTTTGGGTTAATGTTTGGATTTTCTATTCTGTTCCACTGGTCTGTGGGTCTGTTTTTGTGCCAATATGAAATTGTCTTGATTACTGTGGCTTTGTAGTAGAGCTTGCAGTCAGGGAGCATAATTCCCCCTGTTTTTTTCCTCCTTCTCAGGATTGCTTTGGCTATTCGGGGTCTTTTGTGCTTCCATATGAATTTTAGAATTATTTGTTCCAGTTCATTGAAGAAAGCTGTTGGTAGTTTGATAGGGATTGCATTGAATCTGTAGATTGCTTTAGGTAGTATAGCCATTTTGACAATATTTATTCTTCCTAGCCAAGAGCATGGGATGCATTTCCATTTGTTAGTGTCCTCTTTAATTTCTCTTAGGAGTGTCTTGTAGTTTTCAGAGTACAGGTCTTTCACTTCCTTCGTTAGGTTTATTCCTAGGTATTTTATTCTTTTGATGCAATTGTGAATGGAATTGTTTTTCTGATTTCTCTTTCTGTTAGTTCATCATTAGTGTATAGGAAAGCAACAGATTTCTGTGTGTTAATTTTGTATCCTGCAACTTCGCTGAATTCAGATATTAGTTCTAGTAGTTTTGGAGTGGAGTCTTTAGGGTTTTTTATGTACAGTATCATGTCATTTGCAAATAGTGACAATTTGACTTCTTCTTTGCCAGTCTGGATGCCTTGTATGTCTTTGTTTTGTCTGATTGCTGTGGCTAGGACCTCCAGTACTATGTTGAATAACAGTGGAGAGAGTGGGCATCCCTGTCTTGTTCCCGATCTTAGATGAAAAGCTTTCGGCGTCTCGCCGTTAAGTATGATGTTAGCTGTGGGTTTGTCATATATGGTTTTTATGATGTTGAGGTACTTGCCCTCTATACCCATTTTGTTGAGAGTTTTAATCATGAATGGATGCTGAATTTTTTCAAATGCTTTTTCAGCATCTATGGAGATGATCATGTGGTTTTTGTTCTTCTTTTTGTTGATGTGGTGGATGATGTTGATGGATTTTCGAATGTTGTACCATCCTTGCATCCCTGGGATGAATCCCACTTGATCATGGTGTATGATCCTCTTGATGTATTTTTGAATTTGGTTTGCTAATATTTTGTTGAGTATTTTTGCATCTACGTTCATCAGGGATATTGGTCTGTAATTTTCTTTTTTGGTGAGGTCTTTGCCCGGTTTTGGTATTAGAGTGATGCTGGCTTCATAGAATGAGTTTGGAAGTATTCCCTCCTCTTCTATTTTTTGGAAAACTTTAAGGAGAATCGGTGTTATTTCTTCTCTATATGTCTGGTAGCATTCAGAGGTGAATCCATCAGGCCCAGGGGTTTTGTTCTTGGGTAGTTTTTTGATTACCAATTCGATTTCGTCACTGGTGATTGGTCTGTTTAGTTTTTCTGTTTCTTGCTTGGTCAGTCTTGGAAGGTTGTATTTTTCTAAGAAGTTGTCCATTTCTTCTATGTTTTCCAGCTTGTTAGCATATAGATTCTCATAATATTCTCTTATAATTCTTTGTATTTCTGTGGGGTCCATCGTTATTTTTCCTTTCTCATTTCTGATTCTGTTTATGTGTGTAGATTCTCTTTTTTCTCTTAATGAGTCTGGCTAGGGGTTTATCTATTTTGCTTATTTTTTCAAAGAACCAGCTCTTGGTTTCATTGATTTTTTTTCTATTGTTTTATTCTTCTCAATTATATTTATTTCTTCTCTAATCTTTATTATGTCCCTCCTTCTGGTGACTTTGGGCCTCATTTGTTCTCTTTTTCCAAGTTCAGTTTAGACTATTCATTTGGGAATGTTCTTCCTTCTTTAAATAGGCCTGGATTGCAATATACTTTCCTCTTAGAACTGCCTTTGCTGCATCCCACAGAAGTTGTGGCTTTGTGTTGTTGTTGTCATTAGTCTCCATACACTCTTTGATTTCTGTTTTGATTTGGTCGTTAACCCATTGGTTAATTAGGAGAGTGTTGTTAAGTCTCCATGTATTTGTGAGCCTTTTTGATTTCTTTCTAAAATTTATTTCTAATTTTATACCTTGGAGATCTGAGAAGTTGGTTGGTAGGATTTCAATATTTTCGACTTTACTGAGGTTCTTTTTGTGGCCTAATATGTGGTCTATTCTGGAAAATGCTCCATGTGCACTTGAGAAGAATGTGTATCCTGTTGCTTTTGGGTGTAGAGTTCTGTAGATGTCTGTTAGGTCCATCTGTTCTAGTGTGTTGTTCAGTGCCTCTGTGTCTTTACTTATTTTCTGTCTGGTTGATCTGTCCTTTGGAGTGAGTAGTGTGTTGAAGTCTCCTAAAATGAATGCACTGCTGTCTATTTCCTCCATTAATTCTGTTAGTATTTGTTTCACATATGCTGGCGCTCCTGTGTTGGGTGCATATATATTTATAATGGTTATATCTTCTTGTTGGACTGACCCCTTTATCATTATGTAATGTCCTTCTTTATCTCTTGTTACTTTCTTCGTTTTGAAGTCTATTTTGTCTGATAGAAGTACTGCAACACCTGCTTTTTTCTCTTTGTTGTTTGCATGAAATATCTTTTTCCATCCCTTCACTTTAAGTCTGTGTATATCTTTGGATTTGAGGTGAGTTTCTTGTAGGCAGCATATAGATGGGTCTTGCTTTTTTATCCATTCTGTTACTCTGTGTCTTTTGATTGGTGCATTCAGTCCATTTACATTTAGGGTGATTATTGATAGATATGTACTTATTGCCATTGCTGGCTTTAGATTTGTGGTTACCAAAGGTTCAAGGGTTGCTTCTTTACTATCTAACAATCTAACTTAACTTTCTTGTTAAGTAATTGTAAACACTGTCTGATGTTTGTTTATTTCTCTCCCTTCTTATTCTTCCTCCTCCATTCTTTATATACTAAGTGTTTTATTCTTTGCCTTTAGTTAGTATTTGGATGGTCTGCTTTCTTTGCTATGATTTTATTTTCTCTGGTGACATCTTTTTAGCCTTAAGAGTGCTTCCACCTAGAGCAGTCCGTTTAAGATATCCTGTAGTGGTGGTTTATGAGAGGGAAACTCTCTCAACTTTCGTTTGTCTGGAAATTGTTTAATCCCTCCATCATATTTAAATAATAATCGTGCTGGATACAATATTCTTGGTTCGAGGCCCTTCTGTTTCATAACGTTAAATATATCATGCCATTCTCTTCTGGCCTGTAAGGTTTCTGTTGAGAAGTCTGATGATAGTCTGATGGGTTTTCGTTTGTAGGTGATCTTTTTTCTCTCTCTAGCTGCCTTTAATATTCTGTCTTTATCTTTGATCTTTGCCATTTTAATTATTATGTGTCTTGGTGTTGTCTTTCTTGCGTCCCTTGTGTTGGGAGATCTGTGGGCTTCAGTGGACTGCGAGACTGTTTCCTTCCCCAGCGAGGGAAAGTTTTCAGCAATTATTTCTTCAAAGACACTTTCTATCCCTTTTTCTCTCTCTTCTTCCTCTGGTACTCCTATAATGCGAATATTGTTCCGTTTGGATTGGTCACACAGTTCTCTTAATATTTTCATTCCTAGAAATCCTTTTATCTCTCTCTGCCTCAGCTTCTCTGTATTCCTGTTCTCTGATTTCTATTCCATTAAGTCTCTTGCATCTCATCCAGTCTGCTTTTAAGCCCGTCGATCGCTTGTGTGATTTCTGCATTGTCTTTCCTCACTTTCCTCACTTCCTCCCTCAGCTCTTGCACATTTCTCTGTAGGTCCATCAGCATGGTTATGGCTTTTATTCTGAATTCTTTTTCAGGAAGACTGTGCATTTCCATCCCTTCAGGCTCCCTCTCTGGGGTTGTCTGGTTGATTTTAGTCTGGACCATATTCCTCTGTCTTTTCATGGCTATAGAAGTGGTCACTGGTAGTTGCCACGTATGTCAGCTGGGCTCTTTAAGACTTTAAAAAGAAAAAAAAAGAAAGAAAGAAAAAAAAAGAAAGAAAAGAAAAAAGAAAAAACAAAACAAAACAGAAAAAACGCCCACCAGGAGTAGATTCTGTGAGAATGCTGTAGGTGGCGCTGTTGCCCCACTAGTCTGCCGCCATGGCTGCTCTGCTCCGCAGGGCCCTTTATCGCTCTGGCAGGTCACCGGGGCTGGCTAGGGGTGTACTTCCACTCCCTCCCAGCTCTGAATCCTCTCCTCCCGCCGGTGCTCTGGGGTGGGGGAGTGCTCGGGTCCCGCCGGGTCACGGCTCTGTATCTTACCCGCCTCTTGGGGCGCTGAGTCCTCTCGGGTGTAGCTGCACGCTGTGCGCTTTCCTGTGTATTCTGGTCTCTCTTTTAGGAATAGATGTATATGCTGTGTTTTTGTAGATAAATATAGCATTGGGAGATTTCTGCCGCCCTGTTCATGCCGCCATCTTCCCAGAAGTCTCACAAATATATTTTTTAAACTTACATTGAAAGTATTAGAGTTTGTGGAAATACAGTTTCTCAGATCAAGGTTAAGTAGCTTATATAGGTAATGTATATATCTATCAATCATATGTACATCATTATATATATCATTATATGTATATCTAGATCTACATATCTATATCTATACATGATGTTAATGTGTGAAACTATCACATCTTTTACAACACATGGATATATATTCTGACTTTCTCAGTTAACAAAATAGGTTGGCCACCTGTATTTCTTCCTTCTGTTCTTTTTTCAAGACTCATGTAAATACTTAAGGTAGAGAACTACCTAGCATAACATCAATTTCCTTTTCAGTATGTTCTTGATTTCCCCACAAAATGAAGCCTTGTGCTCCTTCTCAAACTTGCCTAAAATTCCTTGACATTCCATGTACTATTTTGATTGTTCGGAAATAATTCTTATGGTCTATAATATCCATGCTTCACATACAAAGATACACTGTATATATTACAGTTTATTTGAACACTTTCCAAGAAAACCTGTAATATGTATGGTTATAAAACTGCAACTGCTTTTATGTTTTGTTTGTATAGCTACTATGTAAGTCCCAATTTTTTAAGACAACATACTTTATTCATAAAGTTCTTAAATTCAATGTTGTTAAAATTGCTTCTGTCTTTCCAAAGCAATCATTATATTTTTTACATAGGAGAGTGAAGATCCAAATGGAACAGTTCCTCTTCCTCCTCAAACCTCCCCTTTTAAGGAATCATTAAAATGAAAGAAGTTGAAAATGAAATAAACACACAAATTAAGGAACAGGTGAGGGGCTCTACAATTAAGAAATTGTAATACATTTCTAGAAGTTGTGGAACAGGTAGCAAAAAAAGGAAACAAAGGATGATATTTCTTAGCAAAAGTGAAGAGGAGATAGAAGCAAAGAGGGAACCTGCTTCCTCTTTAGGACCTCAGAGCATTGGGAATCGAGAAATGCCAGCTTAGATGGGATCAGATGGGAGACTGAGTGCTGAAATTCAGTAATCAGAAGTCCACCTAAGGAGGATTCACTGGCTTGAACAAAAAACATTCTTCCAAGTTGGAGCCAGAATGCCAAGCAGATAAGAGTCCACCTCTGACAAAAAAAGTAAGTCAACAAATTAAGTCAAATCTCAATGTCCTCTTTAGAAAAATTGAAGAGCTGAGCGTCTTAGTTTGAGCTGCTATCACAAAGCCCCATAGACAGGGTGGCTTAGAAACAAAAGAAGTGTATGTCTTACAGTTCTGGAGGCTGAAGTCTGTGATCAGCATGGCAGCTTGCTCAGGTTCTTATAAGAGACCTCTTTTGGGCTGTGGATGGTTATCTTCTCCTGGTATCCTCACATGACACTAGAGAGAGTTTAAAAAGAGATCTAGAGAGCCCTGGGATCCCTTTCATAAAGACACAAATCCCATTCATGAATGCTCCACCCTCATGACTTAATTATCTCCCAAAGGTCTTACCTCCTAATATCATTACTTTGGGGGCATAGGACTTCAATGCATGAGTTTGAGCAGGGGGACACACACATTCAGTCCATTGCACTGAGATCAATGATTTTTTGCATTTTGGTGACTTCAGAAAATTCTTTTCTGGATAATTATTTGCATCAACCACACAGCAGCCTAATTTTTAAATAAAACTAAAGAATTGGTTATTCTCACTGCCTCCCCTTCCTAACTTTGATGTTTTCTCTCAGACCTACTATATAAAATAGCTTTTGACAGGGTCACCAAGGACTGGTGTATCTTAAAATCTGATGGTCAGTGTTCAAAGGGTAGTAGATCTTTTCTTTCTTGAAACATCTTTTCCTCTTGGCTTTGAAGACATCACATTAACTAATGCTGGTTAAACAGCTACCTCACTAGCTGGTTCTTCTCAGTGCCTTGGGCTAGATTCTTCTTTTACTAACTACTAAGCATTAGTGAGCCTCTAGGCTTAGCTCTGAGACCTCTTCTTTCTACCTATATTCTCTCCGTAGGTGATCTTATATGGTCCCATTCAACAAACAGAATTGCAGGGAAAAAAATTGTTGTATGTCACAACATTTTGAATTGATTCATTTCAGGATTAAATAAGGGACTGCATATATATGCATTTGTATATCTATTGCTATATACATAGACTTTTAAAATATGAAACTGCAGCATCATATACAGGTTGTCTTGATAATTTGTTTGTCATTTTCACTTTTTATAAATATGTCTTAGGTCATTAAATATCCCTCAACATCGTCGATACTGGCTGCATTGTTATTGGGATATGCCAACGTTTACTTAAGTAATACTTTGTTATTGGACATTCAAGCTGTATTCAATATTTTCACTCTTACAAAGAACCATTTAATGAGCATCCTTTGAACTAAATCTTTGCATACCTTGATAATTTATTCATAATAAATATTTGGAAGCATAGTCATTAAATCAGTTAAGGACAGTAAATACTTTTTGTTTTTGACCTAGGAAAGACAAGTTATCCTTAGCGTCAAGTTCCTATGAAGAAAGTCTATAACCAATTTACCTAATTACCAACCATGTCTAAGAACCATATCACTGGAATTTTTGGTATCTAGTCTTAAAAATGTATAAGAAAGTACATATATTTGAAAACTGAACTAGTGGTATTGAGAAAAATACCACTAGAAGGCAAAAAATTTCATCTTCGTGATGAATGATAGAATAAAGACAAATTCTTTATCTAAGAAATTGAGAGACTGGCACTTGAAAATTAGTTCTAACTCAAAATGTGAATGAAGAAGAGCTCCAATACAGGAAATATTCTGACTATAGCATCTTAATTTTATTATCACTTCCTTTGAATCCTAGATTCTCTTTTTACTGAAAAACAGGTGTTGATAAGCATTTAAAGTTTCATTTAGCTGCTTTCCTGACATAGAGTAATTATTTTATACATTTCTTATGCTTACTTATTATCTTTACTAGGTTAAAAAAAGATTTCCAAAACATTTGGCATTTTTTAATACTCATATTTTAAGACATTTTATTGAGGTATAATTTTAATACAATAAACCACATATACTTAATATGCATTATTTCATGTCCTAATATATTTATAAATTTGTGAAAACACTACCAAAAGTGGGATAGGGGACATATTCATTACTCCCAAAAAGCTTTTTCAGTTCCTCTTGTAATATGTCTTTCCCATATTTTTTGGTTCCATCCACCCAACTCCCACCCTAGAGAAGACGGGTTAATTGTTGTCACTAAAGATTAGTTTGCATTTTCTAGTGTCTTATATATATATATATGGAATCATACATTACATAGTCTTTTTTGTCTGGTTTCTTTCACTGGCATAATTTTGAAATTCATCCGTCACTGCCCATATCAGTGGTTCATTCCTCTGATATATACAGCCTATCTTCAAGTGATACACATTTCATGTATAATATGTGAACCTGACAGCAGTGTACTTCAATTTTCCATTCCTAATACAGATTACTTATACATATATGTGAACTCCACATGACATTGAAATTCAAATTGTATCTGATAAACAGTAGTACGTTTTTAGAGAAATTTAAATAAAAAGAAAGTATTTTACATTTACATGTCAGTTTCTATTTCTGTTGTTCTATATTCCTTTGTGTAGATGAATGTTTCTTTCTCATATAATTCCCCTTCTGCCTGAAAAACTTTAACCTTTCTTATAGTGAGGGTCAGCTAATGATGAATTCTTTTTCCTTTTGTATGTCTAAAAGTCTTTCTTTCAATTTTGTTTTTGAAAGACATTTCCTTGGGCATACATATTCAGGTTGTCATTTTTAAAAATACGTTGCAAGATGTTGATCCACTGTCTCCTCATATTTTTCAAACAATAAATCTATTGCCCTCCTTGTCTTTGTTTTCCTATGTGTAATGTGTCTTTTTTCTCAGTTTGGTTTTAAAATTTTCTCATTATCAACATTTTTATTAATTCAATTATGATATGCCTTTATATAGTTTTCTTTATATTTTTATGCTTGGGTTTTTTGAGATTCTTGGATTTATGTTTATAGTTTTCAAACCCCCTTCACTTCAGGTATTCCAAGTGTACATAAAGTTGCCCTATTGCTCACTAACGCACTTTTCTTTTTTTTAATTATTATTTTTCCCTCTTTTTTCCCAAATGATTTCTACTTTTATGGATTCAAGTTCACTAAACTTTTCTTCTTCAATGTCTAATCTCCTACTCAACCATTTCAGTGTAAAGTTTTTGTCAGAAATTATAGTTTTCACTTCTAGTAATTCAATTTGGAATTTTTTATGATAACATCCATGTCTCTACTTAACATTTTGAATATACAGAATATGAAATACAGCTATAATAACTTTTAATACCTTTGCTTATTTTAACATCTATGTGAGTTCTGGGTTGGTTTAGATTAATTATTTTCCTCATGATGGGTTCTACTTTCTTCTTTGCATGCTGATTAATCTTTGATTGGATTTGAGATATTGTATCCTTTATCTTGGGTGGTAGATAATTTTATATTTCCAAAAATATTCTTAAACTTTGCTGTGGGATGTAGTTTAGTTTTAGAAATAGTTCAAGCCATTCTGGTCTTATATTTAAGATTGCTACTTCAGAACCAAAGGGTGTTTCTCTAGGATGAATTATTCCCCGCTAGTGAGGCAAGACTTTTCTAAGGAATCTGTCCATTTATAAGCTTTTCCAGGCTGGCTGGTGGGAATGGCATTATTGTAGGTACTTATGAGTGTCAGGCATCATTTCTTCTCTTCCTTTTGGGTGGTTATTCCCAGGGCCAGGATTTCTTCCTTACATGCATGCATTGATCAGTATTCTACTGACTACTTTGGGGGAACCTCTGCAAATCTCTGGAGTTTTCTCTAATTTTAGTTTTCTTTTTTTCCTGAATACACTGTTCGGTGAATTAACAGCCTTGGTTTCCCTGGACTCTCAACTCCATCTTCTCATTTCAGGGATGCTGGCAGACTATGTTCCCTTTTCTCTGTGCTGTCACCTAGAAACTCTCTCCAGGCAGTGAGCTGGGGCAAACATTGGGCTAACCTTGTTTGTTTACCCTCTCTCAGTAATCAATTTCCTTCACTGACTATCATCGAATGTCTTAAGATCATTGTTTCAAATAAGTTTTCCCAGTTTTTGAATGTTTCCAGTAGGAGGCTAATTCTAAACCCTATGATTCCATCTTGACAGAAGTGAAAGTTTACACTAATTTTTTAATACTATTATTTACTTGGCTTAAACCTTTTACTTTCTAGAGCTATTAATTACATGAAGGTAGGGAGGAAAATTACAGACTCGTCCTCACAATATACTCTTTTTATTGTGTCATTCTCTCTTCAGAACCAAAAATGTCTCTTCTTGCTAAGTTAAATATAAAGACAAACGCAAGCCCATAAAGGTAGCTGTATAAAGAACTAAAACAGGGTTTTCATTGTTTATGGCTTTGTTATAATCTAGCTTGATCCAATGATATACTTAAAGCAGAGGGCTGGATGAACTATATAGCCTTCATTCAATCATCCATGACTAATGTACTGTCAAAGAAAATCTTTATAAGAATTGCATAAGAAGTTGTTAGTCTTACTCCCAAACAACCTGGACTGGAGATGGTCTAAGTGGCACATGAAAGAATAGTAACCCTCACAAATGTAAAACTTAAGGACTCTAAACAAGAAATTTGTCTGAACAGTTGAACACCTCACTTATGTACAATGTAGGGGACTGTTTTAATCTACTACAAATATAAGGATATCTTTTCTTTATTATTTACAATGGGAGTTCTGATTTTTTTTCCCTACAATATTTCTGTATATTTGCAGACTTGTACCTCTCTCCTAGGATCACTTCTATACAGTGCCAAGCTTCAAGAATTACGATTTTTCTTAACACATTTTGTAAGAGGTCTTTTAATTAACAGAATCTTTATGAGAGGTTTATCAATTTCTATATTAGAGAATGAAAAAAAATTATGTGGATTAGACTATTCAGAGACCATTTCAGAGAAAATATTAACCTTAAAAATCCATAGATTTTTAGTAAACAAGGAAGCTAAGTAGTAGTATTTGCACAAAAATAAAATTACTAAACTCATCCTTACTTAGTTCTTTATTCTCATGCATTATTCTTGGAGCCAGATTTCAATACGCCCTAATTACATCTTAATGGCTAATTCTTCAGACACTGAAACAGAGTCATTTTAGAATTTTTGTGACGGCCAAGATATGTCCTTTTAATATAGTGTGAAATTAGGCAAGTCAATACCTTTCATATGTCTATGGGGACAGACTATACTTGACCAGTCCCACTAGAGATTCCTGGCATGTGTTCTGGTCAGCTATATCCATAACAGTGCTGCGTAAGGTATCACTCCTAAACAACTCAGGGTCCTAAAATAACAACTGTTTTCTATTCTCACCAATCTGCAGGTTGGCTGGAGGTCAAATGAATTATGTTGGATTTGACTGGGCTTCATACTAAGCTTCAGGTCGAGCTCAGGAATCATTCTGCTTGTCCCTGTTCCTCATCTTTCACACCCTTCCTCTCTCATTAACAGGCTAATCGGGGCAGGACAGATGAAACCTGTTCAATGAACTACATCATTGTCTCCACCACCAGAAAGATCTTTTAGAGCTGTTGATGTCTTCCAGGAGCATGTGAATGTCTGCATAATCTCACACAGCTTCCCATGCATCTGCACATGGTTTTTGTGTCCTACAAACGTCTCCTGAGCCTTGCATGGAGAACATGCATAAGCAAGACTGCCTTTTTCTTGAACACTTGTTAACTTCAGGTATTGCAGAATTCTGCTTCCTGAGTCAAATATTCTAACACCTTTCATGGCTATAGCCAGTTGCCTCTCAAGTTGACTTAAAACAGGAAGCTTTTTTCTAAGAAGAAACATCTCATACTTTATAGCCTATAAGCAAATTTACCTTAGAATGTGCATTTTAACCCTGCACTTTCCAGATACCTGTCAGGAATTAAAACATTGAAAAAATGTTTATGGATGGGAGAATAAGAAACAGGGTAAGTAATGGTTTGGCATTTTAGTGGCTTATCAATACCTGACTCAGCTCATTAAGTAATTTGTTTTCAGTCTTATTTAGGGCTATGAAGTTCCCTAATAGCATATGAACTTAAACACAAATGTAACAGCACTAATGCTCATTTGTCTTCCTCCCAGCCACATCATTATTAGTCTCTTTTTACAAGAATCAAAATTCTATTTGCACTGTTACTTGGTTGAGCTTCCTTGGAACTATTGTCTGCTATGAAAGTTTAAGCTGTCATATTCTTTGTGAATAGAGCTATAAAAATATAAGGAATTTGAGGGTCTCATGCATAAATGTGTGTTTTGTTATTTTCTTAAACCATGGAAAATAAGAATTTTTAAACTTGCCTAATATGTACATTTCCTGCCCCCTGGCACTGGCCTGTACATTTTCTTACTGTGAAGAGATCTTGCCCTCTCCTTGTCAGGATCCCTTCATAAAATGGTTTAGAATTCCTCCTAAGAGTGACTTTTGAAAACATATTTTTAATTCTTCAGAGTCTATCATTCCCTACTGATACTTATTTCCTTCTAAGTTTTGGTTTTTCCTTAGGGAAAACACTATTTAGCACACTGGAGTATTTCGGCCAGGACTAGAGTGACAGACTTTTCTGAAACAATATAAAGTGCTTTCTATTCAATGTTTTAGCATCACAACAACACAGGTAAAATATAAGAGACTTGGATTTCCTTCTTTCTGATATTGCTATCTTACCCAAATTTCTCTATATAAAGTTGTAATTTGATGTGGCAAATGACAGTATTTCCCAATTAATTTTAATGGTCACTGAATGTCTGTGCTTATCTACAGTTGTAATAATGTCTAAAACTTACACATACATGTTTTCATTCATGCAACAAACATTTATTGGGTGCTGTTTCAAGTACTGATACTACAGATGATAAATCAGAAATAGATGAATATTTCTTGAGTTTTAAGAGAAAAGAAATAGTGAAAAAGACAAAAAAGAGCACAACAATAGAATGAAATAATAGAAATAGAATAGAATAAGCTAACAGATTCTGACTCTTACACATATGAGCTATAAAGATCTTTCTAGTTTTAAAATCGCTGTGACCCTGTTGGCATCTGCCTCATGCCCAGTGCCTGGCATACTCTGCTCTCCCACGTTAAATTCTTCTTCCTGGAAAGACACAACAGGAAGCACCCCACCTAGTAACCCTGGCTATAGGTTAAGTAACAGAACAGATCAGGTGGCTGAGATCTGGTGCAAAGGAAGTGGACATTTCTCAGGCATCCGGCTGAATCGCTGTAGTTGCCAGGCTGCTAAAGTCTTGCTCTTGAGTTCTGAACCATGCTGAGGGCCTGGGAGGGAATGAGGGACTCAGCATCACACTGCTGAAACATCCCCACCTAGAGCTGGCAAATGTAGGGCATGAGACCCTGAAACTCTTAAAGGAAAACATAGGCAAAATTCTCTTGAACATTAGCATGACAATTTTTTTCTGGACGTATCTCTCTGGCCAAGGGAAACAACATAAAAAATGAATAAGTGGGACCTCATCAAACTAAAAAGCTTCTGTGTAGCAAAGGGCACCATCAACAGAACAAAAAGGCAGCCTACGGGAGAATATATTTGTAAATGATTTACCTGATCAGGAGTTAACATCCAAAATATATAAGAACTCATATGAGTAAACACCAAAATAAAAAGAAAAATTAAAAAATATTTTTAAATGGCTGAAGGATCTGAGCAGAATTTTTTCCAGAGAAGAAATACAGATGGCCAACATGCATATGAAAATATGTTCCACATAACTAATGGGACATGCAAATCAAAACCACAACGAGGTATCACCTCACACAAGTTAGAATGGCCGCTATCCAAAAGACAAGAAATAACATGGTAAGGATGTGGAGAAAAGGGAACCCTCCTACACTGTTGGTGGGAATGTAAATTGGTGTAGTCACTGTGGAAAACAGTATGGAGGTTCCTCAAGAAACTAAAAATACATATGTCATACAACCCAGTAATTCCATTCTAGGAATTTACCTGAAGAAAACAAAATCCCTGATTCAAAAAGATATATGCACCCCTGTGTTTACTGCCACATTATTTATAATAGACAAGTTATGGCAGCAACCAAAATGTCCATCAATAGATAAATGGATAAAGAAGTAGTACACAAACTCAATGGAATATTATTCAGCCATAAAAAGAAAGAAATCCTGCCATTTTCAACAACATGGATGGAGCTAGAGGGTATTATGTTCAGTGAAATAAGCCAGGTGGAGAAAGACAAATATCATAAGATTTCACTTATTTGTGGAATCTAAAAACAAAACAAACAAAATAGCAGTAGAGCCCTAGACACTGAGAAGTGATTGGTGGTTACCATAGGGGAAAGGTTGGGGTAGGTGGGGGTAGGGAAGGGGGATAAAGGTGCACAAAAAATTCTCTATCATAATATAAGTTGGTCACAGGAATGGAAGTGTAGCATGGAGAATATAGTCAGTGGTTCTGTAACATCTTCCTATGTTGACAGATAGTAACCACACTAATTGGGGCGAGGATTTATTAATGTGGGTAACTGTTGAATCAGTGTGTTGTATACTTGAAATCAATATAAAATTGTATATCAACTACAGTACAATAAAAAAACAAATAATAAATCTTGCAAATTTCTTGAGGTACTGAAATCAATCAAGGGAAAATAAATAACGACTTGTGGCTTAAACATTTTACTAACATTTCTACTCTTTGAAAGAATGGCATCATAACATTGAGTGCTTATTCGCTCTTACAGTTAGAACATGTATAACAATAACATAATCAAAATGTACTTCTGGTTATCAGGTTACGTATATGCTATAATCCCTGGTCAAGAAATACTCAGGAAGAGATTCTATCCTCTGGAAGTTTAAAATAGAACTAATGACACTAACTTGACTCCATCTGTATCAGTTATATCACACAATAACTGAAAAGAAATAGATACTAAAATACGACCATAAATTCATCTAAGGAGAAGCAGCATATGGGTAGAGGTTATTTATATAAAGTTTGGGTGAATGTTGAGCAGAAGTGTTGGAGGGAATGTGTCCGTTCCTTTCTGATCACTACTCAAAGACTTCCTGGGAGATCTGGGGCTTCCAAAGAGATCAGCTTGGGGTAAAGTAACAAGATTGAGCTCTCTGTGATGGCAGAGTTATGTATCTGGCTGAAATAGGGCTGGGAAGGGAGTTGAATGACAGACTAGAGGACACTGAGAGTCTGTGACGGCAGCTATGGGAAGCCATGCACAGCAAAATAGACAACAGAGCTGAAAGGGAACAGAGAAACACCTAGAACCAAAACTATAGCTTTCCAGATCAAGAAAAAGTCAGTTTCAGTCTTAGCTTTGAATCAAGAAACTGAACCAAAATTAATAGAAATAACAAACACATCTGAGAATTATTCACTAAGAAATTACCAAGTAGATGGCTTCCATTTTAAAACCACAAAATTTGATGTAGAAAACATATAAACTAAAGGCAGAGCAATGTCTAATGTATAAGTTATTCAGAAATGATTCTAACAAAATAAGAGAAAAATGCAACAGATAAAATGCTAAATTTGCGTCCATTATTTGGGACTTCCATTTGAAAGGGAGGAATTACCAATCAGATTTACTTGTAATGGAAAAACACAGAGCACTGGTTGGTGGGGTGTTCGGTGGGCTTTTTATTTATTGGTCTAATCTATGCCTCTCTAAATGTTATTATAGATATTAAACTAATATACCCCCAAATCTAAGAGAATACACTCCATCAACTCAAACTAAACCATCTTACTCTGGTTTATCTCCCTCTGATCCACATATTCAGACTGAAGTGTACTTTTCCAGTGAACTGACATGTGGGATTAAAAAAAATCAGTTTTTATATCGCATAAACATTTTTTAAAGGGAAAAGAGGAAAAAGAAAAGAAGAAAAGATCAAGTCGTATCAATCAGATCCCTAGAAAAGCAAGTAATTTTTCTTGAAATGTTATGTAGCTGTACTTCCTTTCTCTCTGCCTTCTTCTCCTGCATATGCATATAAAAATACACTAAATACACTGGTAGATGAAAAACCACATCAGGTTGGCCCTCCTGTGTTGTAGCCCACCCATTATAAAAGGCCACAATTGTCCCCTCTTTTATCTCAAAATAAAAGGTATAGTAGACCCTAAAGTGAAAATTGGCTTGGATCCTGAGGAAGCCTAATGACAAGTAGCAAAAAAGAAAGAAGACAAAAAGAAAAAGAGGACACTCTGACCCCTTGTCTTTATTTGTGTCCAAATCATGTGCCTTATAAAGCTGTGGCTTAGCAGTCTTATTACATATTTACGTTTCTAAAGTTATGAGTGAAAATGTGAATCATAGTCGAGATATAGTCACTGTTCAAATTAAAGATACCTTTATTTTTTTTATTAAGAAACCTAATGCATTGAACACAGCATGGTATTTGAAAGAGACGAAGATTTGTTTGTTTAATCAATGAAACTCAAAGGGAGGGTAGGTAGGTCATATGATCCTGGCAGAGAGACAAGGTGAGCTCTGGCACGCTAAGCAGTAGTAGTCTGTGACTGCTGGGATGCTGAAGCCAGGAAATATTTGCACCGCCTTTTCTTATTTCCCTTTTCTTTTAGTGTTTGATGGATATATAATAATTATATTTTATAAGAATGCCAGCGGTGACGGAAGTGCTTCTCCTAATGCAGAGGCTGTAAAGCTATCAGAGGAGCTTTAAGCAAATGTTATCTGTTTTACAGAAGAAATCAATTACCCGCAGATTGCTTAAACCGGTGACAGGCACGGTAAGGAATAAAATGTGTTAAGTAGAAAAGTTACAGCCATCAACATGTAAGAAATTACATGATATATGAAAGCAATCACTTGTTCAATTTACCTTCAAAACTAAAACAAGTTCTTCTGCACTGGAAATAAACATGAACCTCTCTTTGAAAGGCGAACAATTTCCAACTCGATGGAAAAAGTACTGTATAAATTTAAGCCGGCAACAGTGCTATTAGGAGCACACAACCAGGTTTGCAGAGATAAAGTATGTGAACTATTTAACATACTCATTTCAAAGTAGGTATCAGTCTGTCTTCATCTGCCTGCAATTCAGCATTATGTAATTTCCAGATATGGCTGGAATAAAAAGAGTCTGCTAGAAAATACCCCACATTATAACATTCCTTATATTTAGATCAAACTGCACAGGATTTTACTCAATTAAAAATTACCTTTAGTGTATTTCAGTTTTAATATTCATTATTCTCTATTGATAACATGCATTCTTTTACCTATATTTGCAAGGAAAGATTCAGACGTGGGCCTGCTTTTTCTGCTCAAGGAAGAAAAAAAAATGTGTCAAAGAGCTCTGACAGTTCTTATGGAAGACATCATGGTTCAAAATGCTCATAAAGCTGTTAATTCCTCAAGTGGAGTTGGCATCTTGCTGGTGAAACGAGGTCACCATTTTTAGCCCTTCATGCTATCAGTCCTTTAGGAATTTTTGCATCGTATGATTCAATTTTTAAAACAAATTAATTCAAATCACATTTAACATAAAAAAGTGATTTCTTAATATTGCAAAACAGGAATCATTTTACCAGATGTGCCGTTCACGACGTCAGAGCATAAATATCACATTTCTGTGACTGCCACTGCGTACAATGACAGCCGTGATGGAAGACACCTGCCTAATGAAGAACTTAGGTTGTTTTCTTTTTACTTTCTTCTGATTTTTAAACTGGGAAGTATTTAGAAGAATTTGCTCACATGATCTTTTAGTAGAATCTGGAGTAATATACCAGCTGATGCATATCATTCTTTTACAATGTTTGGAGGGAGAGTTCTACACTAACATCATATTCTCAGGAATTAAATATGTATATTCAGATTTCATGCAAGTCAATTGTCCTTAATGGGCAAACGTGTATGATAAATTTAAAGAACTACATTTTTGGAACATTTGTATGTTAACATTTTTGAGGAGAGTCATACTAGTAGTTTTGTATGCACTCTGACACAGAAAACAATATTGTGAAAATTCCCAATGAGAAGATGACTCTGCAAATGCTTTCTTTTCTCTGCAAAATTATCAAGCTGATGTAATGGTGATGTCCTACTGAGTAGTCACCACAGACCTTCCCACAGGATAATGCATTTTTAAAATATGAACTTGAAGCTCAAATGTTAAATATGCATTTCCTCCTCCTACAGGACATGCTGAAATGCCGCGTGCTGTTGGCGAGAATGACCTGTACGTGTTGAGTCCCCCGACCCCCGGACTTTTTTCCAGAAACAGTTAGTGTGGCGTGCAGTGAACCAAATCAACAGGGTGATTCAAGCTGTCTCCATAGCTTCTTGGCAAAAGAAAGTATAAACTAAAAAAACTCCCCTCCTACAGCGTGCAGCTCTTGCTTCCCACACTTAGCCTCTTCTGTCACCTCTGGCGCTGTTACTGACCCATGCTAAGCAAACTAAAGGATGATAAGTTTTCTGCCTCTGCCCTTGTCCCGAGGGGCTGCACATTAGCCTATCAAGTATCAGGAGCTATTTCTGGGGGATATTTGTCACCCCACGAAGGACTCTGGAACAAATGAAATGGGCAACGAATTACAAAAATGTCATTCTCTAAAGGAAATGGATGAAGGCTTTTGATCTCCAGTAATAAATAGATGCCATAGCCTTATAACACTATTTTTATATTAAATTTGGCATGGTTACTATTTCTAGTTCATTAAGGGAACAGCTTGAAAACTATTTCCTTCTGTACTTTTCAAAATAATGTTGTTTCCCTCATGTCTTCCCAGTAAGAAATATAAACAGTACCTGGCAATGGATTCTGGAAATTACAGGTCATGATTAATTTCATGTGACTTTTGTTAATGATTATTTTAAGATCATACAAAAATCATTTTAGGGAGGGATTTTGAGATTATAGATGGATCACATAAGAGGTACATATGACTGGATTTTAAAAGTCTGATTTATACCTATTCCTCGTTTCTTTATAAATCACAAATACATTACTTCCTTTTCTCACTTTTCTCACACATTATAGTTTTACAGGGCCTCATGATAAATATGCCATGGACAAAGGTCAAGCAAAGGATAATAACTCAATTCCTTAAATGAAAGCTTCAAAGTAAATCCTCTGTGTTTAACAGCAGTAAACAGGGGTCAGAATGACAACGTCACAGACTAGAGAATAAAATGTGTGTTAATGCCTTTGAGCCTCAGTGCGTTCTTTAAATGGGTGTACTTGGACTGACATACTTCGATGTTCTTTGAAGTGGAACTTGAGCAAGATACATAATACATGATAATAAATGGCACTACATATTTTTAGATAGTCTTGTTTGTGTGGATTTGGGGGTTAAGTTGAACATTTTCATGGAAGTTATTAACTATTTCTAATAGAATAGGTATATTTCTTCTATAGATTCACCTACCAGTGATTTTAGAATTGAACTGCTTTTCCTTACTAAGCTTATTTTGTTTAAACAAAATCTGTGAGATAAGATTGTGGAAATAATTCATGGGGATTTTTATTTGACCCGTTAATATATGGATGAAGATGATTAACAGTTGTGATATACACACTCTTTGAAAATTATTTAATAGTGAAACACATTATCTGTGTTTATCTTCAGATTTCCCAATTTTATCTTAACTCTTAAGTCATAACTCCTGGGTAGAGATATTGTGTGGTACATCTTAAGTGTAGTCAATATATGTCAATATTTTGACAGAATTGATTAGTAAAAAACAATAAAAACTGAGTAGTCCAAACTCTAATTTTCCATTAGGTTAAAGTCATCATTTCTTAGAGGCAAATGGTTTAAAAGTTTCAGCTATATTTTATGTATCTTCAATGGACATCTGCTTTATTTTATATTTCTTATTTCTCTTTGCTTTTAAAGAAGAGTGCACATGGCTTGTTTTGTGAACTTCTTGACTGTATGAACTTTGATAGGGGTGTTATGGAGCCAAAGGTTCTTTAAAGAATATCTAAGTATGTTAGTCCACATCTGTCCATTTAACACACGTGCTGAAGCTCGAAGTTACACTAACGTACATTTTAATCTCTAGATGGATTACTGTCATCCTGAGTCCTGTTTACTGCTGGGCCCTTTTCTGACAAGTTAGCCTCCATGCTTGCAACTAAGACGTCTTTATCTTTAAATATTTAAATTCTTTAACTAAATCTCGCTAGTAATTCTTCCACATAAGGGAGAGAAAATGTTTGAAAAAACACATAAGAAGATAACAATAAGGGATTTTTCTTTGAAAATGAAAACTGATGACTTATATTCCCCATCTTTGTATCACAAATAGAATACATAGTTTAAAAAGAAGCATAGTAGATAAAAACTTTCTGTAATAGAAAAATTGTTAGAACATCACAGGTTACTTAAGAGTTGAGTCATTTTTTTTTCTTGATCTTTCAAAATAGAGATTTCATCCAATTTGATTCTATTTTGTTCTGTCCCATCCATAGGCATTAAAATGCAGACTTTATTCAATTTTTCCCTCATCTTAATACTTAAAGTGTAAAATTTGGCTTCTAGCTTTATCTGACTTCCCAAGCAGATATTTCTCAAAGGCCACCAGTTCTCTCTTAATTACTAAATGTAAAGACTATTTTAAAATAAATTGATTTTTTTATTTCCTTGATAGGTGTTCTTCAATTCAGTCAACAGATCTAAAACTGAGACTCTTATTTCCCAAAATATCTCCTCTTGATTTCCTCATTGTTGTACTCTATGAGGCAGTAACCAGAAGTCCAGAGCACATCAGTGGGATTGTGGGAAAGGCCATAGGAAAGGATGTTATACTTCCTCCTTAGGAAAAAAATGACAGTCAGCAAAAAGAAATAAGTTCCCCCACCTACTAGTGAAACTGAAGATTGTTTAGCCATATTTGAGCCTAGAGCCTTAGAGTTAAGAAAATCAAATACAAGCTAAACATACTAGAACAACGTGGCAACCTATGGCTCTTAGATGAACAGAAAGGCAAACAAGTGTGCAGCTGCTTCAAAGCCGTGGTGGCTTAAAGGAAAGACATTCTGTAACAGTCATCTTCATCTAGGTGATGGGCTGGCTAACACTCAGAAGTGTAGGATTTGGTAAACAAGGTATAGGGTGTCAGCAGTGTGGTGAATTCTAGCAGTTCTTTCATAATTTATCGGATGAATGACATTTTCATGAATTAAAGTGAGTCATTTTGGGGTAAGAGTACCTGTCTTTATATGCTCATGTTTTGGGAGAGAGAGGGAAAAACAAGCTACTATATGGGAACCTGGAAATATTTTTTAAATCACTTACAAAATTTACCCTCCCCCCAAAAAAATGCCAGACCATTTCCATTAAAGGTACTGTAGCACTTAAACATTTAATTTAACTAAATCTAGTAAGTAACTCTTCAATAAAGAAGAGGGGACAATGTTTGAACATCATATAGAAAGAAAAAAAAGAATAATTTAGAGTTGAAGACCTAAATTTTCTAGAATAATCAAACTGTCTAAGAAGATAATTCATTTTTTTCTTTTCTTTTTCTTTAAGGAGGAGAGCATGGTAGGTAAAAGAAGAATTTCTTTAACAGAAAGTCTTCAAACATGGTGGTGGGTTACCCAGAGTTTGAGTCATTTCCTTTTGATTTAATCTTTAAGAACAGAGTCAACTCTGGCCTATGCCATCAGTTCTCTTCTGTCTCATTCTTGACACCTCTCCCTTCAATTCCTCTGCAGTCAGTTGGCTAGCACTCTTGCTTGTGACTTTCCAGTATTTCGAGCATTCATACATAATTTTATATTTCAGTTACTTCAAAAACTTTTCAGTTGCTTCTATTCTATTCTAGTTGGGGCTCTCACGAGCTCTCTCTGAAATAAACGACTATGAACAAAAACAAAAACAAAACATTTTTAAGAATAAGTTAGGCTTGCCTGCATTCTCTTTCCACCACTAATGTACCCTACTGTAAATGAGGCTTCATAAATCACATCCTCCCACTCCCCAACAAGCCTGGCAGGAGAATAGCGCTGGAGTCACACTGCCCCCATGTTGCACTAGCTCTGTGAGCTTGACCAGGTTGCTTTAAATCCCTAAGACTCAGTTTCCTCACTCAGAAAAGCAGGATTAATAATAATGTCTCCTTGATACAGTTGATACTTTGAAAGCACTTGAATTTTTTTGCAGTTTTCTAAAGCTGTCATAGTGTGCTCTCTTCTGACAGAGATACTTTTGGTGGGTGTGTTTCCTGACAATGTCTAAACAGTATGAAATGCAAAACATGTTATCCTCTGAATTTGCATGATACTTAGAACATGTATTCAATAATGTTTAAAATAGTATTCTATTTCCAAAATGATTTATTTTTCTTCATAAAATGTATTGCGTACACTGATTTTATCATTGCATATTTGTACATATAAATAATACTTCACATGTACACATATATTTATCACTTCATATTACACAAATATATACACATTTATATATACACATATGTATGAAACCTCACATATATGTTATACAACTATCCAAGTGTAAGTGGTTTGTAAGTGTAAGTGGTTTAAAATCTTGTATATTGAAATGGAGCTAGGTGATTTTTTTTTCTACAAACCATTTTCTAAAAAGATGGGACTAATCATTGTTTATGATATCTGGGACCAGTTTTGATTCTGACACTCAAGAGTTAGTGAGATACTCTAAACCTGGCTACTTTCAATGCCTTTTTTATAGCACCACTAATAATATCTTTTTTGTTAAGAACACAATAACTGTCACATTTACTCATTCCTGGGGAATAATCATGAAGGCTGATTTTCATTGCCATCTTAATTTTCAGTGATAATATTAAAGTGGAATCACAAACTTGCACTGTTCACAACAGAAGCAACTGAAATTTAAATCTATAATGCATGATTTTGAAAAGGAAGTAAACTGCCGCTTTTAAAGGGCTCAGCTTGTATTGATGAAAGTTGGCACAAATGACTAATCTTTTTAAAGTTTCCTTTCCAAATTTAACTTTGAGCTGCCACACAGCAATTATTGCTGGTTAAAAAATTGCTTCGCAAAACCAGCCATAAAATGTGTATTATATATACATTTAATATAAAGAGAATTCTTCAAATCATAATATATAATTAGCTACATGATATAGCAAGCGACAATCAGATTACTTATGGAACTAATTTAATTTGCACAGTGGCAGCTAATTTAAAGGAAGCATTCTCTCTTCAAGCTTGTTTCTGGTAATTGTTAAGGAAAAATTATTAGTCTGGGATTTGAAAACAATCTCTCCCTCTTTTGCTATTTTTCAGAAGGACAGTTTGTGACATTTCTACCCTTAATGGATAGATACAGAAATATTTTTAAAATGATAAGAATAAACTAGATGATGAAAAATGAATTCTAGTTTTTAAAATGAGCATCAGATTTTCTTCCCTTTATGATATTTTCAGGATCCTTTGGAAATTAATGTGAGATCTATGCATTCGGATAAGAAAAAATGCACCTTAAGTGGGCTGCCGGGATATACTCAGAACGAAAGGGAAGTGAACCCCGCTGCCCACAGGCCTACATGATCGTGCTTGTAGTCATGATTCTGAAGAAGCAAATATTCTGCTTGGCTATAAGAAGTAGGAGATGAGAAAGAACAAAGAAAGAAAGGATCTTGATCCAAGTAACAAAATGGGTTTTAACCAAGCTATTAGGCAGAACATGGTGGAAGAAGAATTTATATAAGTACTAATATATTTTGAGACTGATGTAAAAATGGCCGTGAAGAGGGTCACTGGAGAAAAAAATATGACTCAGTTGCATTCATGCTAACTGATGAGGAATAAAACTTTCTCACATAGCAGAGTCCCAAACTAGAGAAAAATAAGTATTCCAAAGTTACTGAAGTTACATTTTATAAGATGTTCTTTTCAATAATGAAACTCATAGTCCAGATATAGTAATAGGTCCAGCAGCGGAAGTGAACAATAAAACTGATGGGAGGAAATGGGAAAAATTTTTCAAAAATTTTGTTCTGGTGTATGTAAGGTAGAAAGCATCCTAATTCAACTAGCATTATCGTCCTCATCAATCTATGATCATCTTGTTATGACTATGGCTCTCGTATTCTAAACACAAATTACTGAGGGATAAACAGATGTATTGATCACTTAATCAAGCAGACATTTGTCGTATAAGAAGACATTGGTCCATGTGAGTTTTCAAATAATGGCAACGGATGACTGCACAGGTAAAGCTCTGATCCAAACTTCTGTTATCATATTTATTGAACATTTATTTTGTGTCTGACACTATTCAAAGCCCACAAGTAGATCCTATGTGGTTAATACCCTTCTTCAACCAGAAATTTCCTGAAACTTACTTATAAACTCAGTTTCTGAAGTCTAGGACCCCAGTAACTTTAGCCTCAGGCACAAAAATACAGGTCACCCAAACACTTATACCCTATAATAGAAGCATTTATGCATTATTTGCAGATAAGGATCTAATTTCAGTTAATGTATTCAGAAATAATAAAATTCATTAATCCTATTCTGTTTCAAATATTTATTCTCTTCAGTAAAAAGTATTGCCTTAAGGCACTCAATTTAATAGAAACTATTTAAATTTCACATATACATATGTTTCCCGTTTTGTGTTTTATACTATAATGGAGATAAACAAAATATTTTGGAATTAATTAAACAAATAAAGGCATGAGATCCAGAATTGTAGGTAGAAACCCTATTACTGAGTTAGTGTTTGTGTGTGTGTTTTTTTTCTCCTTGCTATAGTTATTTTCTTAAGTTCGTACTTTCATGTTGTGGTACAGAAGCTCTTAAGAATAAAATAAAATGAATGAAGTAATAATACACATTGATAAGATCAGTTCGGGCAAGAAACAGGCTGATGTTCTCATGTGACTTGGAAAATAAGCTGATGTTATTGAAAATTTTCGAGAGAAGATATTCTAGAATGTTCTGGAAAGTGGACACACCCTGGAAATGACATATATCCATGCAAAGCGACGGCTCTCATCTACAAGTTTAAATTGAACAAAGGATATTATTGTCAACCTTACACACATACTCAGATTTTAATGATTTAAGAGGGTGTTGTCTTCCACATACCTTTAATAGAGCATAGGTCTTATTTTTGTTTTTGTTATTTCATACATATTAATAGGTCTATCATATTAGAAGAAAGTTATTTCCCTTTCATCTGTTCATATCTAGAGAAAGTTACACAATAAAAGCAAGAAAGAAAAATAGGAAGAAGGTAAAAGGAAATCCATACATTATGTATAGAGAAGAAAATTAAAATATAAGCAAGATGCTGTTAGTCTGCATCAATCAAGTATCCTGGTTAGCTACCCACTTCCCATTTTTCTTTCCTTTCTTTCATTTCTTTTATTGTCAAAATGATTACCTACAATCCCTACTCATCCATATCTTACCTTTTAATGTCTACTTTGAACTAAGCGATTCGCCATGCATTAAAATTTTGCATTCTACATTTATACAAAAAGACTTCCTTTCCACTTCTTCAGTTCTCAAATCTGATACTTCACACACACACACACACACACACATACACACAATTTCCCCAATTAAATTGAAGTAAAAAATAGAAAAATACAAATAATAACACTTCCCAATGGAATAACCAAAAGGAACCATTAAATAACTGAGTTTTTTTGGAACAGTAACCTACAATCGCTTTATCTTCTCACCTTCAGAAGAAAACTCACAAAGGGGATTTTTCATATGTTCTCTAGCCTTATGAAGTCATCCCATAAAGTAAAAAAAAAAAATCAGCTCACCAATGACGCAGAAAAGAGTACAATGATTTTGCCAGGGTACAGTAGCTTCAGAACTTTTCGAAATAGCAACAAGCAGAGAAGGACAGATATGGTATTTGTGGCCCTGTTTAGGCTCAATCAAGACAGACCAGGAGACATGAAATTCAGACACTAAACTGCTCAGCTGGATATCTGAAATAGCAGAGAGACTATGCTAAGTGAGTGCTGGTAATCAGAGCAGCTTATTCATCAGTTCATTCTGGGATCCTTAAATAGTGCCTGGCACAAAATACACACTCAATAAACATATGATAGACATTTTGATCAGACCTTTCTCTGTGCAGTCATCGAGTATGAGGTCTGTAACCAAATAACACTTTGCTTGGTGTTGAACAATTCACTTGTCACCTTCACCAACCAGAATGTGCCCAGGCCCATCGAAGCTCTGTATCGCCAGAGGTTTGATGACAAACTAGAATTCTTTGAGAACTTTGAAGAATGCTCAGGTTTTCTTTATTAGACCTGCATTTGCCTCTTTGCCAAAAAAAGGAGGCCTATGAAATAAACTAATTCAGAAAAAAACAAAGATGAAGGCAAGGCAAACATAAAATGAAGAGAACATATGGCTTTTTTCTTGATATATGCCAACATTTTACCTGTATTTATTCATCTTCCAGATTTACATATTTCTCCACTTACACATGCAGAATTGAGGACTTTTAAAAGTTTTCTGCATCCCTAATAGATGCAACAATGTTTGGGATTCTAGGAAACATCTGATTATTCTTTAGAAAGAAATCTTTAAATAATCATCTTAAAGATAATCTTTCTTCTTTATCAGAAAGAATTTTGCTCTCCTGCCAGTAGAGCTCCTCCTGCTGTTTGGTTAGTTTCTTGGGGAGAAGCTGGCCATTTTTATACACTCCTCTATTTCTGTGTTTTCCCAACCATGGGCCTTCTCTAGTAGGGTGGGAGAGGGAGCCCTAATACTAATGCTAAAGTTAATATCAAAGTACAGAGTGGGAACTTTATATTCTCTCTAGTATTAAGAACACTGAGATTAAATACACTCATTTTTTTCTCTTCTCTCTGAACCTTAGCTGTTCTAAATTCTAATTTTCAAGTTTGTAGGAATTAAAAAAAATCTCATTTGTACTCTCAGCTATTATAACTACTGATTTTTCAAGGTCTGTTTACCCATAACCTAGATTACAGAAAATGCTAGTAGAAAAGAAGAGATGCATGTTTTTATTATCACTGAGAGTAAAACAACTCAGGAAACTCCTAGAGTAAATGGGTTAGCCTTTTCCCACCCTAAAGGATGAGTAGCTCAACTAATGAACTACTCTTAACTTGACTAAAATCATTCCAGAACCCCTCTAGCATCTACTCATTCAGAAAGGCCTGCCCCACCCCCCATCTGTTTCCATCCCATGGGCTCTCTGCCCGATCTGCATGCAATATTGTCCGCCAGCATGAACGATTTACAATGGGCACTTTATTTCTGTAATTTAAAAGGAAAAAGAGAGAGAGAAACAACCACTGATGCAAAATGTCATTTTTTTCCCCTTTCTAATGGATGAGTAATAACCAGGAGATTTCTGAAAAGCTGTCCAGGGTGCCTGTCAGAGCTGGCAAAATTTCTGACCCAGAGAAATATATTCACGGTTGCCCCTGTGATTATGAGTTACAGGCCCCTTTGGAGGAAGCTGCTTAGAGAAGCACCAGAGAAATTATAAAACTAGACTAAATACTTGACACATAGTATTCACCACTCATCCACAAATGTGATTTTGCAGAGAATATACAAAATCAGCTGTTCTGAATTAAATTTAGGGCAACATATATGGAATATATGTTACACAGGACTCTACAATTAAAGCCTATTTTGATAGATATCAAAGGGTTGGAAATCAGGAAATAGATGTAAATTAGATCAGACTTTGGCACCTTGCAAATCCATATTCCCCTCAGCCCCTATCTTTGTGCTCCAATTTACCTTGAATCTGAAGATCCTCTGTGTGGTCTGATTTGGAACCTATTACCTCTCTTTTGAAAGCAGAACAAAAAGGGAGGAGAGCAGGAATATGTGAAGAAAGGTAACACTAATTCCCTTGAATCAAGGGATCATTTTGCCTCATGTTCCCTTTCAGTCCCTCCGGCCCTTGCGGAGATGTTGGCAACGGCGACTGTGACGGTGCCAATTCAGGGAAGGCTGTGGGCGCAGAGCTGGAGCGGCGAGGAGCAGCTTCATGCCTCCAAACGGAAACTGTTGGTCAAACACCAGAAGCCGACAGAGTAAATTAGGAAACTAGGGGCTAAAACAACCGGGATCATTCAGGTCGGAGCTTTGCTCTACACGGAACTTCTCTTCACAGGGGCTGCTCGCACCAGGCTTCTCTGCGGGTCTCCTGGGGCAACTGCAACGTAGGCATAACTTCCCTCAAGGCAGTTCTCAGGTGCTGTTCACTTTGCCGCATGTCAAAGATGTGTCTCCAGTAAGTGAGGAGGTGGGCCCTTAGCCAGGTATATGGGATCTATAGAAGATAATTTGCATGGCCTGGAAGTGAAAACCATCAATGCAGTGTTTTATACAATCCCCATGCGCATAGTAAGTTTCCTGGATAAAAATCAGTTAAAGTGGCAATTTGGCATCCTGTGGAAGAAACATCTGGTTGGTTGACTACAATTTCATTTATGAGTCAGCAGTTTTGGCACTGTACAGACACAATCAGAGATTACTTTTATCTGACATTATCTGAGCTTATTCGCGTTTTGTTTTACAACACAGGCAAATGTCCAAGTGTGTGTGTGGAGGGGTAATATATAATAATGTCTAGTAAGTAAATTGTATAAGTATTAACGGGATAAGTCATTTAAACAGTAATTTGTCATATTTAGAATCTGCAGTGTACTTGTGAAAGAAATACCTTTACAGGTATTACCTTGTAATAACCCTGTGAAGTAGTTAAAGGAGGTATTTTCGATTTCGATCTCAGTGGAGGAAACTCAGACCCAGGAAATTACCTCCCCCAACCTAACTTGTAAAACCAGAGCTTTAATTCAGGTCATCGATTCCAATCCTAGTGCTAATTTGCAGCTCACTGGACTAGGGAGATGTGCTAAATTAGAGAAAATGTGCGTGAGTGCCCGCTGGGGGTGTTGCTCTTGGTCCACAAGTGGAGGAGCAAACGGGAGTGAAATGCATCCCCACAATTCAAACTCTGCTGTAGAGTAACAGGGTGTGTTTGCAGGTATTGGTCTATAGAGTGCATAGGCATGTGAGTGTCCGTCCTACAGACATCAACGGTATCTACGTGGCTTGTGTGGTTGAAAATGTATTGGCACTGGCCTGAGCCATTTTTTCCATGCCCTACGAGAGTAAAAGTTGGCTGCTGCCGTCACTTTATTATCTTTTAAGAAGGTATATAAAATAGAAAGGGAGAATAGAAAGGTGTTGTTCACAGCTGCGAACACCACCACCGTCATTCTCAGTGTGCCCTGGATGAGAGACAACTTTCAGTGTCTATCACACAGTCACACGCGAAGCTAGAATTTGGATTCTCAAGTTCCAATTTTAAAAAGAAGGTGGACCATCCCTTTATGTCAGTGCGTTCATGAACGTATGATTTTCATTTTTTAAAAATTCCAAAATAGCCAACCTCTTTCTTTTTAGATGCAGTATTTATGTGGCATCTGAACATACGGTGGAGCTCAGAGTGGAAATGTAGTTTGCTATCGGCTAATAACTTTTCCCTAGCAGTTCAACTTAAAATTCAAGAAATTGGCTCTTCACGTGTGTGTGCCCAGAAGCATGAAACAAGAAATGCCTGTGCATCACGGAAATAAGGAAGATAATGGTAAAGAATACAAATGCACAAAACATGGTTTCAAGGGCTTGGTTTTTAATTTCTTCCTTTTTTTTTTTTTAATGCTTCCAGAGTAAAACAAAGAAGAAGCTAACAGCAAGAGATTAATGTGGAAAAGGTGGCTCTTCCCCAAACATTCTGCCTTTTTATCCCACTGTCTGGAAAATGAATTGAGGTTTCTGAAACGAGTGGTGCTTTTGCATTTTTCTTCATTAGGAAGAGTGTTTGTAAAACAAGCTTCAGATTTTGGCCATTCATGATTCCTGGTCACAGGGTGATTTTCTCCAGTAACACGCTCTTCGATGCGTATGAGCCCGAGGATCATTTCTCATCCGGGGCTCCAGACTTGGTTGCAGCTGAAACCACCCCGTTCACTCTCTTCCTTTCCACAACAGCGGCTCATTATCAGAAGCACGTTGCAAAGGGCGGTACAGGCACAAAAATCAATCTGATTGCCTGTACCGCTCTGCAAAATCATTCCAGGGGAGCAAAAAGAAATGTTGGAGAGGCAGGAGAAAAGGGGCTGGGAGGGTGGGAAAGAGCAGGAATGAGGACATAAGCTCTCCCAGGCCCGTTGAGAACTGAAGTTTAATGGCTGAGTGCTTGTTTTGAACTGTGACCTGAGGTTTGGCTGGGCACTAACAGCGGTATGCCTCATCAGCCACTGTCACAGCCACCCCAGGGTACACCTCCAGCAGGGAGTCAGCTCCGTATCCTGAATTCTCAACTACCAGCTACGCACTGCCTCCTCCGCACACACTGCTGAGACCCTGCCGAGAAATCAGCATGCAACCCAAGGAAGCATCCTTTCCTCTGGAATAAAAATTAATATTACTTGTCATATTTCATGTCTGAGCTCTTTTCATGCTTTATCCTCTGGTAATGAGGGCTAAATTACCAATATTAGTAGATTTTCATGGCTAGCACAGAAAGAGCTGTTACCAGAATAAATGTTTGCCTTGCTTCCGTTGGACACAGGCTCTGCTAATGCAGCTTTGCTAATTATTTCTAAATAGGCAATAATCTGCATCCCCTAGTGCTGGATAGTGGATTGGCCACGTACCTGCTATTTCCCTTATTTACATGTTTTACAACTTTATCAACTACACTAATTACACTCTGAGCACTGTTTAAAATTTTCTGTTAATAGAGATACAATGATGCACCAGAGGATGTGTATTTATGCCATAATTACGCCTCTGTTCCTACGATGCAGTCTCCAATTAGCTGTCTGCGGTGGCACGAGCAGCTGCCTGATATTCTAAAGCAGTGAAACATCTGCATGGCGGATGATACGCTCACATGGATTTTTTTTTAAGCCTAGAAATTTATACCCAAGGGAGTGCAGACAAATAGGAGCCTGTCATGTGTAGGGATGATTAGAAATCCTCACCATGGCAACACTGGAGCAGCCATGTCACAGAGTGAGGGGACACATGTCTAGATGAAGGCGGTAAAAACATTTGCCTTTTTTTTTTTTTTTTTTAGCTTCAGTCTTCCAAACTTCCCTCCCTTCCCCTTCCTCCTTTTCATATTCTCCTCTTTGCATCTAAAGCCAACCAAAACAGCGGTGAAAAGGCCAAAGTCTGCAGCCATGCAAGGCACAGGACACACACGAGGTTTAGGGTAAGGATAAACAGTGAGCATCAGAAATATTAGAGCCAGGAAATGCACCAGGACAAAAGAGAGAGAGAGAGAGAGAGAGAGAGAGTGTGTGTGTTGTTTAGAAAACATTGTAGCAATAATTATTTTTTGAAGTGGTGGGTTGTGTTAAAAGGAAGAGAATGAAGATTAGACAGAATGTAACAGTTGAGGTACCTTATTCAAAAGATGACACCTAATTTAAAATTTCCTCTTAACCCTCATTAACAGTTACAATTTCTGCATGAACAGTTGGCTAGCAAACATTAGTGAGAGTAGGGGAAGGCGCACAAATGTCTTGTAGTCTGATATTGAATATATTTCTTAATGGCTGCTTCTTTGATAAGCCTGCCTGTACCAAGACAGTGCATGGATGTATCTAACAACACATAAAAAGGACATTAAGCTCTATAGGCAAATATGGAGGAAATGCAATAATCATCAGATTTCCTAGAGTTATATTGACTAGTATATTATGGAATTGTAACTTTTGTTAGGAGTAACATTATCGTTTGCCTATGATTTGACCAGCTAGGCTTCAAAGATGCATCTCATGGTATTTATTGTTTTGCTCTTTTATGGCCATGATTGCTATGTGAAAATACTGACGTTTAAGTTACTAAATTGAAATAGGTTTTCCAAATAATTTTCTTATCAGACGGTCATGGCAACACTTCACAATTAATAACAAAGACATGTTTAAAGGTATTTAATTAGCAGAGAGCTGAGAGGTGAAGGGGGCTACTACTAGTGAAATAATTAGAGGGAAAATGCTTTAATATGAGGAGTCATTATAGGTAGGAGCAAAAACATAACATATGTGCTAAATTTTAAGAGTACCCCAAGCCACATGAATTGCACTAAGGATCAAACCCCGTCAGTTAAAAATCAGCGTTTGTTCTGTGACAGCAGTCTAGGTGGGAGTGCCATCAAGGTTGTGTCCATACCTGTGTTACTTAACATTACTTTGTATGTTACCTTTTGATTTCTAAGATGTCATGGTAAGGTACAAATCATTCTAGCATAACTGGACCTCTCTTGGGCATAATCATGTTTTTAAATGCACATTTAAAAAAACATTTAATTTGATCTCTTGAGAAAGAACACAATATTAAAATATGTTTTAGTTATTCAAAGGCATATATAATAACTTCTCGTTAATAAGCAAGATATTTGAATATGTGCATATACATACATAGGCGTATATGTACACACATACATACAGACTGGTAATGCTTTCAAAATAATTGCGTAACACGGTATGTCCACAGTATAACATCTTGAAGTTGGAGTTGTGTGTTTCATAATTCTTCAATATGCTTAAAATAGCTTAGTAAAACTCTAAGAAAAATGTGAAAGGAAAGATCATTGTGAGTTAACAGAGTACATTAGCATTAGCTTGCTTCATGGCATGTTAGTCTCCTAAGCCCACTTCTTCTAATTTCCCAGCACTCTGGTACCACTGCGTCCATGATGATCAATATTTCAGTCGGCCCCCGCAGGCTCCTGGCTTTTATCACATCATGGCACTAAGGCACCTTACAGTGTTTACCAATGAAATCATAAAACATTGCATTAACAGTGAAAATGTCTCTCCTCTATTTAACATTTCGGTTCATGTGGGAATTAGTTACTCATTCAATTCCAGAAGAGAAACTGTGAGGTGCCTTCACTGTCCCATACCCAGCAAGTGAATTCTGAGTGCAGCTGTCCAGTGGCTACATAAACGATTCTTGTCATGACTCTGGCCTGTGGGCCTCCTGGCCCCTCAGCACAGCATATTTTGTACAAGCCTTATATCGGAGAAGTATGATACTGAAGATCTACTATTCACCACATCTGTCAGCATAAGGACAGAGTTTATCTGATAAACAAGTCATTTTTGGAAACTGCAGATGCTCCCACTGTGAAGTAGTAAATGTGGCCCCACTTAGATACACAGAATAGGGTTCCGGTTGACTGAACGCGGGCTGATAAGCTCTGCACAGCTCAGAATGCTGTTTGCCCACATACTAATGTTAAACAAAAGAACCGCAGACTGCAGAGAAAGGATGCGGGTCAGACCAGTAAATTGCTTCAACCCTTAGGCAGCCTTCTGAAAAGAAAAGGCATGAAAGAAGCTGATATGAGCTTTTATGCAGAATTGTTCTGTTTATTATCCCTGTTAACGCAGTGATGGCAAGTGCCTTGTTAAACTGTATATTCCCAACAAGAGGGGACTGACGCCCTCTAAACAAGATGCAGTATGCCAGTGGCCATCACTTGATAAACCATACATCACTTCTATATTGTTTATACGCTATGCATACAATAAAAAGACAATAATAAAACAGTACACATGATAACCATAAATGCTGTTAAATTGTGCCCTAGTATTACCCTCCCTGATTTGTCACTGGGTACTCCAAACTAATAACCATCTGTCATGGGAGAAAGCCATTTTGTATAAGAATTTCACAATTCTTCATTAAAAGTTTGTTAGTTTCAGTTGTGATGACTCAATGTCAAAAGAATTGCTGAGTCAGTTTAATAAGAAAGTCAGAATGCAGTTTATCTTTATGGCAACATGTAAACTTATCCTGAGCAGAGCAGGGCTATAATTTCATTAGTAAAATTCTCCAGTGGATAACATGACAAGTCCACATTGACTCCGCCCCGTGCAAGGGGTTGGAGCTGGCGGAAAGGTGGGGAAGATTTTTGTGTCTGCTAGACTTTGAATCCTTCCCTTCAGACCTGACTCCTTTAGAAACAGCATCTTTTCTGAGAGGAGATTTTTCTTCTGCTCAGTCTCCTCTCCTCTTCCTCCCCTCCTGCAGAGACACTCCCATTCTGATTCATGGATAGGGACAAAGGAAATGAGGGAAGATCCCTAGGCTTAAAAAAAATCTGATGAGCGAACCCTAACAGATAAGCAATCTAGTCCACCCAAATCACAAAGCAAGTTTTCTTGATTTGGCAGTTAAAGGGCCACTGCACAGGAGAAAAAAACTGCATGATGTAAAGACAGAATAAAGAAAAATACACACAGGCAACTGAACCAACAATAAAAAATTAAAAATTACCCTTTGCTTAAAAGTAGTATAACATGTCCCTGAGTACTACTTTGACATTTCCCTGTGGCTTTTCTCAACAGGCAGCAAATGAAAACAATCTTGAACCTGTTCTGCTAAAGGCTCGGTGCAGGAGGCCTGTCCATACATTGTCATCAGATAATCTTACAATCATGGTCAGGCTTAAAGCATTTATGCCTATAGTAGCAACAGGTTTTTTTCAAATAGGAGATACTCAACTCTGGCCCCAAATGTTTAAAAAGCAAACAAGCAAATATCAGAGATACACAGACTAATATGGTTCTTCCATATTATAATTAAATTTGAGAAAAAATACAAGTTTTACTGTTCTACCCTCAATGGACATGGATGCTGAGAAATATTTTTAACCAGAGTACTAAAGTAGTGAGAAACAGAACCCCAACGAGCAAAAGGGGAGAGGAAAGGAGAGGCCAGGGGATTGCGTAAGTACGTGTGACGGGACTGCATGCACTCAGTATGACCAGTGAAGAGCTGAGCTAAGAACAGACATCAGAGGAAAAAGGAGTTTTACAGAAGTAAAAAACAGTCATCTCTAGATTAAAAAAGAAAGAAAGGAAAGAGAAAAGGAAACACACACACACACACACACACACACACACACACACAAGATTCTGACACTATGACATTGCAACTCTAGTGAGTGGTCCATGGAGGGAGCTGTTGACACAAGTTGGTGGGTGGAGATAATGTGACACCATTACATCCATCTGAAAAGAAGGAAAGGGAAGAGAACTTAAACAAGGCGTTTGAATTACTTTCCTTTAAGCTACAAATCTGCTCTCCAAGGGTGTCGCCTAATGTGGATCCCTCCCGGGCACCCCTACCATCCCCCGCTGCTTGCATCAGAGCCCAGTGTCACAGCTTCGGTCTGTGCAGAGCAGAGGCAGATATTCTTCAAATCGCACAAATGAACCCACCACTCTGAGGAGGAAAGCTCTGAGAAAGGCTGGGAGGAAGTGAGTTAACCCCTGAAATGCCACCCATGTTATCATGGTAAACATTTACTATGGGCAGCGCATTAGGTAAATAGATGGGGGTGGGGGTGGGGGTTGCTGTCATCCTAAAAGCTATTTTCAGACCCTTATGAAGGGATGGAGCAGGCGGGGGAGTATCTTTTTGCATAATGTCTGACTCCAGAATGGTTAACGGGCGCATCGCTTCAAATAGTTTTCATCTCACACATTTCTCTTTACACAAGTTTTGCAAAGTATGCCTTTCTTTCTCTTCAAATTCCTTGGCAGTAGGCATTGATAGGTTTCAGATGATGAAAGTGGAAGATTATACTGGTGGGCTGAGGATTCTAGGTTGCTCTTTCCCACCTAATCTGGAAGGTCCTTCAGGGCACAGGGCTCACCACCCTGTCCAAAAGGTGGCTGCAGCGGAGAGCAGGAGTTAGAGCCGGCTGTCCCTGGTTGTCCCCGGCTGCCTCTGTATCACCTCATCTGAGGAAGACCCTTAGGAAGCAGGACACCCTCCCTGGGTCTCTGAGCAGTGATAACATTTGTTCACCAAGTGGGGAAAAATCTTCACTTGTCTTCCCCTCCTCCATTTTGCTTCTTTAGACCTCTGTGTGTGAGGGTGAAGGTTCACCTCAATGAGGAATATTATATAAGTTCGTAAACTTGAATTATATTAATTCATCTTCGGGACAATAAAATATTTTTTTCACAATGCATGGGTTTCCTTTCTGAAAACCTAAAACAAAGACTATTATCTGAGGGTGAGGAACATTTTTGAAAGTGCAATTACTAAACTGAGAAAGATACTCTTTTCAATTTCTATAAACTGTATACTCATATACAGCTATTACAAGAAAGTATTTTGTCCTTAATCATCAAAATTATGTATTTATTTTTGAGGTGTGAAAGTCTTATGAATTAACATTTACTAAAAGTAAAAGAAAGAATATGAAATTACCAATAAAAAACCCTGTTTTGACCCTACATATACTTGGAATGGTACTGAAGAGGTATAAGCAAACCAGGGAAATTCCATTCCATGGAATTTGGTAAAAATTCATGAAACGGTGAGGCCTCTACTTGAGTCCTTAAGGATTACCTTGAATTAAAGCGTCCATTTGCCTATAACATCACATTTATCTTCACAACAAACTAAATATATGGGAAATTATTATTATCAAGGTTTTAAATGGAGATACTATGAGAAGAAGCTAATGACCATTAATACTTTAATTAATTAAGAGGCTTGCTTTTTATTGTGTTCATAGTTTTTCAGTACCTTTTGCTTTTTGCAGAGTCATTTCAGGTCTTGGGGTAAGTAGCAAAGATGACTTTTGATGTATAACCTACATTTGGTTCTCAAAAACCTGATGCCCGTTATTCATCACCCAGCATTAAGGATTTACATGTTGAGCTATTAAATTGTTTTTACTTCCTAATAAAGAATCCTCCTCAGACTGGTTGCCCTTCGTCTGAATTACTGAGTTATTTGTGAAGCATGCTAACCAGTCACTCTGCAGGAACATTACTTATTGCTCTGTTAATTATTGAAATTTAGCCATACATAAGAATGTATGAAGAAATATAAAATGGGACAATTAAATGAAAATTGGAAAAAAAATAAAAGGAATGAAAGTTACTGATGGAACAGTTTAGCAATTTTCTGTCAGTGTGAATATATACTGATGCCAAATGTATTTCTAGAATAGCATCAAAATGAGCAACATGTTTTAGACTTTAAAGAAGTTCGTATAGGTTGTGTTTACATAAGTTGATACATCATAAAGATTAAGATTGAGCCTCTTGGAATCAACAATATTTGCATATTTTGCATATCACCCGTTTCTTAGCAGTGTGTCCTCTTAAGCTATTTGACCTCTCTTATCTCAGTTTTGTCATGTATAAATTGGTCTTGTTACTACCTAACCCATAAGGTTGAATTAATTGATTATTTGAAGTGACTAATATGTGTGGTCACAATTCCACAGTGAAGATAACTAAACATTTTGTACCAAATTAATCTGATATTTTAATTTTATTTAGAACAACTGACTGGAGATAAAAAATTATTGGATCAAAAAAATAGATCATGCACATGTACCCACCATTCTTGATTATTTCTGGAATGAAACGTTTAAAAAAATATTACCAGAAAAGATACAAAAAAGTTGTCTTGGTATTTGGGTTCTAGCTTCAGTTTATCCTCAGAATGAAAGCCTGTTTCTTAGTGTCACCCTCTACAGATACACTCTCTGGAGGTGGGCACTTACTGCCAAGTAATATCCCTCGCTCTCTGGCAATATTCTGAGTATGGGACCTGCCTCAGTTAGAAATCCATTACTTTGGTCCATGGGTTGATCAGACATATAGGATCACCTGGGAATAGAAGGGGGCAAGGTTGACAGCCAATGTCTTATGACAGGAGTCAACCTAGGTTCTCTTTAGTAAACAGGGGCGTGTGGTCCATCTATTTATAGGTATCACTCTATTAGGGGAGCCATTTGTTTTCATTAATACACACAATCAATAGTTGTGAAATATTTTCCCCTTAATTACATGCTTCTCATTTAAGACTGATATGGAAATTCCCTCTTAAAAAGATGGTAAGTGAATTTCAGGGTATTACCTAGACTATTAAATAAATACTACTTTAGTGTAGGGAGGGACATCTTTGTGGTACAGAAATTATTTTCTGCCCCAGTAGTTTCTAAAGCAGAGACCTGTAAAGCACTGCTTAAATTAATTTGATAATACTGACACAATTATTCATAGAAAAGGTGTTTGCTGAATTAAACTAAACAGGAAGCAGCCGGCGGTTTTTAGACCATATCAAAAAGTCATACAAGCTCTATAATAATACATACTGATTTTTGCCTTAATTTAAAAAGGCAAGCTATTATGGCATATTTGAGACCCTTTTATTTTTATCTCTTTGGTGATCTCTCCATTGCCTCTAACGTACACAGAGATCTTGAACTGATGCTATGAAATTCTGTTGCCTTGAGATGATGCAGCAACATGCCTTCCTAGCCAGATGAGCTCCTGGGACCACAGGAGCACCTCTACTTGGGCACCAGATCATCTTGCCATCAAATGCGACCTGACACATTCAGCGACAGTTGATGTATGTGCAGTAGTTACTAAGGGTAACTCTTGATCAATATGTCAGATTTCAAAAGCGATTGCAACCAAGTAGACTCTGGATTATGACGGAGCTGAATGCACAAAGGCGACGGAAAGACAAATCAGGCAGGGAATGCCTGCACTTTGCATGTCAAAGGACAGAGCACGTGATCCCGGATCTATAAAGGCTCCCAGCACTTAAGAAGGCAGTAGTCTGCTGATCATTTGGTGGGCTAAACATGTTAAACATTACAAGTTCCTTATTAGTAAGAAGAAGAAAGGGAAGAGGAGCATGCGCACAGAGTTCCCGTAAACCCCAGTAATTCTGCCCAGGCCTGGGACTGGCTCAGATCTCACCTAAGCACGTATTAACATGATAATGTGCATTAATCCCACCAAACACAACTCTTCTGTCATCCTCAGTAGCAACCCATCTGTGTGCATGTTGAGGGGGGAAATTCACAGTCTTAGCTGTCGAGGGATTTGCTTCAGAGGAAAGGCTGATTTTCTGTAATTCTTTGCTAGGAAAGCACTCATTTGTTTGCATTCATTGAAGCACCTATTTACTTTTCAGCTTTCATCATCTCCCCAACATCTTAAGCAAAACCTAAGCAGAGGACGGATAAAATGTCAATAAACACGTCTCAGGACAATCAACCTGAAGTGCAATGTAGTTCTCGCTGAAAGTTTGTGATATTATTTATTCTTATTTCTTTGGCTGGTCTCGGATAGGCTTTCTGTCAGGAAAAAGGAGGAATGTGTACATATTTTTGAATTTTTAAGTGCTGTTCATTAAAGGGTTATTATGTTCTTCTATATTGCTTTTATGTAATTGATAGAAAGATGGGTAAAAAAATTATATATGCTTTATTATCATGTGTATACTCTGTTTTCCGAACAAGAAACTAAAGATACTGCTTCAGAGAAGGTAGGAATAAAACAGCTTAATTCTTTTCCCTTGCTAATTTAGAAACAAACACAGTAATTTCATGATAAGCCCTTGCCATGAAACCTTATCCAGTGGTTAAATGGTTTCTTTCCTTGGGCCATATCTACTTTGGACAAAATTATGTGTGTGTAATAAACAAACACAAGTTCCTTTTAATGCAGACCTATAAGAATATAAGAAGCCTTGGCAAGAGATACATCACTGAAATGTTTTGAGGGTAAACCAGCTATTCCATTCAGTCAATTGCCTGGAAAGAAAAGATTAGTCATAAGTATCATGACTGATTGGTTGACTTAATCATTTTTCAATGGGTTATGTTAGAATAATCCAGCAATGACCTGTGTTAAGAAAAAGATGCACAGAAATACAAGGAATTATTAGAGAATACTATGAAAAATTATATGCTAACAAACTGGATAACCTACAAGAAAAGGACAACTTTCTAGAAAAATACAACCTTCCAAGGCTGACCCAGAAAGAAACACAAAATCTGAACAGACCAATTACCAGCAACGAAATTGAATTGGTAATCAAAAAACTACCTAAGAACAAATCCCTGCACCAAATGGCTTCACTGCTGAATTTTATCAAACATTTAGTGAAGACCTAATACACATCCTCCTTAAAGCTTTCCAAGGAGTAGAAGAAGAGGGAATACTTCCAAACTCATACTATGAGGCCAGCATCACTCTAATACCAAAATCACACAAAGACACCACAAAAAAAGAAAATTATAGACCAATATGTCTGATGAACATAGATGCAAAAATACTCAACAAAATATTAGCAAACCGAATTAAAAAATACATCAAAAAGATCATCCATCATGATCAAGTAGGATTTATTCCAAGGATGCAAGGATGGTACAACATTAAAAAATCCATCAACATCATCGACCACATCAACAAAAAGAAGGACAAAAAACACATGATCATCTCCATAGATGCTGAAAAAGCATTTGACAAAATTCACATCCATTCATGATAAAAACTCTCAGCAAAATGGGTATAGAGGGAAAGTACCTCAACATATTAAAGACCATATATGACAAACCCACAGCCAACATTATACTTAACAGCAAAAAGCTGAAAGCTTTTCCTTTAAGATCAGGAACAAAACAAGGATGCCCACTCTCCGCACTTCTATTCAACATAGTACTGGAGGTCCTAGCCAGCCATGGCAATCAGACAACACAAAGAAATAAAAGGCATCCAGATTGGCAAGGAAGGAGTTAAACTGTCCCTGTTTGCAGATGACATGATAGTGTACATAAAAAACCCTAAAGAATCCACTCTAAAACTACTAGATCTAATATCTGAATTCAGCAAAGTTGCGGGATACAAAATTAACACACAGAAATCTGTTGCATTCCTACTCACTAACAATGACCTAGCAGAGAGAGAAATCAGGAAAACAATTCCATTCACAGTTGCATCAAAAAGAATAAAAACCTTGGAATAAACCTAACCAAGGAAGTGAAAGACCTATACTCTGAAAACCACAAGACACTTATGAGAGAAATTAAAGAACATACCAATAAATGGAAACACATCCCATGCTAATGGATAGGAAGAATTAATATTGTCAAAATGGCCATTCTGCCTAAAGCAATCTACAGATTCAATGCAATTCCTATCAAAGTACCAACAGCATTTTTCAATGAACTAGAGAAAATAGTTCTAAAATGCATATGGAACCAAAAAAGACCCCGAATAGCCAAGTCAATCCTGAGAAGGGAGAATAAAGCTGGGGGGATTATGCTCCCCAAATTCAAGCTCTACTACAAAGCCACAGTACTCAAGACAATTTTGTACTAGCACAGGAACAGACCCATAGACCAACGGAACAGACTAGAGAGTCCTGATATAAACCCAACCATATATGGTCAATTAATATATGATAAAGGATCCATGGGCATACAATGGGGAAATGACAGCCTCTTCAACAGCTGGTGTTGGCAAAACTGGACAGCTACATGCAAGAGAATGAAACTGGATTATTGTTAAACCCCATACACAAAAATAAACTCGAAATGGATCAAGGACCTGAATGTAAGTCATGAAACCATAAAACTCTTAGAAACAACATAGGAAAAAGTCTCCTGAATATAAGCATGAGCAACTTCTTCCTGAACACATCTCCTCGAGCAAGGGAAACAAAAGCAAAAATGAACTCATGGGACTACATCAAACTAAATAGTTTCTGTACAGCAAAGGACACCACCAACAGAACAAAAAGGCATCCTACAGTATGGGAGAATATATTTGTGAATGACATATCCAACAAGGGGTTAATATCCAAAATACATAAAGAAGTTACAGGCCTCAACACCCAAAAAGCAAATAACCCGATTAAAAAATGGGCAGAGGATATGAAGAGACAGTTCTCCAAAGAAGAAATTCAGATGGCCAACAGACACATGAAAAGATGCTCCACATCACTAATCATCAGGGGAATGCAAATTACAACCACAATGAGATATCACCTCACACCAGTAAGGATGGCCACCATCCAAAAGACTAAGAACAACAAATGTTGGCAACAATGCGGAGAAAGATGAACGCTCCTACACTGCTGGTGGGAATGTAAGCTAGTTCAACCATTTTGGAAAGCAATATGAAGGTTCCTCAAAAAACTCAAAATAGAAATACTATTTGACCCGGGAATCCCACTCCTTGGAATTTACCCAAAGAATACAACTTCTCAGATTCAAAAAGACATATGCAGCCCTATGTTTATTGCGACATTTTTTACAATAGATATGGAAGCAACCTAAGTGTCCATCAGTCGATGAATGGATAAAGAAGAGGTGGTACATATACACAATGGAATACTATTCAGCCATAAGAAAGAAACAAATCCTACCATTTGCAACAACATGGATGGAGCTAGCGGATATTATGCTCGGTGAAATAGGCCAGGCGGAGAAAGACCAGTGCCAAATGATTTCCCTCATTTGTGGAGTATAACAACGAAGCAAACTGAAGGAACAAAATAGCAGCAGAATCCAAGAAGAAACTAGTGGTTACCCAAGGGGAGGGGTGTGAGACTGTCAGTGGGGAGGGTGGGAGAAGGGGATTAAGGGGTATTTTGTTTAGTACACATGGTGTAGGGGATCATGGGGAAAACAGTGTAGCACAGAGAAGGCAAATAGTGAATCTGTGGCATCTTACTACACTGATGGACAGTGACTACATTGGGGTGTGTGTGGGGACTTGATAATATGGGTAAATGTAGTGACCACATTGTTTTTTCATGTGAAACCTACATAAGAGTGCATATCAATAATACCTTAATAAGAAAAAAAAGAAAAGAAAAAGATGCAAATCACCACTTAAAAAGTAGCCATCTTCAAGCAACCAATTTGGCTGACGTTTCATCAAAATGATTTGTCATTTAAACTGATCACACTTGTTTTAAAAATCATGTTGTATGTTTGGGCAGAGCTAAATATTATTTTTGTTAACAGTTACAGAGGCAATAAATCTCATTTATTTTCATTTTCCTAGTCTAGAGTGTTCTGGGATGTGTCTTGTAGGATGTTAAAATATCGTATATGCAAAGCGTTCCATTACATAAATAAGTCTGGTAAAACTGGAGCTAAATGAAGTTAACAGGCTATCTATGACTAGACTTCTTAGTTAATGAATTTTGTGCATCTGTTAGTAGTAAACACATGAGGAAGTTATTTTATATTTCAAACGCTGTTTCCTCATCTGTAAAGTAGTGGGAAAAAAAATCCAACAAGACCTCAAACCAGCTGGAGGCAAAGCACAGAATAAGCATGTCAAGTTTGCTAATATTGTGAGCAAAGTATATTTGTTTCCAAACATATTTGACAAAGTATCATTTTCCCAAGTAACAATACTTGGAATTAAATGTGTAGAACTATTGGAGACACTACCCTAGACTAACACTGTTAGATTTCTATCATTAAAAATATCTATGGGAAGATTTCTCCATTAAACTCTCAATGTGTAAAAAGCTAACAGCATGAATTTTTTTTTAAGTACCTATTGAAGAAAGACAACAAAAATTAAAGCCAATACATTGAAGGAAAAAGGATCAAAGTATAAAGCTTGTTACTTGAACAACTTCCTTTCGGGTACTGGTACTGAACATTCATTACCACCTGCCCATTACACCTGAAAAATGAAACAGATGTTAGAAAGCTGACACAGTCAAGCGAACACTACTATTTAGCTTTTGTTTTCTTTTTTCTTCCTTTCAAGATGCTACTAATGGAAATGACAGAAATCTGTGTACGGCAGCACTTCTGAAAAAGAACATCTATGTAAAAAGAGCACGAAGGATGCATGAAAAAATCTAGCAAGCTTCATTTGGGTCTTTAGACCGAATAGCTCACTCGGATATGGCTCTCAGACGTGCATGCGTACATGAGGTTAATACGAAATTTGACCGAAACCATGCAAACGATCCTGAAGCAAAATGAGTGAAATGCTTGCTGCCTAAAGAGTTGGAACTGCAATTTCCAGATGAGATAGTCATAGCAAAGCTACTGGGCACAAAGGAAATGTCCGGTTTCATCCTCATTGAGACCAAAGTGACATGTTAAGAGAAAGAAATGTTTAGAGTTTTCAAGTTTGTTTTTTCCTCTGGCAGTCAATGACCAGATTTCTTTCCAAATTTACTTAAATGCACTAAAAGCAAATTCAGCGAAAATTTTCCACTCAGTCATTTCAACACACGTGGGTATTTGTGATCTATTAAAGTCGGTGAAAGATTTAAAACTTGTATATCTGTACAGCACTTCAGCTCCACCAAAGTGAACTCAGGGCCATTGCTGGAGTATGTAATGGTGCAATCACTAAAATAAATGTACTTGCTGCACTCAATTAAACATTGTATTGTGCATGTGTGTTTATTCAATTGTATGACGATACAGTGATTGAAACACACGCTCAGAGCATTTGTCTCAATCTGTAGTGCAGTTATTTCAATGTACAATCAATCACAGACCTTTGCGTTTAGGTTTTCCTTTATATTTTTAGAGAATACTAACTATAAGTCATTGTGTGTATGCGGTGGCATGGTGAAGAACCGAAATGCACATTAAATAAAACAATATAAGATTGGAAATTTCAGGGGAAAAAAATCAGGCAACTAATACGTGTACCTTGGCAACTGTTGGCAAGCCTAATGTATAATGTCAGAGTTTTAAGTTTTGACCAGGTCCTGTTGATAAATGGCTGTGTGTATGATGATATTAATACACATTTCATAATAATTAACAAGATGATATAAAAGATATTCAAATCTATATTAAAATATTTACCTCCCATTTGTTTATAGGTTCATTGAGTCTTGCTCTATATCAATATTGTTTTAAACATGCTTATTGTATTCATCAATTGAATCGATTCAGGGTATTGTCTGAATTTGTTGTGACTCGCATCTGTCTGCTTGTTATGTCTGTGAATTCCTACTCAGAGTATCGTATATCATATTGTGTACTTTTAAAGAGTTACCTTATCTTCAGTAGAGCTGTATCTGTGCTTGTTTTATGTGGTCTGAGTTGAGAGAAAGTTCCTCCAGAGAAAACTTGCTTGCCTGATATTCTGGTCTGGGACCCCAACTCAAGGGTTTTATATTCTTGTGGGACATTTTTTCTCCATCCAATGCCAACACAGAGAAAAATAAACTTCCTTGCTCACTTCTGGACTTTTGTATATGCTGTTTTCTTTACCTAGTAAGTACTTTTCTCCTGCGCTTGACACGATCAACTCTGCTTATATTGTAGATATTAGCTTATATCTTACCTCTTTAAAGAAGCTGTCTCTGAAGACACTGCTATTTTTTCTTTCATTTATATATTCACTCAATTAATATTTATGAATGTGCATAACATTCCAGGCATTAGGCATACCATAATAAATGGAATAGATGCAACCACTATATCCATGGAATTGACAGTCTAGCAATATGACCCTTCCGTTCCCATTCCTTGCATAAGCACGTGCTATGATTTGCAATTTTTCTACTTGCTTATATTTTCTACTTTGTTTCCATCTCTTGTTTGGCTACAGGTTTTCTCAGAACAAGCACCATGCCTCTCTTGTTCATCTATGTTTTCCTCAATACCCAGAACGGTGCTTGGAACATAGTAAATAGTCAAAAAAAATACTGGATGAATGAATTAGTTAAAAGAAGGACAGATGGATTTAGTCCTTGCAATGACCCAAAGCAGCCACTATTGCGACTAGTCTGCAGTTAAAGGCCCCGAGCGGAGTGGGATTAACAGCATGTCCAAACCATCCTGCTGGTCAGTTACAGAACCAGAGATTAATGCAACATCAGTATGACTCAGAGTCCACACTCTCCATTATGCTATTCTCAATTATTTCATTGTGTACCTGTGAGTAATAGCAAATAATTAAAGAGTAACCTCTAAGGAGAGTCAGGTCCAAATTCAGAAAATTTTCTTT